>CM026389.1:1266712-1291440 GCA_014843695.1 Archivesica marissinica | reverse complement strand
ACCTATCAGCTTCGGTAGTATTGTATTCATATTCTTGTCTGGCCTCTATACCGTGCAATCGTGGGACAAGCCGTCCGTGTGTCGAGTACCTAGTCAGTATGTATTTATGTACACAGTCATGCACAAAACCACACCCACAGGCAGGCACACACACAATCTTATCTTTATATAAGATAATTATTCAAACTTAAAGCGAGTCGGGTGGGGGGGGGTGTACGTTTATATATCGTCGTTACCGGTTGCCCATAATGTTTTATTTGAGCGACGCCTCCTGAAGAGATTAGTCATTATAGATTTTTGGAGGATAGTGCAATGATACAGATAGAGACCCATTCCAGAGTCTCTTCTGGTTCTTTTACGTGCACGGTTTAAAGTCCCATCTGAAAGACGGTTAATTTTATTAGTGTCAGACGGGGGATCGAACTTGCGATCCCTGGATTACCAGTCCAGCGTGTTAACCGCTAGACTACATATCCGTCTGTAAAAGCGAGTTTCTAGTGGCCTTGGTTATCTTTTATATTTAAAATATTGATCTCGTGGCATTGACATTGTGGAAGTCGTGATAGTGCAGTTGTAGAGCATTCGCTTCAGGTACAAAAGGACCCGAGTTCGCGCCCAGCTGTAGCTGTTATGATTGTGTCCCTTAGCAAGGGACTTAAATTGCTTCTTCTCTCCTTTATCGAGATGGATTCTACCAGAAATGAGGCCTCGAGGACGATTAATATAATATGGTAAACACTTGTTCTGCAATCTAGTTAAGTTAAATTTGTATAAACTAAACTACAAAAATCTATCTTGATGTATCTAACTTTAAATTATTTATGACAGTCAAAAGGGTCATAAACAATATACAGATACGATTTTGCCCACTAATTTTATGTCCGTTGGTAGAATTGTGTGAATTATTAATATATTCACATTGTAATAGAACATGTAGGGGTGTCGCATCAACAGCTTAGGTCATACGACTCCAGACTTTCATACAAATATTACGACAACACACTATTTCTACTTAGTAGTTGTGGCCTAACTAATACAGTTTCGGTAATGACAACGGCATGATAAAATCTAGATTATTAATCCATAATCGATTTCATAGTTGCATTTAAATTAGCTGGCTAATCTTACAATCAACTTAAAACTGCAGTATTGGGATACACAAGCTTACTTGAGGATGTGTGAAATATCGATAGCTGATTGGATTATCCATTATAGTTTGATTGACAGGTGTCGTGATCGATAACAATAAGCTGTTCCATCAATTGACCGCGTATTCTGTAAGTCATGGTTATACACAAACACGAGCGTTTTAAACCTCATACACTGGAAATTGGAGTCTCATTAGTAGCCTTTATCTACTATCATTTATCTCTGTAAATAATTGAGAAATAAAATCTTTAAACTAAAGTGGAGGAAAGATATTGTTATTGACTTTCAATTCTCACAACTTACGTATCTTATACCCGTAGCGTGAGCCCCGTAAGCCGCAACGAGCGAACTTACAATCCTCACGGACTTACGGGGCTCACGCTACACCGGTACGCCGGTAAGTATGCAATAGAATACATAACACCCTATTGCGCATCCTACTGCGCACAGTGAAAGCATACTCAGAGTATGATTGGTTCAAAAGTCTAGTATGAAACAGTTCAAACTATTGCCCGGTCAACAGTTCGAACTGTTGCCCAGACCTGAGCGAAGGATAAAAAATGCAGTGAAACAGGCAAAAATAACGAATTACAAGTAATATAGAGCATTAGGTAATAATTCACATTCTTTGATCCCACTCAATCGAGAGGTGAAATATGTAATTGGGAATCTAGAAACTGGCTGCTTAATACAGATTGACTTCTTAATAGAGGTGACAGCTAGCACAGGTTTGACTGTAGTTGCTTTAGTTAGCCTAAACGTAGGTAATTTATTATTTGTTGACAGTAATATATACATGTAGCTGAAACATTATAAACTCTACACCAAAGATTATGAAACACTCAAAGAATTACTATAGTATCTCTACTATATATATTTTTTTTCATAGTGTTAGAATGTCTACATATGTCAACATTACTGAACACATTACTACCAACTGCGAGATGTTTTCACTACAAATAATTCAGATTGAGCACAAACAAGGCTGTCCGAATAGCGCAGTGGTTAGCTCGCTCGCTTCTCACCAATGCAACCCGGGTTCGATCCTCGGACCGGGAAGTATGTGAGATGGTACGGTGGTCGCCAGATCGGACAGAATGATCACATACATGTATGCTTTCATCTGCGCCAACAAGAGTGATTAATATAAGTTGTAAAATAAATAAAGTTTAAACTAAGCAAGGGGAAGCTACTCACTCTGAGAAGAAACTGTATATCCGACAAGAAGTTGTAAAGAGAATTATCCAGACGGCCAGCTACAGTATACATTATTTCGCAATCGTTTAAGCTAAACAAGGGGAAGCTACTCACTCTGAGATGAAACTGTATATCCAACAAGCAGTTATCTTACTTGTATGGCCACACGGCCAGCTACAGTATATAATTATAGTTTATAAGTGCAACATAAGCATTGAAAAGCAAACAAAATATACGTAACGGTCAATACATGTAGCTCTAGAGCACGGCAAATCACCAAATAACCATTTCCCTCATAGAATCACCTCTTGACGCCATTACCAATACGACATACATGTAGCTGTAGAGCAAGGCAAATCACCAAATAACCCTTTCCCTCATAGAATCACCTCTTGACGCCATTACCAATACGACATACATGTAGCTGTAGAGCAAGGCAAATCACCAAATAACCCTTTCCCTCATAGAATCACCTCTTGACGCCATTACCAATACGACATACGTGTAGCTGTAGAGCAAGGCAAATAACCCTTTCCCTCATAGAATCACCTCTTGATGCCATTACCAATATGACATACATGTATCTGTAGAGCAAGGCAAATCACCAAATAACCTTTACCTCATAGAATCACCTCTTGATGCCATTACCAATACGACATACATGTATCTGTAGAGCAAGGCAAATCACCAAATAACCCTTTCCCTCATAGAAACACCTCTTGATGCCATTACCAATACGACATACATGTATCTGTAGAGCAAGGCAAATCACCAAGTAACCCTTTCCCTCATAGAATCACCTCTTGATGCCATTATCAATACGACATACGTGTATCTGTAGAGCAAGGCAAATCACCAAATAACCCTTTCCCTCATAGAATCACCTCTTTGACGCCATTACCAATACAAGTTCTTACAACTCTTGAGACCTCATTCCTGATGGAATCCATCGCCACGAGAGAGAGGGGGGAGAGGGAGATAGGAGGCAATGTGATATTTATGTGTCTTGCTTGGGTTTTCAATTAAAACGACAATTACATTGCAAAAAGCAAATAAAATGCATTTGTTCACGTTTTTTGGTATACAAACTTTCTAAAGTGAAAGTAGAATTTCATATAACGGTCATCCGCGCTCCTGAATTGACGTTTGTTTGTAAATTGGAGTCAATATTAAACATGCGTTTCTTTTGATTAGAGATAATTTAACTAAGAATAGTCTACAAATAAATAGGCACACATGTGAGATATCACGGTAAATATGTACCATACCTCGTGTTATTCAGGATAAACGCGTTGTATTACGCATGAATGTCGACCCTATTTACATTATTTTGATATGTCAACAAACTGCTAATACGACGTTTGTTTATTTGTTGAAATATTCAGTATTTGAGGCAAATATTTGGAGGAAAGAAATTATACCATATAATAGCAAATTACATTCTGCAGAAATTTGTGTTTTCACCGATGTAGTGTCGCTTTAAGCAACGTGATTTTGATAAATTTCCATTTATCTTACCGCAACATCTGGTATGGGAACAATAGTAAAAACAAAGGATTCCAGCTAAAAGGACACTATGCATTTGGTGGAAGTCGTGATAGCGCAGTGGATGCGCGTTCGCTTCAGGTGCGAAAGGTTCGGAGTTCGAGCCCCGCTGGAGCCGTTACGATTGTGCCCTTAGGCAAGGCATTTAATTTCCACGTTGCCTCTTCTCTCTCCCTCGTGGCGATGGATTCCATCAGGAATGAGGTCTCGAGAGTGATTAATATAAGTTATAAGAACTTGTTTCGCCATCCAGCTCAAATAAATTTGTATAAACTAATATGCATTTCGGGATAACTCGGACTTTTCTGTCAAGGAATGTAATAGAAATATCAGTAATTTTAAATTATGGACCATACTTACTATGATAGTGATGGGGATGCCATTTTTATAGCGACACTACATCAGCGAAAACACAAATTTCTACAGAATGTATTTTCCTATTATATGTTATACTTTTTTTCCTCCAAATATTTCAACTACAGATCCATCTGTTGATTCGTAAAGTACGGGGCCAGGTGATGTGTAGACAAGAGTGTGACGTTGGAGGATTACCGCTCTCAATGTGCTATATCGCGGGATTAATTTGGGCGGTACTCGTATGTGCCCGAATGACCAAACAATTCTTGGATTCAGTATATTTAATTATGTTTTCTTTCAGTTCCGTTTCGAACATAAACAATTTATCATCTAATTTATGTATCGCCTTAAAAAGCGACACTACATCAGTGAAAACACAAATGTCTACAGAATGTATTTTCCTCTATTATATTGTGTAATTGTTTTTATTTACCTCAAATACTGAGTATTTCACCAATAAACAAACGTCGTATACGCAGTTTGTTGACATAACAAAATAATGTAAACATTCATGCGTAATAGTGTATCCTGAATAACACGATTTATGGTACAGATTTACCGTTATATCTCACATGTGTGCCTATATATTTGTAGACTATCCTTAGTTAAATTATCTCTAAACGACATTATCTCGCGTTTAGTATTGACGCCGATGACAAAACAAACGTCAAGTCAGAAGCATGGATGACCGTTTTATGAAATCATACTTTCAATCCACAAACACACTGTTTATTGATTCAATGTTAGTGTTCGAATATATTCGGAAGAATTTGTAGTAGCAATGCATTTATACGTGAATGTAATGTCACTTTAAATATGTTTGAATATGGCCTAAAATGTGTGTATGTGTAGTGCCTTTTAAAAAATAACTAATTTGGTTTTGAACCCGAAACGACAGCGGCTAGTCTAGGAGTAAATGATTCGATAGTGGGAGTCAACATGTGACGTAAGCTGTCAAAACCATTCTGTTCAATAGCTGGAAGAGCTTTGCAGGTAGCACGGCTTGTCTCGCATGGTTATGTATGCAGTGTGCTCGTCTGGTATGTGGCAGTAGCGTAGCCCGAGTTGGAGGCAACAACATCTCTCCTTCCAAGTTCTTAGACCGAACAACTCCCATCTGTATGCTGGAAACGTCGTAGAACCCGTTGTAGAAGTGCACATGGCATACAAACTTATTCAAACATCTCACCCACCCCCACGGCTGGAAGTGGTAGTCAAGTGTAAACAAAACATACAAACTGATCCAAACAGCTGCCCTCCTCTGGGAGTGAAGTCAAGTTAATACTTTTGCACTACCAAAACTTATGTATAGGATATAAGCCGAAAATGATCCAATATGTAAAATATTGGACTGTGTGAGGCGCGTAGCGCCGAAGACAAGACCAATAGTTTACATATTGGATCCGTTAGAGGCTTACATCTTACTTAAAGCACACACTTATATAACACAATCCAACTAATTAAAATTGTTAATATCGCACATGTGATTCTATGTTCCATTAATGTCAAACCCCTTGCGGGGACCTAGACATGTTTTCCTGGGCCGACCTAAGTGGTTAACCAGTACTAAGCAATGTGTGTGAGGTGCCTTGCACAATGACACTACATACGTGGCCTGACCGAGTATCGAACCCGGGACCGTTCGATTCCAAATCCGACGCTCTACCACTGGACCACGGACGCCACACTCTGGCCTTTTGACAGACATGACGTCACGGCCGTGTTTTAAATCCGTTTACTGATTTGTCTAATCCTTCTCCGGTAATATTAAATGAAATATATATATACATGGGTGGCTTCTAAGGCAAATGTTTCATGTAAAAATTGGTATTTAATTGTAAAAGTATTTAATGAAAATAATTTAAGTATGTTTGCAAATATTACCGAGCCTAAGCCATCATCATTAGTATTCTCAATGGAAAGTAAACTAATGGCTAGGTTCAAATTAAACTGGTTTACATCTATTAATGGAGATGTTGGTATATCGGGTCGAGGTAGAAATAAATTACGGTTGTATAAGCTATTTAAAACAGAATTCAAAGTAGAAGACTACTGTATGATGTTTTTACCTCTTAGTCATAGAGCTGCTTTGAGTAAATTTCGTTGTGGTGTTGCACCAATAAGAATAGAGACGGGCAGGTACGAGAATCTGAGTGTAGATCAAAGGAAATGTCCATTCTGTGACTCCGTTGAAAATGAACTACATGTTATTTTGCAATGTTGTACGTATGCAGATATTAGGTTACCGCTTATTAGAAAAACAATGGGTATTTATGGTAATTTTATTAATCTTTCTGATTCAGAAAAGTTTGTTTTAATTTTCTCCAGCAAGGAACTGATAAGATTATGTGCCAAAACCTGTTTTGAAATTCTTCAAAAACGACGGTTTTTGACGTGTAAATAAAATCAGTATGTTATGCAGTTCATAGATTGTAATATATATATATTTAGCATGTAAATAATGTATCTCAATTGTTTCTTAATACTATGAATACTTTTTTATTGCCAACTAAATAGTCTATGCTAATCAGTTCATCACTGATCTGATCAGAGGTGATAATTGTTTTTTTATACCATTTTTTAATTAATAAGCGCGTTAGTGCTCTTTTTCAATATCAGTGTTTTAATAAATATTTTAAGCACTTCTTAGATAAGATTAGCGTAGGCAATTTAGATTTAACACATTTATATCTAAGAGTAGGTCTTGTTTTGGACCGAGAATCTCACTGATAGCGGTTACCCATGGTGACGTTTTGCGGCTGTGGTGTAATGGTGGCAATGTGCCCGTCACCATTTTGACGATTGTCTTCAGTTTGTGAGAGTATCGGTCTGGATCAACCTATATAAACTCTAGTTTTAAGAAACTTATATGTTGAATCGTGTTCTATTGTGAATTGTTACTGTTACTGTCTCTTATAATTCATTATTGAGTGGCAATGTACATCGATATGTTTTTATTATATTGAATGTTGTTTGTTGTACATTGATGAGACGTAAATAAAGAATAAAATCTAAAATCTGGGTTGTTTTCTATGGTACTGTAAGTCTAAACAAATTAAACGAAATTTATTAAAACATAGTTATGAAGATGGTTACTGATATTCACACATTGTTTACATAGAGGATCTTTCAACATGCGTGGCTTTCCATATTGAATTTATTAAACGAGTTGAATAAAATGATGCCGAGCATTTTATCATTTTTATTCAACGAGTTTAATAAATTCAATATGGAAAGACACGAATGTAAGATTCTTTTTATCACATAAACCAAATACCCAGTAAAAGTGTGTCACGATTGAACACACTTCCCCTTTAGCAAATGAAAGCCAGAGTAGTACTGCGGTTTCTACTTAATGGGCCAAGAAAATAGTGCGACACTAACTACTCGCAATTTTTTTAATTTTCTTCCTTTGTAAACAGTTTTTAAACTATCACAACATATCATGTGCAACAATTCAATATTAAACACTTTTAAATTATTTTCAAACAGTCTTTTTTAACAAATACAACATGTACACGATGTTTTGGCAAATGACGTCACAATCAAAGTTACACAGCGCGTGCTAGTTGATGTAAAATATATGTCACTGCGAATCGCTATCGCTTTCAATGATTCTTAGACGTTTTCTTGGTGGATTAGATGGGGATACAGTTTTAGGGTTGTTAATGTATACATTAAAAGTACCACAATGGATTGGGCCAGCCAACAGACTTTGGAATCCACCGGTCAGATTAATATTGGAGTTAGAATTCATAGAAGTTGTCACGCTTGGACGCATTTGCATATTTAATACACTAGTGCCGAATTTATGACATGGCTTTATTAAACTCCCGCGCCGTAGTTTATGTATACAGACAGAGACCCATTAAAAGAACCAGAAGAGATTCTGGAATGGGTCTCTGTCTGTATCATTGCACTATTCTCCAAAAATCTAAAATGACTAATCTCTTCAGGAGGCGTCGCTCATATGGGAAACCGGTAGCGACGATAAATAAACGTAAAACACACACGTATGAACATATACTGTTGTAACTGCTAGAGGAACAAATAAATGTAAGGTTTTGATGGAATAAGAACCAAACATTGGCAGTAAGGATCGCCAAACACCAGCCTCTATCTTACATTTTAAAATGCAGCAGTTTTTGTACATGTCTTACAAACTGAAAATGAAATGTATTCCTTACATAGGTATGAAATACATATGAATTAAAACATGTAATTTACGTTACTACTGCTTGTATTTATGATTTTTATAATTTATATCATTAAAGTATTATTCTCATGAGAATACACGCTTTGCGCACATCATAGAATTTTCGGAATGTGTACATGCACAAGATGAAGCAATAACTATTTTGTTTATTCAACATTAACTCCATATATTGTCTATTCAAGCTTGGTGTGGTACGTTTGAAACTATATTTGATATAGTAACATACATTCGTGTATTTGATATAGTAACATACATTCGTGTATTTGATATAGTAACATACATTCGTGTATTTGATATAGTAACATACATTCGTGTATTTGATATAGTAACATACACTCGTGTATTTGATATAGTAACATACATTCGTGTATTTGATATAGTAACATACATTCGTGTATTTGATATAGTAACATACATTCGTGTATTTGATATAGTAACATACATTCGTGTATTTGATATAGTAACATACATTCGTGTATTTGATATAGTAACATACATTCGTGTATTTGATATAGTAACATACATTCTACATACATTCGTGTATTTCATATAGTAACATACATTCGTGTATTTGATATAGTAACATACATTCGTGTATTTGATATAGTAACATACATTCGTGTATTTGATATAGTAACATACATTCGTGTATTTGATATAGTAACATACATTCGTGTATTTCATATAGTAACATACATTCGTGTATTTGATATAGTAACATACATTCGTGTATTTGATATAGTAACATACATTCGTGTATTTGATATAGTAACATACATTCGTGTATTTCATATAGTAACATACATTCGTGTATTTGATATAGTAACATACATTCGTGTATTTGATATAGTAACATACATTCGTGTATTTCATATAGTAACATACATTCGTGTATTTCATATAGTAACATACATTCGTGTATTTCATATAGTAACATACATTCGTGTATTTGATATAGTAACATACATTCGTGTATTTGATATAGTAACATACATTCGTGTATTTCATATAGTAACATACATTCGTGTATTTGATATAGTAACATACATTCGTGTATTTGATATAGTAACATACATTCGTGTATTTGATATAGTAACATACATTCGTGTATTTCATATAGTAACATACATTCGTGTATTTCATATAGTAACATACATTCGTGTATTTCATATAGTAACATACATTCGTGTATTTCATATAGTAACATACATTCGTGTATTTCATATAGTAACATACATTCGTGTATTTCATATAGTAACATACATTCGTGTATTTCATATAGTAACATACATTCGTGTATTTCATATAGTAACATACATTCGTGTATTTGATATAGTAACATACATTCGTGTATTTCATATAGTAACATACATTCGTGTATTTCATATAGTAACATACATTCGTGTATTTGATATAGTAACATACATTCGTGTATTTGATATAGTAACATACATTCGTGTATTTGATATAGTAACATACATTCGTGTATTTCATATAGTAACATACATTCGTGTATTTCATATAGTAACATACATTCGTGTATTTCATATAGTAACATACATTCGTGTATTTCATATAGTAACATACACTTGTGTATTTGATATAGTAACATATATTCGTGTATTTCATATACATTGTAGTAACATATATTCGTGTCAGTTACACCATAAATGAATACCCTTGATTCATTAATAATGTTACTTAGAAGAATGTATGCTTTATTTGTTACTGATGTTACAAACATGAATGTATTGTACTTCACCACAATACGTTTCAAACATAAAATGAAAAACATACCGGCACATTTATGCATGATCAGAGTTGAAATAACACTATTCAGTCAACTGAGTTCTTCATGTATGAATGTTTCAAGTTACACTGCAAAATGGAATGTCACACTGAACTATTCTAATCACTATGCCAACACAAGGACTGATGACTAGGATGCACTCATACATACAATGTAGTCATATGATCTGACTTCAAACAGGGTGTCCATCATATTTGTCAGTTCTATGTCGTCACTGTCAGTCTCATCATTCATTTCAAGATCTGCATCAGTTTCACTTTCAGCAGATGAACATATTATCTCTGCTAATTCATGAGATACAATGGCACTGATGGCCCAGTTACTCTCAATATCTCCAACTTCATTTATGTTCCAACCACTCTGCTCTATGTACACTTGGCGAAGCTGATACTTAACAAGTTGTATGTGCATTTGTGACGAAAAGCCCTGCATGTTGGTAGCAATCTCAAATCAACACCATTTGATGAAATGTCTACATGAAGCTGGAATTTTGAAAAGATGTCGAACCTAAGCTTATTTATAATTAATATTGCTATATGCTCCGTAGCCATACATGGCATACACATTGCTCAATCGAACCATTGGAATATTCATGGTTATCACGTAGCATTGTAAACGTATAACTGTATGAACGGTACTTTTCTACATGCTTAAATGGGCTACAGTCAACCATGTCTTAAGCAGCTAGCCAAGTGAAGCATATAAAGTGGCTGTTTAGCACAGGTGGCTGCTTAATAGATGTCAAATGCATAATAAAAACGCAGGTTGGCTGCATAATGGAGGTAACCACTAACACGGTTTGACTAATTTTACCGTTTCTCACATATGCATTTGACATGTCACAGTCTGTAAAACACGTGCGTTTTACGTTTATTTATCGTCGCTACCGGTTGCCCATATGAGCGACACCTGAAGAGATTAGTCATTTTAGAGTTTTGGAGGCTGTAAAACACAATGCCCTGCAGCTAATACAGACACTATATTCCCTCCTTTGTTTTCATATATCTTATTAATGCTCAAAAGCGATGCACGCTTGTGATGAATAAAGTAGCGCATTCGATATCATTCACAGATCTAGTAAGTATTACCAACACATCTATGTGTGCTGATCTCACAACTCAACTGTCTTGTTGGATGTTGGTTCAGAGCTTCGAACAGACGGATATATAGTCCAGTGGTAACACGCTGGACTGATAATCCAGGGATCGCATGTTCGATCCCCCGTCTGACCCTAATAAAATTAACAGTCTTTCAGATGGGACGTTAAACCGAGGTCTCGTGTCGGTGATTTACACTGTACACGTAAAAGAACCAGAGGAGATTCTGGAATGGGTCTCTGTCTGTATCATTGCACTATCCTCCAAAATCTAAAATGACTAATCTCTTCAGGAGGCGTCCCTCATATGGGCAACCGGTAGCGACGATAAATAAACGTAAAAACACACACTCAGAGCTTCGACCACGCAGACAATGGAGCACTCCTCCTGGGACGTGCACAAGAGCCCCTCAGGGATGTATTGCTACTGTCGAGATTGCATCTTCAGCTAGGAGGCGAAAACACGTGTCACCAAGAGTATAATAATTATCACGCCTTTGAAGTCTATCAGCATACTTATCAGACATGAATTTGTTGAAGAAGAGACTGAGCAACCGAATTGTGTTAGTGTCATTCGACTCAAATCCTGTCCAGTCCTACATAGTCTTATTTTGTGAATCGGCTACAAGACAGGTTAAGTGTCGTACTGCGCCTTTACCGTTTAATCTCCACCAAAGCCTTAGTAAGTTTTCGTGAACTTTCTGTTATCAATTAATTAACATGAATTGATAAAATCACAATTATCATAACGCAACATCCTGTTAGGGAACAACTGTAGCACAAAGGATTCCAACTGAAAGGAACGCTATGCATTTCGGGATAATTCAGACTTTATATGGTAAGGGAGATAATATAAAAGTCAGCAAGGTCCCTCATTAATCTCCCGCAAAGCCTTCGTAAGTTTTCGTGAACTACGGCTAAGACATACGTTAGGTTTTTACCGTTAATATTTGAATCAAGTAAATAAGTGTACCATAATCTAAAGCTCATAGTTTACGTCGGAAATCGATTATTAACGAAGTAAGTTCACGGAATATGCACATTAAATGTCTCAGTTTAATGTTGCCAAACAATATATAGGCACAACATAGATATATTTACTATCGGTTACAGATGGATATATAGTCTAGTGGTAACACGCTGGACTGGTAATCCAGGGATCGCAGGTTCGATCCCCCGTCTGACCCTAATACAATTAACAGTCTTTCAGATGGGACGTTAAACCGAGGTCTCGTGTCGTTGCTTTACACCGTGCACGTAAAAGAACCGGAGGAGATTCTGGAATGGGTATCTGTCTGTATCATGCACTATCCTCCAACATTTAAAATAACTAATCTCATCAGGAGGCGTCGCTCATATGGGCAACCGGTAGCGACGATAAATAAACGTAAAACACACGCTATCGGTTACGAGTCTCTAGAACCGGTTTACCTAGTGAAGTAGCTTTGCTATATTTAGTAACACTACTGTTTAGCGGTAAATATACACGGGCTAAGCAGTGGGATTATTTTGATTATTCGAGGTTCAACGGGTAGACAAGTAACATCTCAGTGTGTACCGATGGAAAGCAGCCATGTTGGGTGAGGACATTCGCATCATAGGTTGAGTTACACTGAACTGGAGGAGCTAGACCATTTACGGTATGTCCTGGCAGACAAGGCAGGACAGGATTCGTCTTCACAGATGGAAGGAGAAAATGTAAACGTACCTATTCAGAAATGTGACGGTAAGTCCTCTGGGGGGGGGGGCGAGGTGATTCTAGTTCAGTTGTTGAAGCCATTCAACTCTGTTAAAACCATTCCAAGAAAGACCTACATTTATCTCATACGAGTATTTATTTATTTATTATACCATATTTATATAGCGCCTTTATCATATAAAAAGTATACGTTCAAAAGCGCTTTACATGTTCATGTAACAATTAACACATATAGAATAAAAAGTACAAAAATAGAAGTCAAGTGGTAAAAGTACAGATAAACCTTATACTTAAAATAATGATTGCAATTTACAGATAATGTTTAAGAACAAATACAAAAGGACATACTAATAAAACAAAGTATTTCAACATTACAATATGAAGTAAAATAAATCTATTATACATAGATAAACAAAAGTCATTTTAGCAGTGATAAAAAAAACCATGTATATCCGAAATTAAATAAGTATTAAAGTTAATGATATCAAATTTAAAAATGAGTCTAATAGAGGCAAGTTGAGTCCAAATCTGATATATTGAGAAATTTGAAAGTGGATGCTGGAATTTCACATTCCAAGGTGTTTGGCGAAATTGTGAAACCGGTGTTAGGCAAAATCAAGCACAGAAATAAGTTGCACGTTGCAGACAATTCCCCCGGCCCGTGAGGCTGGTTGACACTCAACGAGAAACCCATTATCGGCACCAATAGTGAAGGCGACAAAGTTTAGTTTATACAAATTGATTTTGGCTCGATGGCGAAACAAGTTCTTACAACTTATATTAATCACTCTCGAGACTTCATTCCTGATGGAATCCATCGCCATGAGGGAGAGAGAAGAGGCAACGTGGAATTTAAATGCCTTGTCTAACGACACAATCGTAACAGCTCCAGCGGGGCTCGAACTCCGGACCTTTCGCACCTGAAGCGAACGCGCTATCACGACATCCACAATTATTTAATATTATACCATCATAAAACAAAACAACTATTTCCCAACTATTTATTTTTCGATTCATCTCATTTGGGAGCTATTTTTTCATGTTATTTGGTCATGTTATTTTTCTTATAGGCTGCCATAAATACAAACGGACCCACAGGGATTCGGCACGTTTGGGGGTACTAGTATATATTTTTTACTTAAATATATATACTAGTACGCCCAAACGTGCCGAATCCCTGTGAACGGGTCAGACGCTATTTTGTTTTTATCACGTTCCAATGAAGAAATGAAATTGGTGATTTTGACGTGTCATTTTACACAGGCGCGTCGGAAGGTAATTGTCATTGGGGCCGCGAGCGCGAAGCGCCAGCCGCATGGTATGGCGGGGGTTTGAGGGTCCTCCCCCAAGAACATTTGGAAAACCAGAACGTCTCAGACGCGATTTCCCGGTACACAGGTCGCTATTTCGCATGCCGCAAGTTGCACAAGTAACCAGTTCAAATGATGTTTTGCAGTAACATTTCATGATTTGGAAAACATTTCATGATTTGGAGAACATTTAGCCTATATTTGAAGGCTAATTAGATCTACTGTTGAAAAAACAAAACTAGGCTTTGGGTGGGTTGCTTCCATAGTCCCATGCTTAGTATGTGTATGAGCGTATAGGGCAATATCCAAGTACTTGTGCTTAAGCAGTGCTTAAGTAGGACAAACATAAACAGTTGGGTGAACCGCTCGGCACTGGATGTCACTGCGTCATATTATAAACAAAGTTCCATTGATCACGTCTGCTGTACATGTATGTCTACAGTGGCGTAGCTAGTAGCCTACACATAATTTTGAAAAATGAACAAAAAGTTAAAATAACAAGAGCGCCGATGGTCGTAAAATACGCTCACTCAAGTGTGGCCAATAAACTAGACAAGGAATGAGTTGATTTCACAAACTTGGTAAGTAAAAAAGTGCCAAAAATGACAAAGTTTCTTATGCCGTATTTGTTTGGCATCAAATAGGGGGGGTGCACATCTTCATGATGTGGGGAATGCATCTGCAAAATTGCAGATTGATTGCTAGAAAAGTCTGGGAGGAGTTGATTTCACAAACTTTGTATGTGTCCATAAAAAGTGCCGAAAAATGACTTAAGTTCAATAAGCCGTAACTTTGTTAAAAATATTTTTTTCCGCATCAAAAGGGGAGGTGCACAGACGGACAGACATACAGACGGACAGGCAGACATACAGCGCCATACCATAATACGTCCCGTTTTTCAAACGGGCGTATAAAAAGGCAAAATAAAACTCAGTCGAAGGGCGAGGGCGGGGTGGGCGGTTGTCGGACGGCGAAATACATTTGTGTGGCACAAATCAAGTGTAAGGATTAATCTCCGCACAATCTCCCTGCGCACTTGCGACGCCTCTGTTAAATACATGACAGCTAATAGCGAAAAAGGGATGTTAAAACGATTATGGGGCTATGTCATCTTCAATGTGCTAGATATTGATCCAAAACAAATACTTTGAATTTCCAAATAAACAAAAACAAGATGCACTGTCAAAATATGCTTCCCTTTTATTAAATTAAATAATGGCCCAACTATGATGTCTACAAATATAAAGTTAAGTTTGAAAATGTATGGTTAATTAATGAATTGCTAGAACAATATATTATTTAGTGGGCGTCGTATCGTCCATAAGGAATGAACAGTTTATGTTAATATTCTACAGAGTTATGCAATTCGTGTTAATATTCTACAGAGGTATGCAATTCGTGTATCATCATTTTTTGTTTGTATGCAACTGTATTGAATCGGGTATACTCGGCAATCTACGTCGGAGACGAAATGTCGATGTTTCCAGGGTCAATTATTTCGTGCAAGTGTTTTTTTATCTCGTGAACACATGTCAATGTCTTGTTCTGTGTCCAATCGTTTTGTTTGTTGTAATTGTATGAATGAAAGATTGTATGAACGTTAATGAAAGGTCTGCATCCATTGGACTAATAAATCGTCTTTGCACAATACTACTTCCGCCCTTGGTCAGAACCCAGAGAAACTCTTACGAGTGAAGTCATAAACTGTATAGAGAATATTCACTTTAGTGTGTGTTTTACGTTTATTTATCGTCGCTACCGGTTGCCCATATGAGCGACGCCTCCTGAAGAGATTAGTCATTTTAGAGTTTGGAGGATAGTGCATGATACAGACAGAGACCCACTCCAGAGTCTCATCTGGTTCTTTTACGTGCACGGTGTAAAGCAGTGTATGTCGTGATAGCGCAGTGGATGTCGTGATAGCGCAGTGGATGTCGTGATAGCGCAGTGGATGCGCGTTCGCTTCAGGCGCGAAAGGTTCGGAGTTCGAGCCCCGTTGGAGTCGTTACGAGTGTGCCCTTAGGCAAGGCATTTAAATTCCACGTTGCCTCTTCTCTCTCCCTTGTGGCGATGGATTCCATCAGGAATGAGGTCTCGAGAGTGATTAATATAATATAAGTTGTAAGAACTTGTTTTGCAATCGAGCTAAAATAAATTTGTATAAACTAAAATAATTCTATCTTAGTACTACCATACTGTATAACATGGGCACACGTTTGTAAATCCACTTTATACATTGTCCCTGCAAGGTTTCCCTATCTACCAGACTGTATAACATGGGCACACGGTTGTAAATCCACTTTATACATTGTTCATGCAAGGTTTCCCTATCTACCATACTGTATAACATGGGCACACGGTTGTAAATCCACGTTATACATTGTTCATGCAAGGTTTCCCTATCTACCATACTGTATAACATGGGCACACGTTTGTAAATCCACTTTATACATTGTCCCTGCAAGGTTTCCCTATCTACCATACTGTATAACATGGGCACACGGTTGTAAATCCACTTTATACATTGTTCATGCAAGGTTTCCCTATCTACCATACTGTATAACATGGGCACACGGTTGTAAATCCACGTTATACATTGTCCATGCAAGGTTTCCCTATCTACCAGACTGTATAACATGGGCACACGGTTGTAAATCCACTTTATACATTGTTCATGCAAGGTTTCCCTATCTACCATACTGTATAACATGGGCACACGGTTGTAAATCCACTTTATACATTGTCCCTGCAAGGTTTCCCTATCTACCATACTGTATAACATGGGCACACGGTTGTAAATCCACTTTATACATTGTTCATGCACGGTTTCCCTATCTACCAGACTGTATAACATGGACACACGGTTGTAAATCCACTTTATACATTGTTCCTGCAAGGTTTCCCTATCTACCAGACTGTATAACATGGACACACGGTTGTAAATCCACTTTATACATTGTTCATGCACGGTTTCCCTATCTACCAGACTGTATAACATGGACACACGTTTGTAAATCCACTTTATACATTGTTCATGCAAGGTTTCCCTATCTACCATACTGTATAACATGGGCACACGGTTGTAAATCCACTTTATACATTGTCCCTGCAAGGTTTCCCTATCTACCAGACTGTATAACATGGACACACGGTTGTAAATCCACTTTATACATTGTTCATGCAAGGTTTCCCTATCTACCATACTGTATAACATGGGCACACGGTTGTAAATCCACTTTATACATTGTCCCTGCAAGGTTTCCCTATCTACCAGACTGTATAACATGGACACACGGTTGTAAATCCACTTTATACATTGTTCATGCAAGGTTTCCCTATCTACCAGACTGTATAACATGGGCACACGGTTGTAAATCCACTTTATACATTGTTCATGCAAGGTTTCCCTATCTACCAGACTGTATAACATGGACACACGGTTGTAAATCCACTTTATACATTGTTCATGCAAGGTTTCCCTATCTACCATACTGTATAACATGGGCACACGGTTGTAAATCCACTTTATACATTGTCCCTGCAAGGTTTCCCTATCTACCAGACTGTATAACATGGGCACACGGTTGTAAATCCACTTTATACATTGTCCCTGCAAGGTTTCCCTATCTACTCTGACTTCTCTAAATGTGGAACTTCTACTAGATTTTCAAACTCAGACCAAATACTGTGAAACACACTATCCCCACAATTAAAGTATATAGGAGCCCGTCTCTACATTAGATGCGTCTCAAATTACAATACTCTGAGTACGAATATATTTAGAAAGTGGTCTTTGTTAAGCTTATCTAAACGACTGCTCCAAAAGTCGATTTATGAAACACACCCATTGTCTATAAATATTTTATATACGGAATCGCGCGAACTCGTGTTTTATATTTAAATATCTACTCATTCATCTAGCAATATTTCCAAAAACTGGTGAAAGAGCCATTATTGTATCTACACTTTGTGCGACACTGGTAAGTCTTGTTAATCAACCACTCAATTGTACTCATCGACTGGTTGAGAAAAAGATTGTACGACACGTTGTGCCAAATGTCTAGCTGATCCAAAAGGTAGCTTGTTCAATACTATATATCTATCTTCCTCTAATGTCGAACCCATCGCGGGGATTTAGACATGTTGCGCGTCAAAAACCTCAAAGAAGTTAAAAGTATGAGTAGTTAAAAACATAATTATAAGAAAGCAATGAACAATAAGTTGTAGTAAAGACTAAAAGCAGCTGCGCAGAACAACTAGGGACTGGCATGATCAATATGGCAAACTGCCGTATTGAATTGCTCTATGGTAGGAAGATGGACAATGTCAGGATGGAGATGGTTCCAATGGTAGATTGTTCTTGGAATAAAGGAAAACGTGTCGTAGTCTGTAGTTGCTGTAATTAACCTATAGCTTAAGGAATGGCAATGGCGAGCAGGACGGCAGAGGGGAACTAGGTAATTTTCAATGGGAATAGCAACACGAGCATTATGAATTTTATACATAATGGATAACCTATTGTCAATACGCCGTTGATGTAGTCTGCGTAGAATTAGGGAATGTAGCATGTCTGTAACACTAGAGGTACGATAGAAGTCAGCCTTTATCCAACGTGCTGCTCTTCGCTGGACACCAATTTGGTCTATCAATGTTTGGGTATGGGTCGACCAGATCTCGGAGCCATATTCCAGCTGGGGTCTCACTGGTGTCTGGTAAGCCATGGACTTAAGGGGTTCGGATTTCACCTGGGGGGTTTCTACGTCGAAATCCTAATGTTTGGTTAGTTTTCTTAGTTGACCTTTTTATGCGAGTGTCCCACGACAGGTTATTTGAGATATCCACGTATGTGGCTGTGGTGACCGACTCAAGTAGGACTCCATGGAGTTTATATTGACTGGGAATATGATGTTTCCTTCTGGTGACGTGGATAACTTGACATTTGTAGGGGTTAAATTACATGTCCCACTCTTCTAATCTCTTACGATCGTTTTGAAGTGTGACCGATTCATTTGCAGATGTCAGTGATATACTTTGGAACTGATGCTTTGTGGGAGGTCGTTTATATAGGCTGGATATCGGACCCCTGTGGGACTTCAGAGAACACCGGAATTGCCTCTGAACTAATACCATTAGGACAACTGACTGGAGTCTATTATCTAGAAAACTCTTAATCTACCTTAATGTTATAGTTATAGTCATGCATATTTAGTAGTGCTTTTTCGTGATTGACCTTGTCGAAAGCCTTACTGAAGTCCAATAGGATGAGATCTACCTGATGCTTATTGTAGACAGAGGTAACCAAGTCATTGACTAGCATTACTAATTGGATCACGCATGACCGTTTTTCTCTAAAACCATGTTGCAAATAGTACCGAATACTGTAGTTTAGTGAAGTGTTTTACTATCGAGGAGGAAACATCTAGAACACATGTCAGTGAGATAGGCCTATACTATAGTTGGCAAGGTTTTGACTTGTCCCCTTTTTGTAAATGGGAGCAACATTTGCTGACGTCCACTGGGCCGGCAGTGATCCTTCGTTGAGGGATTTTTGGAATAAGATTTCAAGGATAGGTGAGAGTTCTTTAGACAGGGTTTTAAGTATGATTGGCTTAATTTGGTCAGGACCACTAGATTTATGGGGGTTCCGGTCGGTCACTAGAAATACCGAAAGACACCGAATCACCGAAAAATACCGAAAGACACCGAAAACCAGTATATAACAGCAATATAAGTAAGAAGTAACGTGTTATATCTATTTATTAAGCATATTACATCTTATTGACTTAATATCTGCCCATTATAATGATTAATTATAATGTTATGAGAGTATTTCGGCGATTTCATTTTCAAGGGAGACTAATCCTACTCTACCGTATTCCGAATATAATAAGCATATAAAGAAACTTACCTTGAAAGAGTAGCTCTTGAATTGTATTCCCCACCAATGAATGTACAACTTTTACACAAGTATTTAAGATATTTTAAAGACCAGGATTTTAAGTCTACTGAACTTAAGTTTGCACAGCGAGCATGAATCCAGTTTTGACAACTTGAACATTGAATAGTGCCATCCTCGCACTCTTTTGCACAAATAAGGATATGCAGCCTTTATACAGATTCCAAAACTCAATAAATGTAAACGCAACGGTAAAGTTTCAATGAGGGGTGATTTGTAATGTGTGTTTTACGTTTATTTATCGTCGCTACCGGTTGCCCATATGAGCGACGCCTCCTGAAGATATTAGTCATTTCAGAGTTTGGAGGATAGTGCAATGATACAGAGAGCCTCGGAGACCCATTCCAGAATCTCCTCTGGTTCTTTTACGTGCACGGTGTAAAGCACCGACACGAGACCTCGGTTTAACGTCCCATCTGAAAGACTGTTAATTTTATTAGGGTCAGACGGGGGATCGAATCTGCGATCCCTGGATTACGAGTCCAGCGTGTTACCACTGGGCTATATATCCGACACATAATTTCATAATTGTCATGATTTGTTTGATCTCTGGATCTAATAATCAGTAGCAATTTAGTTAAATGTCATGCTATGTTTTATGAGTGAATTAGTTTATATGTTCAGTGATCAGCCTTTATTAAAATGAAAACAACGAAATACACTCGTAACATTAATTGTTTTATACATATCTGCAGTGTCTTTCGGTATACGGTAGAGTAGGATTAGTCTCCCTTGAACATGAAATCACCGAAATACTCTCATAACATTAAAATAAATCACTATGAAGGGCAGATATTAAGTCAATACGCAAGTATATGGTATATTAAATTTAATAAATAGCTATAACTACGCTAATTCATTATTTTCATTGTTTTTTATGCAGAACGTAAGTGTCTATCGGTATAGGACTGGAGGCGATATTGTGTAATATATACAGAAATGCAGAACTTAAAAGTGTCTTTCGGTAGAGTATGATTAGTCTCCCTTGAAAATGAAATCGCCGAAATGCTCTCAGCACATTAAAATAAATAGAGAATATTAGGTTACTGTCTTATAAATTTTAATTTATTAGGCGAGTCGGAGAAAAAATACAAGGCGAGGCTCTGCCGAGCCTTGTATTTTATCGGAGAGCCTCGCCTTGTATTTTATCGGAGACGAGCCTAATAAATTAAAATTTATAAGACAGTAACCTAATATTCTATTTATCCTACATTCTGAGTGTGCACCCGCCACAAAAACAAACTAGCCATGGCAGCTTATAAACTCGCTACGCACTTGGTAATATATTGCGCATTGATATTTATATATAAATGATAAATGACATTTCTCTGACAACAGTAGTTTCCAGAGGGGTCTCATCGAGTGCTGATAATACATCCCAAACAACCTGAAAGTTTGCCTGTACACGACTTTCTTCTTGGGACATTTTCCAAACTCAGCAGACAACACAATGTGACCACAGACGCTTTGTTTATTTACAAACCGTAATCTGGGTCATAAAAGCTTTATTAGGCACCGACTAATAAAGCAAAAATTATTAGCCAGGCCGTTTTTGTACGTTATTTCGCATGAAGGTAGGATAAATCACTATACAGGGCAGATATTAAGTCAATTCACAGTTATTAGGTATATTAATAAATAGCTATTACTACGTTAATTCATTATTTTTATTGTTTTGTATGCAGAACGTAAGTGTCTTTCGGTAGAGTATGATTAGTCTCCCTTGAAATTAAATGAAATCACCGAAATACTCTCAGAACATTAAAATAAATCACTATACAGGACAGAGATTAAGTCGATTCACAGTTATTAGGTATATGAAAGTTAATAAATAGCTAATTCATTATTTTTATTGTTTTGTATGTAAAACGTAAGTGTCTTTCGGTATACGGTAGAGTAGGATTAGTCTCCCTTGAAAATGAATTCGCCGAAATACTCGGTACATTAAAATAAATCACTATAAAGGGCAGATATTAAGTCGATTCACAGTTATTAGGTATATTAACCCTTTCAACACCACATACCTCTAAATAGGCTTATAAAAAGTGTAGATCCAGATGAGCCGGCTCATGACGAGCCGTCTCATCAGGATCTGAACTTTTTGCCAGTTATATGACTATTTTTAGACATAATTAGCCATTTTGATAAATGAACTTGTCCAAATGTGATTTTCTGATTCATTTATTGGTTTATGAATATCATGGACCAGTCCATGTGAGTTACTTGGTGTTGAATGGGTTAAACATAATAAATAGCTATTACTACGCTAATTCATTATTTTTATTGTTTTGTATGCAGAACGTAAGTGTCTTTCGGTATACGGTAGTGTAGGATTAGTCTCCCTTGAAAATGAAAGTGTTTTTCGGTATTGAACTGGCGGCGATATTGTGTAATATCTCTAAGCGACATATATGCCATTTGAACTTACTGTGATCTCGTTCATGTTTGGCGTGGATTGACCATTCAGGTTTCCATATGTGTCCTGAATTTTCATTTTACAAATGGAGGTAAGTCTTAGTGGGGATTTGGAGCTGAAAACAGACTGGAACTGTTTGTTCAGTGATGTGGCTTTAACAGCTTCTTCATGATGAAATTTGTTTTCATGCTTTAGGGGTGACATTGATTGGAATGCTTAAAGTGACATTACATCGCAAAAAGCCCCAACAATGCTTTTTACGTATATGATAAATAGCATTGATACTATTCTATATTCTTCAGAAATAATTCGAACACTAACTTTCTATACATAAACAGTGTTTTTGTGGTATACAGACTCTCAAAAGTGAAAGTAGGATTTCAAATAACGGTCAGCTACTCCTCTGAATTGATGTGTATTTATTATTGGAGTCTATACGCGTGCTACTGTCGCTTAGAGATATTTTAAATCATATTAATCTAAAAAATAAATATGCACATGAACAAAGTGTGAGATATAACGGTAAATCTGTATCATACATCGTGTTATTCAGGATACACATATTGCATTACGCATGGGTGTTGACCCTATTTACATTATTTTGCTATGTCAACAAACGTCGTATACGACGGTTTTTATTAGTTGAAATACCCAGCCTTTGAGGTAAATATTCGGAAAACAATGTATACAGTATATATACTGTATAATAGAGAAATACATTCTGTATAAAGTTGCGTTTTCACCGATGTAGTGTCGCTTTAAGGAGGGAATAATGTTTCTTGGTGTTTGGTCTGTAAGGATGGGAGGCATCAGCACTGTTTAGATTTAGGATGTTTTCAAGATAGTGGTGATAAGCCTCGTTGACCTTTTTCCACACTAAATGTTTGAGATCCAGGAATTTGTTGCGATTTGAAGGCGTACTTGACTTCCTAGTATTTTAAAGGCCTTATTTCGCCTTCTGATCATTCGCTTATATTATACACTCGGCTTTTAACTATAGCTTGGTAGATTCTTTTATATTTTTAACTTGCACATAACATCTTAGATTAACTTGCTGTTCTAGACCACAAGGATTCGGCACGTTTGGGGTACTAGTATATATATTTAAGTATAGGGATTCTACTCTGTGGGATGTCGGATTTAGCATTGATCAGTAAAATGGCCCTTTCTGAAACAATGTTGTACAAATCTGTCCAAATATAACGCCTATCCCGACTTTATATTGTTCTTCAAATAAAACACAACTTTAAGCTGCGTGCATGTATACTTTGCAAACAATTGCCACAGACAGTGGCCATAGCAGGTCACATTTCCATACTAGGACACGGGTTCTGTCAGCAACACAAAAAAATCTTCGACGGGAGAGTTTTAACAGTGAATAACATTATCAATAAAATGTGTTTCCACTAACGTGTAGGTTTATTCTGGCAAAAATGTACGTCAAAAAGAGATTTCGGAGAATTTTTCAATTTGTTTTGAGAAACGAGAATCTGATTGGATTATGATTCTTCTTCATATAAAAAACAAACATCTAGTTACATTCTAATAATCCAATCAGAACGCTCGTTTCAACGTTATATTTGGACAGATTTGTACAAAATTGTTTCACATTTTACTGATCGATGCGAAATCTGACATCCCACAGAGTAGAATCCCTGTACTTAAATATATATACTAGTACCCCCAAACGTGCCGAATCCCTGTGTTCTAGACTGCCCTGCCAATCACAATCGTTACTGATTGTTCGGCAGTATCAAATCTGTGATGAAGAAAATTGATACACTCTGTTTCGATATCTGCGAATACATATATTTAAGTCACAGCCTTACTACATGGTATGAATTGTTTCTTTGTTCAACTAATTTTAATAATATTCATAAATTAAATCTTTTACTAATTATCATATGGCGTCCGTGGTCCAATGGTAAAGCGCCAGCTATGGAATCGAGCGGTCACGGGTTCGATACACGGTCAGGC
>CM026389.1:1229288-1265712 GCA_014843695.1 Archivesica marissinica | reverse complement strand
TGCCTGGTTTCCACTGTAAATATTCTAAGTGAATGTCTGTGTTTTGCTCTCTGGGTACATTAACTCAGTAGTAATGGGAGTAGAGAGACCAGGAGTCCTTAATTTATTGTCACTATTTCGTTTATTGAATATCTAACTAATGGCTGTTGTGTTCAACAAATGCTTTTAGTAGACGCTTTTAGTAATACAGTCAAACGTGTCTTAAACAGCCAGCTTAGGGAATCACAGAAAATGGCTGCTTAGCACAGTTGGCTGCTTAATAGAGGTCAAATGTATAATAAAGCAATATATTTGGAATCTGGAAACTGGCGGCTTAATACGGGTTGGTTCTTAATGGAGGAGACCGCTAACACAGGTTTGACTGTATTAATGGAGGTGACCACTAACACAGGTTTGACTGTATTAATGGAGGTGACCACTAACACAGGTTTGACTGTATTAATGGAGGTGACCACTAACACGGTTTGACTATTAATGGTGGTGACCACTAACACGGTTTGACTATTAATGGAGGTGACTGCTAACACAGGTTTGACTGTATTAATGGAGGTGACCACTAACACAGGTTTGACTGTATTAATGTAGATGACCACTAACACAGGTTTGACTGTATTAATGGAGGTGACCACTAACACCGGTTTGACTATTAATGGAGGTGACCACTAACACAGGTTTGACTGTATTAATGGAGGTGACCACTAACACCGGTTTGACTATTAATGGAGGTGACCACTAACACAGGTTTGACTGTATTAATGGAGGTGACCACTAACACAGGTTTAACTGTATTAATGGAGGTGACCACTAACACAGGTTTAACTGTATTAATGGAGGTGACCACTAACACAGGTTTAACTGTATTAATGGAGGTGACCACTAACACAGGTTTAACTGTATTAATGGAGGTGACCACTAACACAGGTTTGACTGTATTAATGGAGGTGACCACTAACACATATTTGACTATTAATGGAGGTGACCACTAACACAGGTTTGACTGTATTTTCAACTTTTATTTTTTGATCTTCTGTGCACATTAATATTTTGTAATTGTTTTTGAGCCCTTTGATTTTCATCTTCAATGCATGCGCTTGTATGGATTTCATCATTACTAAGTCATTCCCTCCCACCTTTGTGCTGCAGAGTGTGGTAATAACCCCATCATAAATTGTGCTGCAGAGTGTGGTAATAACCCCATCATAAATTGTGCTGCAGAGTGTGGTAATAACCCCATCATAAATTGTGCTGCAGAGTGTGGTAATAACCCCATCATAAATTGTGCTGCAGAGTGTGGTAATAACCCCATCATAAATTGTGCTGCAGAGTGTGGTAATAACCCCATCATAAATTGTGTGGGTGTGGTTTTTTGTTTGTATTTGACTAGTGTATTATTTATACGACTGAGCACTGGCGAACCTATCTGACTACCGTATGAACTGACTACCGTATTTATGTATTCCAGTCGCACTGGCGAACCTATCTGACTACCGTATGAACTGACTACCGTATTTATGTATTCCAGTCGCACTGGCGAACCTCTCTGACTACCGTATGAACTGACTACCGTATTTATGTATTCCAGTCGCACTGGCGAACCTATCTGACTACCGTATGAACTGACTACCGTATTTATGTATTCCAGTCGCACTGGCGAACCTATCTGACTACCGTATGAACTGACTACCGTATTTTGTTTGTGTGGGTTTGTGTTGTGTGTTTTTGTTTGTGTGGGTTTGTGTTGTGTGTTTTTGTTTGTGTGGGTTTGTGTTGTGACTACCGTATTTATGTATTCCAGTCGCACTGTCGAACCTATCTGACTACCGTATGAACTGACTACCGTATTTATGTATTCCAGTCGCACTGGCGAACCTATCTGACTACCGTATGAACTGACTACCGTATTTATGTATTCCAGTCGCACTGGCGAACCTATCTGACTACCGTATGAACTGACTACCGTATTTATGTATTCCAGTCGCACTGGCGAACCTATCTGACTACCGTATGAACTGACTACCGTATTTATGTATTCCAGTCGCACTGTCGAACCTATCTGACTACCGTATGAACTGACTACCGTATTTATGTATTCCAGTCGCACTGGCGAACCTATCTGACTACCGTATGAACTGACTACCGTATTTATGTATTCCAGTCGCACTGGCGAACCTATCTGACTACCGTATGAACTGACTACCGTATATATGTATTCCAGTCGCACTGGCGAACCTATCTGACGTATGAACTGACTACCGTATATATGTATTCCAGTCGCACTGGCGAACCTATCTGACGTATGAACTGACTACCGTATTTATGTATTCCAGTCGCACTACCGAACCCTCTTCCAGCTATCCACACTATAACTCCTGCACGGCAGGCAATTAGCACTGCAAATCCTGTCCAATCGACAGCCAGCTACAGTAGCAAGTTATTTTAATTCTCGACCTTTATTCTTTTATGTACTTTTCTTAATATTTTTGATAAACATTTTAGAGTTTGTTTTTTTTCCATACCAAATTGTTGTCCTTAATGTTGACTATTGTAATGTATGTTGTAAAAATGTCTATGCTAAATTAATGTTAAGCACTTTTGAACATATAATTTCTGTATGAAAAGAGTGCTATACAAATCTGGTATAATAATAATAATAATGGGAGCTCATGTTATTTGTGTGTTGAAAATAGTTATTACAACGACTTTATCTAAAGGTCACAGAAATAATATAATACACATTTTTTTATCAAAGTTTTTATCGTTCTACATTGTCGGTCTTAAGTCAAACCTTTTTGTTATCCAGAAAATGTGATGAAAGTATCCACTTACGTTTTAGAGAAAGAAAAAAATTGTGAAAAAACAAAAACAAACAAAATTTGAAAAAAGAAACAATTACGGAAAAAAGTTTGGAATATATTTTTATTTGTTGGAATAGCTGAGAATTTATGGCCGAGATCGACTTATGGCCGAGATCGACTTATGGCTGAGATCGACTTATGACCGAGATCGACTTATGGCCAGGATTATAGGTAGATGTTTTATCATTTACAATCATCTAAATTTCGTTTTCGAGAACTGTGAGGGTATTTGTTGATAGTTTGATAAACAGTGCGCTAAATTCTATACTGACCGACTTCCCTTTATTCAGGACTGACTTGCATCATTACCTACCGTGTATGATTGGCAGATTTCCAAAATATTTCAAAAGCCATTATTGCGTTCTGATGAAGTTAAACTAATCGCAGTTAAGGTTACCCCTTCCTCTTTCCAACATGTTTACCTCTTAACCCTTTCAACACCACAGACCTCTAAATAGGCTTATAAAAAGTGTAGATCCAGATGAGCCGGCTCGTGACGAGCCGTCTCATCAGGATCTGCACTTTTTGCCAGTGATATGACTATTTTTAGACATAATTACCCATTTTGATAAATGAACTTGTCCAAATGTGATTTTCTGATTCATTTATTGGTTTATGAATATCATGGACCAGTCCATCTGAGTTACTTGGTGTTGAAAGGGTTAACACTGGTATATGTGCATGGCTGTGCATAATTCATTCTTGTATCACAGTCAAATGTTCATACTCGGCAGACAGTCGGTCAACAGAAGTGTTGGAAAACAAGAAATTAAGATATATTGGCAAGTTATGCTGCCGATGACATAGTCTGAAGTGACTGATTGCACATAGAGCGGTACTATATGGCCTCTACTTAAGTCGGCAATAATGCAACCGTTAAGTGCCGTAGAAATGTCAAGCAATGTATACATATCTCCATGCGAGTCTGTCTGAAGTATCAGTTACGCAATTCAAATGTTCAATATAAAAATGTACACCAAAATTGTCTAGTCAGATCACAGGGATTCGGCACATTTGGGGGTACTAGTATATATAATATATTTAAGTACAGGGATTCTACTCTGTGGGATGTCAGATTTCGCATCGATCAGTAAAATGGCCCTATCTGAAACAATTTTGTACAAATCTGTCCAAATATAACGCCTATCCCGAGTCTTTATATTGTTCTTCAAATAAAACACAACTTTAAGCTGCATGCGTGTATACTTTGCAAACAATTGCCACAGACATTGGCCATAGCAGGTCACATTTCCATACTAGGACACGGGTTCTGTCAGCAACAAAAATTATCTTCGACGGGAGAGTTTTAACTGTTACATTATCAATAAAATGTGTTTCCACTAACGTGTAGGTTTATTCGGCAAAAATGTAAGTCAAAAGGAGATTTCGTAGAATTTTCAATTTGCTTTGAAAATTTCTAAAGCGGCACAATTCGCGTTGAAACGAGCGTTCTGATTAGATTATTAGAATATAACAAGATGTTTGTATTTTATATGAAGAATAATCATAATCCAATCAGAACGCTCGTTTCAACGCGAAATCTCGAGCTGGTGCATGTAATATACATGATTTTTAGCCCTCAAAGTACCACCCTCGTTTTATGAGCAATAATTTCGATTTTTGTGCCCAAGTGTATAAAAAAGTACATGTACGTGTTTGTTTATTATAGTGTCACCCCTATTGAAAGGGCCAGCCATTCCTGACTTATGAGACACCTCTTTTTATGAATATCAGTACTTCCCGATTCCTATGCTTGTAGGCCAGGCTGGTAGGCAATCGGTACCCATTATTTAGCTAGCTGGCAGCTCACCAACTGGCCATATCAGAACACACCCCTGAAGAAGTTTGATTCTTCGACCTCACTCTCCGTATGTGGACCCCTTAATTATAACTTTGTCCGCCTCCGTGGTCGAGTGGTTACGGTCGCAGACTTGTATATCACTGTAACCTATCATCACTGATGGTCACGGGTTCGAGCCCCGCTCAGGCCGTGTCTCATTTATATGAAAAAGTTGGCAGTTTCTTACGGAGGTTGGTGTACCCAAGTACTGGTTAACCGCTGGAGCCTGCCCAGGAAAGGTGTTGTTAGGTAAACTGCCCGCCTGCGATATAGCCCGAAATGGTGCTGATGCAGGCGTAAAACCGTAATTATAACTACTAGGCCATGGAGGCCGTATGTTTGTATTTCAATGTTTTAAAATTGTCATAACTATACAGTCGAACCTGTCTTAAACAGCCAGCCAAGGGAATCACAGAATGTGGCTGCTTAGCACAGGTGGCTGCTTAATAGAGGTTAAATATATAATAAAACAACATATTGAGAATCTGGAAACTGGCTGCATAATACATGTTGGCTGCTTAATGGAGGTGACCACTAACACAGGTTTTACTGTCTATTTATTTGAAGTTTTGTTTTCATAATTTTGTTTTAATGATTTGCAAGGCTCATATTTTCCTATAAGCTGTGATCTCATATTTTCCTATAAGCTGTGATCTCATATTTTCCTATAAGCTGTGATCTCATATTTTCCTATACGCTGTGATCTCATATTTTCCTATACGCTGTGATCTCATATTTTCCTATAAGCTGTGATCTCATATTTTCCTATAAGCTGTGATCTCATATTTTCCTATACACTGTGATCTCATATTTTCCTATAAGCTGTGATCTCATATTTTCCTATACGCTGTGATCTCATATTTTCCTATACGCTGTGATCTCATATTTTCCTATAAGCTGTGATGTGCATTCAACCTACTGATTAATTTCCATTTATAAGTATACCGGTACCCTTTATATGACCATTGATTGGGTACCATCCCCCATGTAAAATCGAGTTTTAGTAATATATTTACATTATACTGTCTGTGAACCATCTCCTAATGAGCGTAGAGTTGGACTGTTTTAATGCTTTGAAATGAATTGGCTTACTTTATACAAAAATCAATGTAACATTTCATGCATATTTGATCATGTTTTCCAGTGTAAGGGAACCTGGGATGGTGTGGTAATTGAAGTGTATAGGATATTCTACGAAAACAAGAATGTTTGTTTGAATTAACATATCACTTTCTTTTATAACTATTAATTGAAACAGGATATTGTGGAAAAGTTCAATAGCTACGTTTCAATAATACAATCTAGGGTGACTACAGTCAAACCTGTCTTAAGCAGCCAGCCAAGGGAGTCAGAGAAAGTGGCTGCTTAGCACAGGTAGCTGCTTAATACAGGTCATGTGTATAGTAAAACAACATATTTGGAATCTTGAAACTGGCTGCTTAATACAGGTTGGCTGCTTAATGGAGGTGACCACTAACACAGGTTTGACTGTATTATATTTCGTCGAGGAAGATGATGTTCCCATAGGGAGATATCCACTATATACAGTCGAACCCGTCTTAAGCAGCCAGCCAAGGGAATCATGGAATGTGGCTGCTTAGCACAGGTGGCTGCTTAATAGAGGTTAAATGTAAAATAAAAAGGCAAATTGGGAATCTGGAAACTGGCTGCTTAATACAGGTTGGCTGCTTAATGGAGGTGACCGCTAACACAGGTTTGACTGTACGTTCAACCTAGCTGATTCAGCAATGGAAATGACTGATAAGTTAGTCTCCGAATCTTCCTCTACTTTATCATACCAAACAATCACCATCCCGTGGGAATTATCCACATTATCCACCAACACAACTGTTCAAATTTGGAAAATATGATGTGGAGCAGGGGAATATACTTGCTGCTTGTAAATTCTGTGTGTGTGTGTTTTTACATTTATTTATCGTTGCTGCCGGTTGCCCAAATGAGCAACGCCTCCTGAAGAGATTAGTCATTTTAGATGTTTGGAGGATAGTGCATGATACAGACAGAGACCCATTCCAGAGTCTCCTGTGGATCTTTTACGTGCACGGTGTAAAGCACCGACACGAGACCTCAGTTTAAAGTCCCATCTGAAAAACTGTTAATTTTATTAGGGTCAGACGGGGGATCGAACCTGCGATCCCTGGATTACCAGTCCAGTGTGTTAACCACTAAACTACAGATCCGTCTGTAAAAATTCTCCGTCGAATACGGGAACAAATTAAATAAGAGCACGGTTTCAATAATGTTTATTTTGAACAAGTTACAGTTGAACAATAACAAAACACTGAAAATAACAGGCTGCGACAATCCTGCAGAACAATGTTAATTAACACGGAAAAAAATGTGTCAGGCAATTACTACTTGGGTGTGAATTAGTACAAACTGGCTACCTGTTTTTGTCCCGATCCAGAACCTGTGTGAAGGTAAAATTCTCCGCGCAAGGCAGCAGTACACGAAATGCATGTTGAGGTTAATAATCGCGAATCTTAAAACATGACATATAAACGCGAAATTTGCAGTACACAATAATAATCTGATATGCAGTCTCTATTTTATTACACAGAATATATTTCACACATTCAAACTGATTCAATTAACCCTTTCAACACCGCAGACCTCTAAATAGGCTTACAAAAAAGTATAGATCCAGATGAGCCGGCTCGTGACGAGCCGTCTCATCAGGATCTGCACTTTTTTCAAGTAATATAACTATTTTTAGAGAAAAAAATTACCCATTTTGATAAATGAACTGGTCCGAATGTAATTTTGTTATTAATTTATTGGTCTAAAAATATCATAGACCAGTCCATGTCAGTTACTTGGTGTTGAATGGGTTAAATATAAGTATCAACAAAGGTCAAAATAATATATAAAAACAAAAGCCCGCCTTAGTCTTAATGAAAATCAATTAATAAAAATAAAAGAGAAAACATTGTTTCTTTCAATGGATCGCACAAAAGTTTATATACGGAACATTTTCGAAGCAAAGATAGTTGACTTATGGCCGAGTGACTATCCAGTAATTCAAAATGGCTGCTTCAATTTGGTGGGTTTATGACATCATAGGTGTGAGACGTACGCATATAAATATAAATCCTTAATGATGGCCATGGGTTCGAGCCCTGCTCAGGCTGTGTCTCATTTATACTTGGTGTTGAATGGGTTAAGTAATATCACGAATGGTAAGATTTTTACCGTAAACTCCAATATTTGGGATCCCATAAATGTTGAATAGATTTTCTTATCGTAAAACTAGTTTGCTGTTAGTCTGCATGTATTAAGAAATTCAACATCTTTAATGATGGTGTAGTATGTAGAAAAATTACCCCAATATTTTGGCGTCTTGTATATCAAGCCAGAGCACAACTTCTCGTTTGTCGGAGAGTGATATATACGTATATCCCACGGCAATATTGCCCGCTTAGTTCTGTTTAGGAGTACAATGTGGTATGGTTTATTACGCGTGGTAGCAAATTGACCAATGTGGTATTCCTAGAAATTTCGGTGATGTATAATATAATTCTGTCTAAAGTTTAATAATTATTATATTATGTAAATAGTAAAACCTGTGTTAATGGTCGCCTCCATTAAGCTGCCAACCTGTATTAAGCAGCCAGTTTCCAGATTCCCAATATGTTGATTTACTATACAGTTGACCTCTATTAAGCAGCCATCTGTGCTAAGCAGCCCATTCTGTGATTCCCAATATGTTGTTTTACTATACAGTTGACCTCTATTAAGCAGCCATCTGTGCTAAGCAGCCCATTCTGTGATTCCCAATATGTTGTTTTATTATACATTTAACCTCTATTAAGCAGCCATCTGTGCTAAGCAGCCCGTTCTGTGATTCCCATGGCTGGCTGCTTAAGACAGGTTTGACTGTATGTTGTTTTATTATACATTTAACCTCTATTAAGCAGCCACCTGTGCTAAGCAGCCCAGTCTGTGATTCCCTTGGCTGGCTGCTTAAGACAGGTTCCACTGTAAATTATAATTAATATAAATGATAAATTTTCTCAACCAGTAAACGAGGTAAAGGTGTGCAGAAATCTGATTGTATCAAATGTCAATGGTCATACAATTTTAAAAGCCTTTTTCTGATCTAGAATGAACCCTGAAATATTCTTTTTTTTTCAAACAATGCTTAAAGCGACACTACATCGGTGAACAAGCAAAGTTCTACAGAATGTTATTTCCTATATTATGGTATTTTTTGCCTTTTTCTGATTTGCTTTGAAATTGAGTCATTGCCAGATACATTCAAATTTCTCTTTCTCATAAATCCAAAAGCTTTTATTTCTGTAAAACTATTGATTGAACACTATTTCCTGAAAATACCGATTCCTTCTTCTTTCAACATAATGTGTCATAATCTAGTAGGTTACTGTTCTTGGGTTCATTTCAATAGATACGGTTTTGAAATTCCAAATGTGGTTACCGGGGTATTCATATATTCCTTCCGCCCTTTCATATAAAACCAGTACAATTCTGTGGGAGAGTCATTTCTTGATAGATTCCACTTTTATCTTAGATCCCCAATGGACATGTTTGGGAAAGATTCAATCATTTGTCTTTGTACTTGAAACCATGTTTTTGGCAAATTGAAAAGTAGAATTCTCAGTCCATAAGGAATCGTGTTTGGAAACAAGCCGGAAACAAATCCGTCTAATTGAGCTCATTTCTTGGAACATATGTCTAAAATACAGGAATCAAACAATGCTTAAAGCGACACTACATCGGTGAAAAAGCACAATTCTACAGAATGTTATTTTCTATATTATGGTATTTTTCCCTCCAAAGTATTTTAACTTCCGTAATAAACAAGCATCGTATAGACGTATACGATATTTGTTGACATAACAAAATAATGTAAATAGGGTCAACAACGACGTGTAATGTACAGCACCTGTATCCTGAATAACAACATTTATTGTACAGATTTACCGTTATATCTCACCTTTTGTGCCTGTACATATTTATTTTCGACTAATCTGATTTAAATTGTCTCTAAGCGAGATAGTAGCATGCACTTACTATAGACTCCAATACTAAACAAATATGAATTTGTAACATTGCTTCAAGGATTTCTCTGTCATGTAGAGCCCTTTGAATTGTTGGTAGACTAGAGTAATTTGAGTATCTAAGAATGAAGTGAACAAGCATTCTTAACGTGGCCATAGAGCAGCGCATGTCAATCACTGATTCTGTATCAGAATGCAAAATTGTACCGAAACCGTTGATATGTAATTGTTTCATTGACCACATATGGAAATCATCTGTAGCTTTTGGTGTACAAGAATCCCCCAGGATGACTGTAACAGATTGCCTGTCATAGTGGAAGCCAGGTTATCTGATTAAAACTGATGTCTCATGCATTTTAGTTGGATTAACTTCAGTGATTTTTCAATAGACAATCTCTAAATGGGAAATTGTCCTGTATGTGAATCCCTAGCGAGGTTCATATTTATGTGAATCCCTAGCGAGGTTCATATATATGTGAATCCCTAGCGAGGTTCATATATATGCGAATCCCTAGCGAGGTTCATATATAGTGATCCCTAGCGAGGTTCATATATATGTGAATCCCTAGCGAGGTTCATATATATGTGAATCCCTAGCGAGGTTCATATTTATGTGAATCCCTAGCGAGGTTCATATATATGTGAATCCCTAGCGAGGTTCATATATATGTGAATCCCTAGCGAGGTTCATATATATGTGAATCCCTAGCGAGGTTCATATATATGTTTTCTGCTTACTATTTTCGTCCAGCAATTTGTTGTACAAATTTAGAAGTTGTGCCTATCAAATTCTGTATTGATTTCGAATAAATTGTGCTTCTATTCAATCTGTATATTGTAAAGAATGCCTATACACTCTCCAGACAGACTCACAGAGAGTTTTATTGAGACATCTGAGGTGCATGTGTTTGTACTTTCAGGCATTAATTAAGCAGTGTACTTCTTTGACTCTGCTTTGTACAGTTATATATGGCAATGTATTGCTTTGTCTAGGTATTTATACAATCGGGCAGTTATATATGGCAATGTATTGCTTTAACTAGGTATTTGTACAATCAGGCAGTTATATATGGCAATGTATTGCTTTGACTAGGTATTTGTACAATCAGGCAGTTATATATGGCAATGTATTGCTTTGACTAGGTATTTGTACAATCAGGCAGTTATATATGGCAATGTATTGCTTTGACTAGGTATTTGTACAATCAGGCAGTTATATATGGCAATGTATTGCTTTGTCTAGGTATTTGTACAATCAGGCAGTTATATATGGCAATGTATTGCTTTAACTAGGTATTTATACAATCAGGCAGTTATATATGGCAATGTATTGCTTTAACTAGGTATTTGTACAATCAGGCAGTTATATATGGCAATGTATTGCTTTGACTAGGTATTTGTACAATCAGGCAGTTATATATGGCAATGTATTGCTTTGACTAGGTATTTATACAATCAGGCAGTTATATATGGCAATGTATTGCTTTGACTAGGTATTTATACAATCAGGCAGTTATATATGGCAATGTATTGCTTTGACTGGGTATTTGTACAATCAGGCAGTTATATATGGCAATGTATTGCTTTGACTGGATATTTATACAATCAGGCAGTTATATATGGCAATGTATTGCTTTGACTGGGTATTTGTACAATCAGGCAGTTATATATGGCAATGTATTGCTTTGTCTGGGTATTTATACAATCAGGCAGTTATATATGGCAATGTATTGCTTTGACTGGATATTTATACAATCAGGCAGTTATATATGGCAATGTATTGCTTTGACTGGGTATTTGTACAATCAGGCAGTTATATATGGCAATGTATTGCTTTGACTGGGTATTTATACAATCAGGCAGTTATATATGGCAATGTATTGCTTTGACTGGATATTTATACAATCAGGCAGTTATATATGGCAATGTATTGCTTTGACTGGATATTTGTACAATCAAGCAGTTATATATGGCAATGTATTGCTTTGACTGGGTATTTATACAATCAGGCAGTTATATATGGCAATGTATTGCTTTGACTAGGTATTTGTACAATCAGGCATTTATATATGGCAATGTATTGCTTTGTCTAGGTATTTGTACAATCAGGCAGTTATATATGGCAATGTATTGCTTTGTCTAGGTATTTATACAATCAGGCAGTTATATATGGCAATGTATTGCTTTGACTAGGTATTTGTACAATCAGGCAGTTATATATAGCAATGTATTGCTTTAACTAGGTATTTGTACAATCAGGCAGTTATATATGGCAATGTATTGCTTTGTCTAGGTATTTGTACAATCAGGCAGTTATATATGGCAATGTATTGCTTTGACTGGATATTTGTACAATCAGGCAGTTATATATGGCAATGTATTGCTTTGACTGGGTATTTGTACAATGCAGTTATATATGGCAATGTATTGCTTTGTCTGGATATTTATACAATCAGGCATAATCAATCCCCAGTGTATTGCTTGCTTTGACTTGCTTTATGCAATCAAGCAAACGTATGCTCCGGTGTTATTATAAAATGGGTCAAAGTAGGAACATCCATAATTGTGACAAGTGAACAAAGAAATGGACTCTTTCAGTTGTTAAGTCTACTCTGTGATGTATCATTTACGTTTGGCTTTGTGATGTAGCATTTATGTTTGGCTTTGTGATGTGGCATTTATGTTTGGCTTTGTGATGTAGCATTTATGTTTGGCTTTGTGATGTGGCATTTATGTTTGGATTTGTGATGTAGCATTTATGTTTGGCTTTGTGATGTGGCATTTATGTTTGGCTTTGTGATGTAGCATTTATGTTTGGCTTTGTGATGTAGCATTTATGTTTGGCTTTGTGATGTAGCATTTATGTTTGGCTTTGTGATGTAGCATTTACGTTTGGCTTTGTGATGTGGCATTTACGTTTGGCTTTGTGATGTAGCATTTATGTTTGCATATACAGCTTTGTAATGTAACATTTATGTTTGGCTTTGTGATGTAGCATTTACGTTTGGCTTTGTGATGTAGCATTTACGTTTGGCTTTGTGATGTAGCATTTACGTTTGGCTTTGTGATGTAGCATTTACGTTTGGCTTTGTGACGTAGCATTATGTTTGCATATACAGTCTGACTTTGTAATGTAACATTTATGTTTGCATATACAGTCTGACTTTGTAATGTAGCATTTATGTTTGCATATACAGTCAGACTTTGTAATGTAACATTTGTCTTTGCATATACAATCTGATTTTGTAATGTAACATTTATCTTTGCATACACAGTCAGACTTTGTAATGTAACATTTATCTTTGCATATGCAATCTGATTTTGTAATGTATCATTTATGTTTGCATAATTATACAGTCTGACTTTGTAATGTAGCATTTATGTTTGCATATGCAGTCAGACTTTGTAATGTAACATTTGTCTTTGCATATACAATCTGATTTTGTAATGTAACATTTATCTTTGCATACACAGTCAGACTTTGTAATGTAACATTTATCTTTGCATATGCAATCTGATTTTGTAATGTATCATTTATGTTTGCATAATTATACAGTCTGACTTTGTAATGTAGCATTTATGTTTGCATATACAGTCAGACTTTGTAATGTAACATTTATGTTTGCATATACAGTCAGACTTTGTAATGTAACATTTTTTACAGTCAGACTTTGTAATGTAACATTTATGTTTGCATATACGGTCAGACTTTGTAAAGTAACATTTATGTTTGCATATACAGTCAGACTTTGTAATGTAACATTTATGTTTGCATATACAGTCATGCTTTGTCGTCCTTGTGAAGCATGTTTTGACCAACTACGATGGTTATCTAAACTTGAAATCACTTATGGAGATGGTAGTTGTACATGGTAGTTAGTAAAACTTATAAATAAAAGTATGTTGTTCTGGCTTCAAATGAGTAACAATCATTTTGTGTATATTTCAGGCACGGCGGAATGACAGGGAGGAGATCCGTAAGAAACTAGCAATGGGAGGAGATGATGATTGTATTGATGATGATGACGATGATGATGATGATGAAATCACATACAGAAAGCCAAATATACAGTCTCGGTTGCATAGTGGATTACAGGTAGGTAGTTATGGGGAGATATATTGTTTTTCCCTTTGTCGTCCGTCCGTTCGTCTGCTTTGCTTGTGTGTGCTTCATCTCCATAACCCATGGTTGGATTTTCACCAAAGTTGACAGCAAGCATCGTTATGATGTCTAGTTTTGCATATTGTAGTGCCTTTCCGGTTACTGCTGATTTATGGCCATTTGAGGTCCGCCTCCGTGGTCGAGTGGTTAAGGTCGCTGACTTGTATACCACTGTAACCTATCATCACTGATGGTCACGGGTTCGAGCCCCGCTCAGGCCGTGTCTCATTTATATGAAAAGTTGGCAGTTTCTTACGGAGGTTGGTGCACCCTAGTACTGGTTAGCCGCTGGAGCCTGCCCAGGAAAGGTGTTGTTAAATAAACTTCCCTGCCGGCGATATAGCCCGAAATGGTGCTGATGCAGGCGTAAAAACCCGAAATATAACATAACGGCCATTTGAACATTTTTATAACGCAGCTTGTCCACACTTGATCTCCATAACTCATTGTTGGATTTTCACCATCCATGGTATGAAGCATAAGTATGATGTATAGTTGTGCATATTGTAACTATGTTACTGTTGGATAATGTTGGGCGGATTTACGGCCATTTGAACATTTTTATAACGCAGCTTGTCCACGCTTCATCTCCATAACCCATGGTTGGATTTTCACGTTCACAAATAAGAAAAATACATTGATGAACTATATGAACTATTTATAGCCATCATTTTACCCAGCATGCAAAAGAGACTTAACCCATTTCATTCTGGATACCGTTCAAACAGTATTTGCAAAGAACATAGAGCCAGATCAGCCGCCATGGAACGTGCCGTCTCATCAGGCACAATACTGTTTGCTATTCAGATGATCTTGCTAAGACAGTTGGCTATGTAGCAAACAACATAGATCCTGATCAGCACGCAGCGTTAGGCTGCAGCTGATCCGGATCTATGTTGTTTGCAAAAGCCTTTAAATATATCCAGAATGAAATGGGTTAATAGTGATTGTTGATTTTTGTTTTACATCGTGTAGAATGTGGGTTACATTTGTTGTCGTTAACATTAACCCTTTGCCTGCTAAGTAAATAAAATCACTTTCGCAAATAACATAGATCCAGATCAGTCGCGGCGTAGCACCGCGTCTGATAAGGATCTATGTCGTTTGCTATTCAGTCAAATGTTTTAGCTCCACTATCCGAATAGCAAACAGCATAGAGCCTGATCAGATGGCAATCAGCCACAGCATAGCACCATGTCTGATCTGGCTCTATGCTGTTTGCAAAAGTGATTTTTTTATCTGTCGCTAGCGTGCAAAGGGTTAATAGTATCATTGTGTGCCAGATGATATAGCAAGCCTTCCAGGCGTTTGATTACAGTTACATTACATTGTCCTAGATGAGTGAGTATGCCTATTGTGGTCGGATGTTTGGCGTGTCATCAATCTACCTTAATAATAGAGCACAATGTCCCAGCCCTCCATCAAACAAGTCTAGGGTTTATTAGGAGTGAATAAATGCTGGCATTTGATTGGATGATCTGTTTTTAATGCATGCTTGCAAGTTATTGCATTTTACTGGAAATGTTACAAACATTTACTTTCTTAGAATGCTTAAGAAATTGGAATGAATGTGCAAACAACATAGATCCAGTTCAGCTGCGAGTCTATATTGTTTGCTAGTCAGCCAAGTGTTTTAGCTCCTCTATCCGAATAGCAAATAGCATAGAGCCTGGATTGCACATTCTGTGTGATCTGATCTGGCTCTATGCTGTTTGCAAAAAGGGAATATACTGTTTTCTAGCATAGTAAGTGTTGAACAATGTACATTTGTTTTCTGAGGACCATGATTGGGCAATATTTTGGATGTACAATGTATGTGTCCACCTCCGTGGATACGGTCGCTGACTGTCACCACATCACCACGAGTTCGAGCTCCGCTCAGACAGTGTCTCATTTATATGAAAAAGTTGGCAGTTTCTTACGGAGGTTGGTGCACCAAGTACTGGTTAACCGCTGGTGCCTGGCCAGGAAAGGTGTTATTAGGTTAACTGCCAGCCGGCGACATAGTCCAAAATGGTGCTGATTTAGGTGTAAAACCCGATATGTAATGGAACTTTAGTCAGCAAGAACCCCACCCTATGCATTGTATTGTTTGTCAGATGTCAGTGGCAGTTTCTTACGGAGGTTGGTGCACCCAAGTACTGGTTAACCGTTGGAGCCTGCCCAGGAAAGGTGTTGTTAGGTAAACTGCCCGCCAGCGATATAGCCCGAAATGGTGCTGATGTAGGCGTAAAACCTGAAATATAACATAATATAATTGTCAGATGTCAGGATTCAGAGGCGTATCCAGGGGGTGCTCAGGGGACTTGCGCACCCCCTTAATTTACAATGATGATTTTTCTTCTCATTGATTTCCTGTGCACCATCGTATCCTCATTTTTCACCACAGGTACCAGGGAATTGCACCATTTGATATTTAGTTGTTTAAAATGTTCCGGTTTTTCTTCTTGGGGCTGGCGATACTAACTTAGCACCCCCATTAAGTTTGTCCTGGATACGCCTCTGTCAGGATTAACATATGACAAAAGTGTGATGTTTGAATGTCGGAAAGATTAGTTGTTTGGGACATGGTTACTGGAAAGTTATAGTAGGAAAGAGTAGTGAGTTGTCCCTTAGGCCTGAAGATTATAAAGCTTTTGTCAAATCTCAAACTTGAACTAAAGTGATTTGGTTGGTTAATTCTGATATTTACTCCCAGCTGAACCTTGAGGTTTAATGGAGAAAGTTTTTTATAACCTCGGGTCTGGTATTATGATGTGAGCTTATGGAAAAGCACTTTATGCTGCCTGATGTATGCCATAATGCCAAGATGGCTGCCAAACTACCAATATAACGAGAATCTACCAGTCCGAACATGGAAAAGAATACAACGTCCTAATTAGAGACAGCTGGTTATAGACGACTGTTGACATCAAATACTGTTCCTAGAGGTTGCCTGTCACAGCAGTTATGCAGGGTACCAGTGAGACCATATCAACCAGGCACCAGAAAACCAGAGAGCTAACATACAAAGAGCAATGGAGAGAAAAATGCTTGTCTACAGAAATGACCAAGCAATTTTCTGCTGCCTAATGTCTGTATTGGGCAATATGTTGGGAGTATATAAACTAGTGTTGTAATCTCTTTGCAGGTTCGAGCCCCCGTCTGACCCTAATAAAATTAACAGTCTTTTAGATGGGATGTTAAACCGAGGTCTCGTGTCTGTGCTTTACACCGTGCATGTAAAAGAACCAGAAGAGACTCTGGAATGCACTATCCTCCAAAAATCTAAAATGACTAATCTCTTCAGGAGGTGTCGCTCATATGGGCAACCGGTAGCGACGATAAATAAACGTAAAACACACACTCTCTTTGCACACTAGCGGTGAAATTAACACACAATTAAGACACAATTCTAACGAGATTCCATGACATATTTCCAGAGTTTTCATTTACAAATAAGAAAAATACATTGATGAATTATATGAACTATTTATAGCCATCATTTTACCCAGCATGCAACAGAGTTATTCAGTGTATTCAGTTACAAACTTGCAAAACTCATTAATGAATTGTCGTCTGCTACAATTATTTGAACTATTTACAGGCTTTATTTTACCAGCATGCAACTAGTTAATATAGATTGAATGGTTGGAGAGTTAAGAAATCCGTATTCACAGACCAGCAAATGGAAGCATTTGTCAGTTACTTCCCCCTGAATACTCTTTTAAGGAGGATAGGTCTTTTGAATTGGTTTCCTGTTTTCATCGTGGTTTACTCTACACCACATACTATCAATTTTTATCCGTTTTTCGCATTTTATAATTATTAAATCTCGACAGATATCATACAGTATAGCTAATGGATACATTACTGTAAATATTTGTTAGAAATTAATAAACATGATTTTGATAAAATGACATTTATCATACCGCAACATTTGGTTAGGGAACAACAGTAAATACAAAGGGTTCCAACTGAAAGGACGATTCACATTTCAGGATAAATCAGACAAATGTTGTTGATTGTATTCGAGTTTTATTTTTCAGAATTGTTAACTTATACTAAGCATACATCGTTATTTGTGCAACCTTGCTTGGGGTTGCTGTGGTCACGTGGTGCTGGGGTAGTCAGATTTATAATTGCTAGGCAACATCGCTGGAGCACAGGGATTCGGCACGTTTGGGAGTACTTAAATATATATACTAGTACCCCCAAAGTGCCGAATCCCTGTGCGCTGGAGCAGTGCGTTTTGAAACCTTACTAATTTGTGCGACATGATTGATTCGAAGAATCTCAAGCTTTTGTAATCGGCTGCAATTCTTGATAATGCCGCAGACTTGAGATTTCGGGAGGGGAAAAAATACATATGAGTCATTATTTTCAGATTTGTTTATGAATGAATCTCCTGGCGATACAGACAACGAGGGTCTGTCTCCACGGCAACATGAAGTCCATGACAACGTAAAGCTTGTGAAGAATGTCGGTAGCCTCGTTGATTCTGATGTAAGTACAAATGATGTGTCCATCACTATGATAAGCTCCCGGTAGAATGGCCGTGAATGGCCATATTCATTGCCAATGACAACGATCAATAGTACTTGGAAGGCCTGAAAATAATACAGCGAAAGATTGCTCGAAATAATGTGTTTAAATATATTTGATGAAGCATGAATTAAAGGATTTTTATTTATTTATACAAATTTATTTTAAACAAGTTCTTATAACTTATTAATCACTGTGGAGGCCTCATTCCTGATGGAATCCATCGCCACGAGGGAGAGGGAAGAGGCAACGTTGAATTTAAATGCCTTGCCTAAGGGCCCAATCGTAACAGCTCCAGCTGGGCTCGAACTCTGGGCCTTTCACGCTGGAAGCAAATGCGCTACTACTGCGCTATCACGACTTCCACGATTCATTTATACAATTGTTTACATTAGGAGCATAATCGGATGGAATTATGCAATTGTACCTCAAATGACCGTAGGGCTTTAGAGCTAGTATATGTTGTGTCTTTAAATTGCCCTCCTAAGCTTGCATTATGTTATGTAATCTTCCAATTCTCCCAGTAAGGAAAACATGTATCAGGTTTTGTCTGGGAGATGATGGTCTGTATTTAAATGAACTTGCTTATCCACTTAAACGGTCCATTGTCATGGAAAACATGCGTCTCTTAGGGGGTGGAGAGAAGATGAGTAATGCAAATGATGCATATATCATCGGATGCTGTAATATGTTTCGCTGTATTTGGCAAAGAAAAGAGATCGATGCTAAGTAATGTTATTTGTTAGTAAACGAAGCAGGTTTACAGTCAAACCTGCGTTAGTTTTCATCTCTATTAACCCATTCAACACCAAGTAACTAACATGGACTGGTCCATGATATTCATAAACCAATAAATGAATCACATTTGGACAAGTTCATTTATCAAAATGGGTAATTATGTCTAAAAATAGTCATATCACTGGCAAAAAGTGCAGATCCTGATGAGACGGCTCGTCACGAGCCGGGCTCATCTGGATCTACACTTTTTGTAAGCCTATTTAGAGGTCTGTGATGTTGAAAGGGTTTAAGCAGCAAACCCGTATTAATCAGCCCATTTCCAGATTCCCAATATGTTATTTTATTATACATTATACCGTCTCCGTGGCCTAGTTAAAGCAGAATTACATCGTAATAAAGGATGTTTTGGGTAAAATATAAATACTAATATGTGTGTGTTTATAAAAATCGAAATAGTCGCTCAGAAACGATAAAATCAACGTATGTATTTTGAACATGAAAGACTATCTATCTATCTTCCTCTAATGTCGAACCCCTCTCGGGGATGTAGAAATTTCCCTAAAAGACTTAGCTAACAGAGTATGAATCAACATGTCAAGTAATTTAATTAAAAAAAGACAACGTGGGACGAATTGGGACGATGCATTCCGAATGTAAACAAGTGCGGACGATGCGTTCCGGTTGTAAACAAGTGCGTGACCGATCGACTCGGAAAGTCCTACTTTCGGTTTCGAGTTTGTTTTATCGCAAAAAAACACTGTTTACAAAATGAACATAAGCATACAAAGTATAATGTTAGAATGTGTAGCAGCATTGCTACCCATATGCAAAAATTTAATTTTTCAAATATCTTTTATTTCATACGATGTAATGCTGCTTTAAGGTGTCCGCCTACGGAGCGGGAGGTCGAAGGTTCGAACCTCGTCAGGGGTTCGTTCTGATATGGCCGGTTGGTGAGCCGCCAGCTAGTTAAATAATGGTTACCGATTGCCTACCAGCCTGGCGCCAGACATACAAGCATAGGATTTGGGAAGTACTGATGTTCATAAGAAGAGGTTACTCATAAGTCAGAAATGGTTGGCCCTTTAAATAGGGGTGACACTATAATAAACAAACACTATACATTATATTAATACAACAGCCACATGTGCTAAGCAGCCATTTTCTGTGATTCCCTTTGATGGCTGCTTAAGACAGGTTTGGTTGTATGCTTAAATTTCGAAATGTCATTTTAACCTATGGAGAAAATTAACGTAATTGCAATTAATTATTTTGCTTCAGAATGAATGACACATGAATTTTTAGAGAAAGTTGCTTGCATAAGAAAGTGTGTAATGAAGAATAATGTTCCAGCTTAATTTGGTCTGAGGCAATTAGATCTGACACAATTAGATCGGAGGCAATTAGATCGGAGGAAATTAGGTCTGAGGAAAGTAAGTCTGAGGAAAGTAGGTCTGAGGAAATTAGATCTGAGGCAATTAGGTCTGAGGCAATTAGGTCTGCAGAAATTAGGTCTGAGGAAATTAGGTCTGAGGCAATTAAGGAAATTAGGTCTGAGGAAATTAGGTCTGAGGCAATTAGGTCTGAGGCAATTAGGTCTGAGGAAATTAAGTCCGAGGCAATTAGATCTGACACAATTAGATCTGAGGAAATTAGTTCTGAGGAAATTAAGTCCAAGGCAATTAGATCTGACACAATTAGGTCTGAGGCAATTAGATCTGACACAATTAGATCTGAGGAAATGTTTAGGTCTGAGGAAATGTTTAGGTCTGGGGAAATGTTTAGGTCTGAGGAAATGTTTAGGTCTGATGCAGGACATAAGTGGATTCTATTATATAACCGTGATCATTTGTCAAGCCATCAAATATCAATTACCGGTAAACCCAACCACAGTAAGGTCTCCAAAATGTAGAATATCACAGTTTTAATGTTTTAATCGGCTTCAAGGCACCACCCGTCATGAAATCGCGACAAGCCGAATATTTCAGGTTATTGAGTAGTAGAACATTCGGGTTTTATTGGCGAGTTATTTGCATATTTTAAATATAATAAGAAGCCCGACGATCGATCTCTACTAAATCTAGACTCTGAAATATTGAAAATGTGGGATTTTTGGCCGATGCACAAAGAGAGATTTTGTGGGAAAACGTTGATCATTTTATGCACTGCCTGTGACATTCTGTAATGCTATTCATCTTCAATGTAAAACAAATGTCTGAATGGAGAGGAAAATGCAAATTTAATCAAGGTTTGAAATTGGTTGTGTAAATGCACAGCACTCGATATAGTACCGTATCTTCCAGACCATAAGTCGATTCTGGCCATAAGTCTACCACCACAGCCATAAGTCTACCACCATGGCTATAAGTCTACAACCACTGCCATAAGTCTACCACCACGGCCATAAGTCTACCACCACAGCCATAAGTCTACCACCACAGCCATAAGTCTACCACCACGGCCATTAGTATACCACCACAGCCATAAGTCTACCACCACAGCCATAAGTCTACCACCATGGCTATAAGTCTACAACCACAGCCATAAGTCTATCACCATGGCCATAAGTCTACCACCACAGCCATAAGTCTACCACCATGGCCATAAGTCTACCACCATGGCCATAAGTCTACCACCATGGCTATAAGTCTACCACCATGGCCATAAGTCTACCACCACAGCCATAAGTCTACCACCACGGCCATAAGTCTACCACCATGGCTATAAGTCTACCACCATGGCCATAAGTCTACCACCACGGCCATAGTCTACCACCATGGCTATAAGTCTACCACCACAGCCATAAGTCTACCACCACAGCCATAAGTCGACCACCATGGCCATAAGTCTACCACCACAGCCATAAGTCGACCACCACGGCCATAAGTCAATTTTGACCATAAGTCTACCACCACGGCCATAAGTCTACCACCACGGCCATAAGTCTACCACCACAGCCATAAGTCGATTCCGGCCATAAATCTACCATGGCCATAAGTCGATCAACGCCATAAGTCGATCATAGCCATAAGTTAATTCTGGCCATAGGTCAATTCCAGCCATAAGTCTACCATGGCCATAAGTCCATCACTACCATACGTCATTGATCAAATTTTGGCAGGAAAGGGCTGAGTTTATTCTGGGTCCGTCGAGGGTACTTTGTGAACGTACTTTGTGGACTTTTTCTCTGATATATATATAATGTAACTAATTGTTTAAGTCAATTGCTATATTAAAACTAGGGATGGCAACGAATAGCGATTTAGGGATTCGAATATTCGGTCGGCAAGATATTCGAATATACGAATATTCGTTTTAATTCTGTGAAAAACTGAAAATATCTCAAACACATGTATTTTCACAATTAATCTACTTTCTGTTTTATGCCCTACGTCATATCTTCTTCCTGTAAATTTGGCGACGACTCAAATCAGTTATTGTTATCGTCCACTGTACACGCTACCATTACCGATGAGACGTTAGTACACCAAATTAATACCTATGCTACTATATATAATAAATGAATAATTCTATATAAGAACATGCTAAACTTTATTCAAATTCAATTACTTGGAAACATTTCAATGTTTACTAAATTTCACACATACAATATATATGTCCATAAATGTCAACAGGTAGTATCTCACGATGTGTGTACATTAAAACTCAAATGTCACAACCTTTTTGAACGTTGTTCTTGTTCAAAAAAATAATGTTGTCAACAAGAGAAGTGGATAATCTGTTCCTTAGCTTGTTGATAAGTAGACCAGTTGCGGAGAAGATGCGTTCGGATGGGACTGATGTTGCTGGCACTGACAGTAGTCTACGGGCGACGTGAGAGACAGTGGGGAATTTCAGTTCATTTTTCCGCCACCACTCAAGGGATTTCACATGGGGATCCATTTTCTCGAGCAGATAGCTCTTTAACTCATCAGACTGTTCCTTTTCGTTTGTCTCAAACACTAGAAAGTTCAATTTCCTACGCTTAGGAGTAGGCTCACAGTCACCACTAGTGTCACGTGAAGACAGTTTCAATGGTACGTCCTCCACGTAGGCTTCCAGTGTTTCCTCGGCGATCTGACGTTGTTCATTCAAAAAAATAATACTTTAAATAGTACTTTTGGGTAATATTGAGCAGTTAATTAAAAAATTTAAAATGCTGCAAACTTTCAGTAATATTTCAAAGGTATTTTCTCGGCAAAACAATTTTAAAATCATATCAAAGACCCCCGATATTTACCCAGCAGCAACAATTTGCAAACAAATTAGTTTGCAATATTGAATTGGTTCAATCAGTAATATAGAACCTACTGTAATTATCCAATTTCATGGCAAGTGTCAATTAACACCTGCCATGGTTGCTATCACAACATGGTTTATTCACACCTCCTCAGGGGATTATTTTTGTATTGTATCCTTTGTAAGGTTTTATGATATATTGTTAAGAAAACAACAACGAGGTATCTGATTTTATGACAGTTTATTTCAATTTTGCAAATATATTTATTTTTCTTCTGAATACTGTAATAGTATTCGGATATTCGGACGTTTGAGCGAATATTCGTGATTTCGTTGCCATCCCTAAAAACACAATCAAACAGATACAAAGTTCCAACAAATAAATATTTTAATAAGCATGTTATGGTAGACATGGTAGCGCAGTGGTAATGCGTTCGCTTCAGATGCAAAAGGCCTGGAATTCACGTCCAGCTGTAGTTGTAAGATTATGCCCTTAGGCAAGGCATTTAAATTCCACAGTGCCTCTTTTCTCACCCTCCTAGCGATGGATTCCATCAGGAATGAGGTCTCAAGGGTGATTAATATATATTAAGGTATATTATACCGTCTCCGTGGCCTAGTGGTTAAGGCGTCCGCCTACGGAGCGGGAGGTCAAAGGTTCGAACCTCGTCAGGGGTTTGTTCTGATATGACCAGTTGGTGAGTGGCCAGCTAGTTAGATAATGGTTAACGATTGCCTACCAGCCTGGCGCCTGGCATACAAGCATAGGATTAGGGAAGTACTGATGTTTATAAAATGAGCTGTCTCATAAGTCAGAAATGGTTGGCCCTTTAAAATAGAGGTGACACTATAATAAACAAACACTTTACTTTTACTTTTATATAAGTCCGCCTCCGTGGTCGAGTGGATAAGGTCGCTGACTTGTATACCACTGTAACCTATCATCACTGATGGTCATGGGTTCGAGCCACAGCTCAGACCGTGTTTCATTTATATGAAAAAGTTGGCAGTTTCTTACGAAGGTTGGTGCACCCAAGTACTGGTTAACAGCTGGAGCCTGCCCAGGAAAGGTGTTGTTAGGTAAACTGCCCGCTGGCGATATAGCCCAAAAATGGTGCTGATGCAGGCGTAAAACCCGAAATATAACTATAACTTTTATATAAGTTGTTGGAACTTGTTTCGCAATCAGGCTAAACAATAAATGTGTGTAAAATTTCTGCTGGCGTTTCATACAAAGAGTAGGAGGAGGGTTTATATATATTGATATATCAGATTTTAGTAATCCGCAAACACAACTGATAGATGCGTTCAATTCCATGAAATCTGATTACGGGACGACCGTGTAATAAATGACATCCATAGAGAGGGGCCTGAACTTAATTCTGATTGCATCTCCCCAACTGGGACAACAACTTTCTGATGGGTTAATTTGAGTGTAGGACAATATCCCCCCCGTCAAAAAAGACAGGGCGGACAATATCCCCCCGTAGAAAATCACAGGGCGGACAATATCCCCCCCGTGGATAATCACAGGGCGGATAATATCCCCCCGTAGAAAATCATAGGACGGAGAAAGAGTAACTAACAAGAATGGGTTTTAAACAACCTTTATTTCCGTATACAAGCACATAAGCATGATAAATAATGATGTAGGACAGTGCGATATTTTGTGTGAATTTTGGTGTTTATTATAGTCTTATTCACGAAAGTGCTAATTGAGACTTGTCATTTAGCACATAGTGGCAAAACCTAAGAATTGTTCACAGTCTTATACACTCGCCAATCGCGAACAGGAAACTGGCTGTCGTTTTCGCTCCATCCCGGTACTGGCGACATAATTTGTTAAGTCTCTTCTGGAGAGAAACGCTCGTCTTCTTAGCGCGTTTGGCCGATGGTTGTCCAGTCCGCTGACGTTCCATCTCGGTGTTCACGGCTGTCTGGTCTTTCTGCAGACAGGAGAGTACTGTCCACAGACTGGGATTACTATGTCCAACTAAATGTCTAAATGAGTTATTCCAACTTTCGCAATTGTTATTAGTTATAAGGGAGGATAATGTCCGGGGGGATATTGTCCGCCTTGTCTTTTTGATGGGGGGATATTGTCCGCCCTGTGATTTTCTACGGGGGGGATATTGTCCGCCCTGTGATTGTCTACGGGGGGGATATTGTCTGCCCTGTCTTTTTGATGGGGGGGATATTGTCCGCCTGAGTCAAAATATACGGGGGGGATAGTGTCCGTTCCCCGTTAATTTAGTCATCAGAATGTGGGTTGTTTTTAATTTAGTCATCAGAATGTGTGTTGTTTTAAATTTAGTCATCAGAATGTGAGTTGTTTTAAATTTAGTCATCAGAATGTGTGTTGTTTTTAATTTAGTCATCAGAATGTGGGTTGTTTTTAATTTAGTCATCAGAATGTGGGTTGTTTTTAATTTAGTCATCAGAATGTGGGTTGTTTTTAATTTAGTCATCAGAATGTGGGTTGTTTTTAATTTAGTCATCAGAATGTGGGTTGTTTTTAATTTAGTCATCAGAATGTGGGTTGTTTTTAATTTAGTCATCAGAATGTGGGTTGTTTTTAATTTAGTCATCAGAATGTGGGTTGTTTTTAATTTAGTCATCAGAATGTGGGTTGTTTTTAATTTAGTCATCAGAATGTGTGTTGTTTTTAATATAGTCATCAGAATGTGGGTTGTTTTTAATTTAGTCATCAGAATGTGGGTTGTTTTTAATTTAGTCATCAGAATGTGGGTTGTTTTAAATTTAGTCATCAGAATATGGGTTGTTTTAAATTTAGTCATCAGAATGTGGGTTGTTTTAAAGGGGCACTATATGGGAATAGAGGATGTTTACCAAATATTTAAAGAATAGAATGTCCAAATATTAGCACAGAAGTGGAAAAAATCAAATAAATATAGCACTGTCGGTTACGTGAATTGTTTATTAACAAACCGTATGCAAACAATGCTTAATGTATATACAGTGAAACCTGTGTTAGTGGTCACCTCCATTAAGCAGCCAACCTATATTTAGCAGCCAGTTTCCAGATTCCCAAAATGTTGTTTTGTTATACATTTGACCTCTATTAAGCAGCCACCTGTGCTAAGCAGCCACTTTATGTAATTCCCTTGGCTGGCTGCTTAAGACAGGTTTGACTGTATGTGACATTGGGGGAAATGTCCTGCTGTGGAAAGATGTGCTTTGTGGGAATGTCACTGCGACATTTACCTGAAGCAACAACATGGCACGATCTATGTCTCGTGCATGTAGTGGTCATTATCTACTGATGTTATTGACTGGATGCACGACATTGAACGTTATTTTATCTTGTCTTCTTAAATGTTGATATCATACCAATTGGAGCCTCAGGGATTCTGCGCGTTCTAGGCGGCTGCCAATATATACAGTCAAACATCTATGAGTGGTCACCTCTATTAAGCAGCCAGTTTACAGATTCCCAATATGTTGTTTTAATAATTATATAATTGACCTCTATTAAGCAGCCACTATCTGTGATTCATTGTTGTAAAACCAATTGTAGGAGATTATCGGCGCGCGATGTCCAGTTACAAGTTCTTTATAGTGAAGTCACAGACATATTGTCCCCTGTGTGCAAATCTCATCGTTAATTGGCGATAATTGACTCAAATAGTCCCCAATTTGTCCTTATAGTTTCACATTTTTAGTTTTACTGGGTACTGTGCATATCACAGCATGTGGATTTCGCATTGCACCGGTCGGAAATTCCGCCAACGGATGTCAATTATGCCGTCAATATATTTTACATGTACTTTTGAAATGAATATAAATGCATAATGTTGTAATTTTCTAATACGACACCATTGTCACGACTTAATAATATATTTTGAATTGTAATACGCAATAGGTTGCAAAATTGATTCGTCCTCAAAATGTTTCGTACTCATAATAACATAAATAAGACCTTTTGAGGACAGGCAACATGACAAAATGCACTTTTTTCAGACATTGTATAGTACAACCCCCCCCCCCAATGTACCAATTCCGTGAGATTTCAGTGGCTCTCGTGCAATCATATCGACTTGAATGCAGCTGTACAATAATTTAATCTACATTTGTAGAGTTGATTGCATCTGTTTTGCTATACCTAGAAACCAATTGTGATTAATGGATGACATTTGTCTGGAACGATGTAAATTGTGATTCTGTTTTTATAGTTATGCTAATTCGGTACATGGCTGTGTACATTTAATTTGGTACAGGGCTTTGTAAATTTGATGTCTAATTTGGTACTAGCTGTGTAAATTTGATGTCTAATTTGGTACCTAGCTGTGTAAAGTTGATGTCTAATTTGGTACCTAGCTGTGTAAAGTTGATGTCTAATTTGGTACCTAGCTGTGTAAATTTGATGTCTAATTTGGTACCTAGCTGTGTAAATTTGATGTCTAATTTGGTACCTAGCTGTGTAAATTTGATGTCTAGGCTAATTTGGTACCTAGCTGTGTAAATTTGATGTCTAGGCTAATTTGGTACTTAGCTGTGTAAATTTGATGTCTAATTTGGTACCTAGCTGTGTAAATTTGATGTCTAATTTGGTACCTAGCTGTGTAAATTTGATGTCTAATTTGGTACCTAGCTGTGTAAATTTGATGTCTATGCTAATTTGGTACTTAGCTGTGTAAATTTGATGTCTAATTTGGTACCTAGCTGTGTAAATTTGATGTCTAATTTGGTACCTAGCTGTGTAAATTTGATGTCTAATGTTGTTATTTGATGCCCAATGGTCGGGTTCATTGGAAGGTAGCCCATAACGTTAAAGATGTGCAAGGACAGGGTGGTTTAGGGGTCATCGCCCCAAATAATTGGAAACCTAGAATGCCTCAGAAATGATTTCCCAGTAGACAAGTCAATATTTGACCTGCTGTAAGTTAGTGTCGCACAACCTCCACCCAGCTTGCCAAATAGACGGTCCGCAGCCCCTGCTGCGATATTGATGTCGAGCAACATTATTTGTAGTTGAACAGTGTAATTTGATGCATAACAGTACTTTGATTCCGTGCTTACAGAGTAATGTTATGTAGTGTACTTTGATTTCGTGCTTGCAGGGTAATGTTATGTAGTGTACTTTGATTCTGTGCTTACAGAGTAATGTTATGTAGTGTACTTTGATTCCGTGCTTACATTGTAATGTTATGTAGTGTACTTTGATTCTGTGCTTACAGAGTAATGTTATGTAGTGTACTTTGATTCTGTGCTTACAGAGTAATGCTATGTAGTGTACTTTGATTCTGTGCTTACAGAGTAATGTTATGTAGTGTACTTTGATTCCGTGCTTACAGAGTAATGTTATGTAGTGTACTTTGATTCCCTGCTTACAGAGTAATGTTATGTAGTGTACTTTGATTCCGTGCTTACAGAGTAATAGAGTAATGTTATGTAGTGTACTTTGATTCCGTGCTTACAGAGTAATGTTATGTAGTGTACTTTGATTCTGTGCTTATAGTGTAATGTTATGTAGTGTACTTTGATTCTGTGCTTATAGTGTAATGTTATGTAGTGTACTTTGATTCCGTGCTTATAGTGTAATGTTATGTAGTGTACTTTGATTGCGTGCTTACAGAGTAATGTTATGTAGTGTACTTTGATTCTGTGCTTATAGAGTAATGTTATGTAGTGTACTTTGATTCCGTGCTTGCAGAGTAATGTTATGTAGTGTACTTTGATTCCCTGCTTACAGTGTAATGCTATGTAGTGTACTTTGATTCTGTGCTTGCAGTGTAATGTTATGTAGTGTACTTTGATTCCGTGCTTACAGAGTAATGTTATGTAGTGTACTTTGATTCCGTGCTTGCAGAGTAATGTTATGTAGTGTACTTTGATTCCGTGCTTGCAGAGTAATGTTATGTAGTGTACTTTGATTCTGTGCTTGCAGAGTAATGTTATGTAGTGTACTTTGATTCCGTGCTTACAGAGTAATGTTATGTAGTGTACTTTGATTCCGTGCTTGCAGAGTAATGTTATGTAGTGTACTTTGATTCCGTGCTTACAGAGTAATGTTATGTAGTGTACTTTGATTCTGTGCTTGCAGTGTAATGTTATGTAGTGTACTTTGATTCCGTGCTTGCAGAGTAATGTTATGTAGTGTACTTTGATTCCGTGCTTACAGAGTAATGTTATGTAGTGTACTTTGATTCTGTGCTTGCAGAGTAATGTTATGTAGTGTACTTTGATTCCGTGCTTACAGAGTAATGTTATGTAGTGTACTTTGATTCTGTGCTTACAGTGTAATGTTATGTAGTGTACTTTGATTCCGTGCTTACAGAGTAATGTTATGTAGTGTACTTTGATTCTGTGCTTACAGAGTAATGTTATGTAGTGTACTTTGATTCCGTGCTTACAGAGTAATGTTATGTAGTGTACTTTGATTCTGTGCTTACAGAGTAATGTTATGTAGTGTACTTTGATTCCGTGCTTACAGAGTAATGTTATGTAGTGTACTTTGATTCCGTGCTTACAGAGTAATGTTATGTAGTGTACTTTGATTCTGTGCTTACAGAGTAATGTTATGTAGTGTACTTTGATTCCGTGCTTACAGAGTAATGTTATGTAGTGTACTTTGATTCCGTGATTGCAGAGTAATGTTATGTAGTGTACTTTGATTCCGTGCTTACAGAGTAATGTTATGTAGTGTACTTTGATTCCGTGCTTGCAGAGTAATGTTATGTAGTGTACTTTGATTCTGTGCTTGCAGTGTAATGCTATGTAGTGTACTTTGATTCTGTGCTTGCAGTGTAATGTTATGTAGTGTACTTTGATTCCGTGATTGCAGTGTAATGTTATGTAGTGTACTTTGATTCTGTGCTTACAGAGTAATGTTATGTAGTGTACTTTGATTCCGTGCTTGCAGAGTAATGTTATGTAGTGTACTTTGATTCTGTGCTTGCAGTGTAATGTTATGTAGTGTACTTTGATTCTGTGCTTGCAGTGTAATGTTATGTAGTGTACTTTGATTCCGTGATTGCAGAGTAATGTTAAGAAGCTCCATAGCCACATTCTGGATTGCTTTCCATCAAGGAAGTCTTTATCGTAGCCGAGTGGTTATTGATTGTCGTTGACCGCTTGTTGGTTCGAATCCACCGGGGGTGTCAAATTTGTTCAAGTGAGGAAGCTATCCAGCTGGCTTGCAGTAGGTCAGTGGTTCTACCCATGTGCCTGAAATACTAGACCAAGGGGCAGCCAGGGTCCTCCTCCACCAATAATAGCTGGGAGAGTCGCCATATGACCTAAGCCTTTGGTGCGACGGTAAATCCCAGAACAAACAAGCAGGGAAGTGTTATGGGAACAGACCGGATATTGTGACAATATATATTAATTGTTTCTCAGAATAACCTCTATTGTACTGTTGCTGATTTAGATATTTATAAATTCTTATCCATTTCTGTTTTCAGAATAACTTGAGTTGTGTAACCGATTTAAATAATCCTTCCCTACCCACCACTTCAATACAGAGTACCAGTCCACCGAGATTAAAAGCAGCCGAGGACAGTGAAAAAGACTTCCAGTCCCGACAGGAACAGTTACAGAATGAGGCTAAGCTAGCTCTTGCACAGGTAGGGTGTAATACTATTATTCATATGCAAATTTATCCTAGTGTTGAATTTAGTAGACCACCATTTACAGAGAGTTATTGGTGATTTTGTTAAAAAAATACCAATAAAGGGAGGTAATATACAAATGGTAAAAACATTTGTGGCCATATTTTCCGAATTTTCTTTTGTACAATAAATGTCTGTTACGGAAAAATGTGATTCCTGGATTTACAGCCGAATGTGTTGTGTTATTTCCTGGACCACCAACTCATCTGGTCATGTTATCTGCTGGACCAGCAACTCATCTGGTCGTGTTATCTGCTGGACCACCGACTCATCTGGTCGTGTTATCTGCTGGACCACCGACTCATCTGGTCGTGTTATCTGCTGGACCAGCGACTCATCTGGTCGTGTTATCTGCTGGACCACCAACTCATCTGGTCATGTTATCTGCTGGACCACCAACTCATCTGGTCGTGTTATCTGCTGGACCAGCGACTCATCTGGTCGTGTTATCTGCTGGACCACCAACTCATCTGGTCGTGTTATCTGCTGGACCACCAACTCATCTGGTCGTGTTATCTGCTGGACCAGCGACTCATCTGGTCGTGTTATCTGCTGGACCACCAACTCATCTGGTCGTGTTATCTGCTGGACCACCAACTCATCTGGTCGTGTTATCTGCTGGACCAGCGACTCATCTGGTCGTGTTATCTGCTGGACCACCAACTCATCTGGTCGTGTTATCTGCTGGACCACCAACTCATCTGGTCGTGTTATCTGCTGGACCAGCGACTCATCTGGTCGTGTTATCTGCTGGACCACCAACTCATCTGGTCGTGTTATCTGCTGGACCACCAACTCATCTGGTCGTGTTATCTGCTGGACCACCAACTCATCTGGTCGTGTTATCTGCTGGACCAGCGACTCATCTGATCGTGTTATCTGCTGGACCACCCACTCATCTGGTCGTGTTATCTGCTGGACCACTGACTCATCTGGTCGTGTTATCTGCTGGACCAGCGACTCATCTGATCGTGTTATCTGCTGGACCACCCACTCATCTGGCCGTGTTATCTGCTGGACCACCAACTCATCTGGTCGTGTTATCTGCTGGACCACCAACTCATCTGGTCTGCATTTGCACAGGTTAAAGGTCCTACTCACATTTTTGAAACATCTTCAAATGTGATCATCATTTTACTATCCCAAAAATTTGTTTGGTCCAAGTTAACTTATTAATTAAACAATAGGTGCCAAGCCTTCAATTAATTCACGTAATTATAAAGTCCAATTTATTGTCGGTAACTATTTACTGTACTGATTTAACAAGCAACTGTAGGGTTTATTCTATAGTGGAAAAAAGGGCAGGGTCGGTCAGAAAAAGAGCAGGGTGGGTCAGAAAAAGAGCAGAGTGGGTCAGAAAAAGGGCAGGGTGGGTCAGAAAAAGAGCAGAGTGGGTCAGAAAAAGGGCAGGGTGGGTCAGAAAAAGAGCAGAGTGGGTCAGAAAAAGGGCAGGGTGGGTCAGAAAAAGAGGCAGGGTGCATTTGAGGTGTGGGCGGGGGTATTTTGGTTTAAACAGTATTTATTCCAATAAATGTACATTAATTCCTCTCCAGTTTAGCCCCTAGAAAATTTTGCTAAATTACAGTGATTGATACATGTTGTTTTCAAATAGGCAAGTGGGCGGGCTAATGGGTAAATTGGCCGTGAACTAGTCACTCTAGAAAAAACCCTACAACTAATTTGTTTTGCTGAAACACCTCCCTGGATAACACTTAACCTATATATGTTGGTCTTTCTTTCATAATTTTCTATTAGCCTTTTATTTTCATGCCACAGGCATACAGTCACGTATTCATACAGTCACGTATTCATACAGTCACGTATTCATACAGTCACGTATTCATACTCATGTATTCATACAGTCACGTATTCATACAGTCACGTATTCATACAGTCACATTGCTGCCACGTTTAGCTACGTTGTGAAACGTGGGCAACTGGGAAAAATGTCGCGACAATGTGATCTGAAAATTAAGCCTTGTTGCCCACAACGTACAACAACGTGGCAACATTGGTATAATGTACATACACCATGGCAGAACGTAAACTTAACGAGAACACCAGCTGCTATGTTCTGCCTCAGTCATACCGCCATGTATACTGTAAACTTAACGAGAACACCAGCTGCTATGTTCTGCCTCAGTCATACTGTCACGTATGTGCCGCCACATGTAGTTACGTGGCTACAACGCAATCATAAGTATAGCACAACATGATCTGAACATTTTGGGATGAGGGCGTCAGAAAAGTGGTACAACGGCGATGCCAAAATGTGCCAGTATGACTGAGGTAAAATGTGACAGTATGACTGAGGTAAAATGTGACAGTATGACGGAGGTAAAATTGATGGTATGATGGAGGTAAAATGTGACGGTATGACGGAGGTAAAATGTGACGGTATGATGGAGGTAAAATGTGACGGTATGTCGGAGGTAACATGTGACAGTATGACGGAGGTAAAATGTGACAATATGATGGAGGTAAAATGTGACGGTATGATGGAGGTAAAATGTGACGGTATGACGGAGGTAAAATGTGACGGTATAATGGAGGTAAAATGTGATGGTATGATGGAGGTAAAATGTGACGGTATGATGGAGGTAAAATGTGACGGTATGATGGAGGTAAAATGTGACGGTATGTCGGAGGTAAAATGTGACAGTATGATGGAGGTAAAATGTGACGGTATGATGGAGGTAAAATGTGACGGTATGACAGAGGTAAAATGTGACGGTATGATGGAGGTAAAATGTGACGGTATGATGGAGGTAAAATATGACGGTATAATGGAGGTAAAATGTGACGGTATGATGGAGGTAAAATGTGACCGTATGATTGAGGTAAAATGTGACGGTATGACGGAGGTAAAATTGATGGTATGACGGAGGTAAAATGTGACCGTATGACGGAGCTAAAATTGACGGTATGACGGAGGTAAAATATGACGGAGGTAAAATGTGACCGTATGACGGAGGTAAAATGTGATGGTATGTTGGAGGTAAAATGTGATGGTATGATGGAGGTAAAATGTGACGGTATGTCGGAGGTAAAATGTGACAGTATGATGGAGGTAAAATGTGACGGTATGATGGAGGTAAAATGTGACGGTATGACGAGGTAATGTGACGGTATGATGGAGGTAAAATGTGACGGTATGATGGAGGTAAAATATGACGGTATAATGGAGGTAAAATGTGACGGTATGATGGAGGTAAAATGTGACGTATGATTGAGGTAAAATGTGACGGTATGACGGAGGTAAAATTGGTTGGGGGTTGTGGTTGGGGTAAAATTGCGTTGGGGTTTGGAGGTAAAATGTGACCGTATGACGGAGGTAAAATGTGACGGTATGATGGAGGTAAAATGTGATGGTATGACGGAGGTAAAATGTGACGGTATGACGGAGGTAAAATGTGACGGTATGACGGAGGTAAAATGTGACGTATGACGGAGGTAAAATGTGACGTATGAGGAGGTAAAATTGATGGTATGACGGAGGTAAAATGTGACGGTATGACGGAGGTAAAATGTGACGGTATGACGGAGGTAAAATGTGACGGTATGCGGAAGTAAAATGTGACGATATGATGGAGGTAAAATGTGACGGTATGATGGAGGTAAAATGTGACGGTATGACGGAGGTAAAATGTGACGGTATGACGGAGGTAAAATGTGGTATGATGAGGTAAAATGTGACGGTATGATGGAGGTAAAATGTGACGGTATGACGGAGGTAAAATGTGACGGTATGACGGAGGTAAAATGTGACGGTATGATGGAGGTAAAATGTGACGGTATGATGGAGGTAAAATGTGACGGTATGACGGAGGTAAAATGTGACGGTATGAGGAGGTAAAATGTGACGGTATGATGGAGGTAAAATTGACGGTATATGGAGGTAAAATGTGACGGTATGAGGAGGTAAAATGTGGTTGGGTTTGCGTTGCGGAGGTAAAATATGACGGAGGTAAAATGTGACCGTATGACGGAGCTAAAATTGACGGTATGACGGAGGTAAAATGTGACGTATGAGGAGGTAAAATGTGAGGTTGGGGGTAATGTGGGTTGAGGAGGTAAAATGTGACGGTATGACGGAGGTAAAATGTGACGGTATGACGGAGGTAAAATGTGACGGTATGACGGAGGTAAAATGTGACGGTATGACGGAGGTAAAATGTGACGGAGGTAAAATGTGACTGTATGACGGAGCTAAAATTGACGGTATGACGGAGGTAAAATATGACGGAGGTAAAATGTGACGGTATGACGGAGGTAAAATGTGAACGTATGACGGAGGTAAAATGTGATGGTATGTCGGAGGTAAAATGTGACGGTATGACGGAGGTAAAATGTGACAGTATGACGGAGGTAAAATGTGACGGTATGACGGAGATAAAATGTGACGGTATGACTGAGGTATAACAGGTTCATTTATTTCCAGACATACTGTGGCCTTATTGAGTGCGTGTATTATATATCATATGTCTCGGATTTCTTATAGCACAGTAACTGTTGTTTGTTTGTAGTTCGAGCCCCGCTGGAGCCGTTACGATTGTGCCCTTAGGCAAGGCATTTAAATTCCACATGCCTCTTCTCTCTCTCTAGTGGCGATGGATTCCATCAGAAATGAGGTCTCGAGAGTGATTAATATAAGTTGTAAGAACTTGTGTGGCAATCGAGCTAAAATAAATTTGTATAAACTAACTGTTGTTTGTCGGAAGTGTTTCAGAGCATTTCCCTTTTAGAATATTTCAAATTGCCCAAAGGTGAGAACTGGACACCCACCTGGATAGCATTATATGTATATCCCATAGATAAATAATCACCTGGATAGCATTATATGTATATCCCATAGATTAATAATCACCTGGATAGCATTATATGTATATCCCATAGATTAATAATCACCTGGATAGCATTATATGTATATCCCATAGATAAATAATCACCTGGATAGCATTATATGTATATCCCATAGATAAATAATCACCTGGATAGCATTATATGTATATCCCATAGATAAATAATCACCTGGATAGCATTATATGTATATCCCATAGATAAATAATCACCTGGATAGCATTATATGTATATCCCATAGATAAATAATCACCTGGATAGCATTATATGTATATCCCATAGATAAATAATCACCTGGATAGCATTATATGTATATCCCATAGATAAATAATCACCTGGATAGCATTATATGTATATCCCATAGATAAATAATCACCTGGATAGCATTATATGTATATCCCATAGATAAATAATCACCTGGATAGCATTATATGTATATCCCATAGATAAATAATCACCTGGATAGCTTTATATGTATATCCCATAGATAAATAATCACCTGGATAGCTTTATATGTATATCCCATAGATAAATAA
>CM026389.1:1191582-1228288 GCA_014843695.1 Archivesica marissinica | reverse complement strand
TATAACAAACTGCTTTAAATCAATACCCTTTATAACAAACTGCTTTAAATCAATACCCTTTATAACAAACTGCTTTAAATCAAACCCTTTATAACAAACTGCTTTAAACCAAAACCTTTATAACAAACTGCTTTAAATCAAACCCTTTATAACAAACTGCTTTAAATCAATACCCTTTATAACAAACTGCTTTAAATGAAACCCTTTATAACAAACTGCTTTAAATCAATACCCTTTATAACAAACTGCTTTAAATCAATACCCTTTATAACAAACTGCTTTAAATCAATACCCTTTATAACAAACTGCTTTAAATCAATACCCTTTATAACAAACTGCTTTAAATCAATACCCTTTATAACAAACTGCTTTAAATCAAACCCTTTATAACAAACTGCTTTAAATGAAACCCTTTATAACAAACTGCTTTAAATCAAACCCTTTATAACAAACTGCTTTAAATGAAACCCTTTATAACAAACTGCTTTAAATGAAAGCCTTTATAACAAACTGCTTTAAATGAAACCCTTTATAACAAACTGCTTTAAATCAAACCCTTTATAACAAACTGCTTTAAATGAAACCCTTTATAACAAACTGCTTTAAATCAAACCCTTTATAACAAACTGCTTTAAATCAAACCCTTTATAACAAACTGCTTTAAATCAAACCCTTTATAACAAACTGCTTTAAATGAAACCCTTTATAACAAACTGCTTTAAATCAAACCCTTTATAACAAACTGCTTTAAATCAATACCCTTTATAACAAACTGCTTTAAATCAATACCCTTTATAACAAACTGCTTTAAATCAATACCCTTTATAACAAACTGCTTTAAATCAATACCCTTTATAACAAACTGCTTTAAATGAAACCCTTTATAGCAAACTGCTTTAAACCAATACCCTTTATAACAAACTGCTTTAAATCAATACCCTTTATAACAAACTGCTTTAAATCAATACCCTTTATAACAAACTGCTTTAAATCAATACCCTTTATAACAAACTGCTTTAAATCAATACCCTTTATAACAAACTGCTTTAAATCAATACCCTTTATAACAAACTGCTTTAAATCAATACCCTTTATAACAAACTGCTTTAAATCAATACCCTTTATAACAAACTGCTTTAAATGAAACCCTTTATAACAAACTGCTTTAAATCAAACCCTTTATAACAAACTGCTTTAAATGAAACCCTTTATAACAAACTGCTTTAAATGAAACCCTTTATAACAAACTGCTTTAAATGAAAGCCTTTATAACAAACTGCTTTAAATGAAAGCCTTTATAACAAACTGCTTTAAATGAAACCCTTTATAACAAACTGCTTTAAATCAAACCCTTTATAACAAACTGCTTTAAATGAAACCCTTTATAACAAACTGCTTTAAATCAAACCCTTTATAACAAACTGCTTTAAATGAAACCCTTTATAACAAACTGCTTTAAATCAAACCCTTTATAACAAACTGCTTTAAATGAAACCCTTTATAACAAACTGCTTTAAATCAAACCCTTTATAACAAACTGCTTTAAATCAATACCCTTTATAACAAACTGAAATTTGGACCACAATTCTGTTGAAGCAGGAGCAGAAGATATACTTTGATAAAACTAGGTCACTAGGTCGTTGCTTGTAGCAACTATTGTTTTGAATAATTTTGTTACACATAATATTTTTATGAACCGTCGGCTTCTTTCGATGATAAGCCATTTTTTCCATCCAAAAGGTAGATCACTAGGTCCAATTAAAACGATTTTGTTGTCAACAAGGTACTGTATTTGTCACCCAAATTTGTCCACATGACTATGTGCAACTTTATCCGATATCTTCCACCATTTTAATGAAACATTGAAAATGGATGCTAAATGTGTACTAAAACATTACATCAAATGGTTTATATAATCCATCATTAGTTTATATAAATTTATTTTAGCTCGATTGCGAAACAAGTTCTTACAACATATATTAATCACTCTCGAGACCTCATTCCTGATGGGATACATCGCCATGAGGGAGAGAGAAGAGGCATGTGGAATTTAAATGCCTTGCCGAAGGTAACAATTGCAACGACTCCAGCAGGGTGCAAACTCCGGGCCTTTTGCACCTGAAGCGAACGCGCTATGACGACTTAATCTTTTTGAAATGCTAAACAACACCATCCCCAAAATGCACATACAAAATGGACAAAATATTTCATTAATTTTAATACTATAGCCACTCGTGGAAAGCAGAGCGAATACTGAAAATCAGTTTGACTCCGTACCGGATTCAGGGTTCCCTCTGTCTGTTTGTCTGCGCCACTTATGTCACCAATTGAAAAACACTGGAGCCAATTAAAAAAACTTGGAGCCATATAGTTCACAAATAAATATTTGAAGACATGTATTTGACAAAACATGTGCCAAAAAATTTACTTTATATTTAATTTTATTTAAAAAAAAAGTTGCTCCAAATATTTTCGCCGATCCACAAAATTTACCGCCAATATTTGTATTTTGTCGCAATTGGCGCCATTAGCGACCAATAGCGGGAACCCTGAGATTAAATATTTTTGTAACAAATATCTAGCTCAAAAGTATTGTATCGAAATCACTGTGTCTTGTTCATTTTGTACTATATATGCTTGAAATAGCCTACATGAATAATTCCATCAAGAATGAGGTCTCAAAAGCGAATAAATCCAATGTAAGAACATAGTTCGCAATAAAGCTATATTAAATTTGTATAAATTAATTACATACAGTCAAACCTGTAGTAAAAAACAAACAAAAACACCTGTAGTAAGCAGCCAGGCAAGGGAATCACAGAAAGTGACTGCTTAGCACAGGTGGCTGCTTAATACAAGTCAAATTGATAATGAAACAACATATTGGGAATATGTAATCAGGCTGCTTAATACAGGTGACCACTAACACAGGTTTAACTGTATTGGGAATCTGTAAAATGGATGCTTAATACAGGTGACCACTAACACAGGTTTAACTGTATTGGGAATCTGTAAAATGGATGCTTAATACAGGTGACCACTAACACAGGTTTAACTGTATTGGGAACCTGTACAATGGCTGCTTAACACAGGTTTAACTGTATTGGGAATCTGTAAAATGGCTGCTTAATACATGTTGGCTGCTTAATACAGGTGACCAATAACACAGGTTTAACTGTATTGGGAATCTGTAAAATGGCTGCTTAATACAGGTGACCACTAACACAGGTTTAACTGTATTGGGAACCTGTACAATGGCTGCTTAATACATGTTGGCTGCTTAATACAGGTGACCACTAACACAGGTTTAACTGTATTGGGAACCTGTACAATGGCTGCTTAATACAGGTTGGCTGCCTATTAGAGGTGACCATTAACACAGGTTTTCCTGTATACCACCATTATGTACCATTGGTGTATTCTTTAATTACAGGCGAGCGTTTGATTAACACCTCAACATATCCTGAGTACACTCATTCGTCAAAACAAGAAATGGAGAATGTACTGAAGGAAGGTAAGTTATTCTTGGTATATTTTGTCCCTTCTTGGAATTATAAAACAATTACTCAGTGTTTAAAACGTTATTGCAGAAGAAAAGAGAAGGGACCTATCATTGATTAAAACTATAATGTTCAAATGTGGGCTTGTGTTCACAGGGATTCGGCACATTTGGGGGTACTAGTATATATATTTAAGTATATATTACTAGTACCCCCAAACGTGCCGAATCCCTGTGCTTGTGTTAAGCAGGGATCATTTTAGAGGGTGATGTGGGCGAAATTGTCGCCCTAGGGACCCTGACTTCGCCCTCTGGGGGCCCCACTTCTCCCTAAAAAAATTAATATATTTTTTGGTTTTTACGATTTTCAAACAAAATTGTGTCTAGTAAGATACACTGGCCCATTATAAAGCACTCCTTCTATTCAAATGTTGTATTTAATGGTTGTACTGTGCATTTTAACCCTATTTTGCAGAAGTATATTAAAGAACACCATTTAAGGAAGCGATCACGCACTTTCTCACTTCTCCCAAAAATTCTGACCTAGAATGAACCCTGTGTTAAGTAAACAATTGTTTCTCTTTGTAAAACGTTGACTTGTAAATAGTTTGACTTAAAAAAAAGAAAAATCCTACATATTAAAAAAAAAAGTTTAAACTTTATTTTACAATGATTGCGAAACAAGCTTTATTCCCTTATATTAATCACTCTCGTTGGCCCGGATGAAAGCGTAAATGTGGTCATTTTGTGTGGGAAGAAACCGGAGTACCCGGGGAAAACCCACCTGTCCGATCTGGCGACCGCCGTACCATCTCGCATACTTCCCGGTCCTACATATTGTATCATAAAGCCATTTGCACGCGACTTTTGTTCTTGGATGTACACATCTTTAGTAAAGCAATAAACACATATCGATTCTCATCATCTCCGTTATGTCTAATGTAAAAATATTCAAGTGTTTAGATGTATGTATGACACTTTATTGTGACAATGACCGTACTTGTATTATATATACCGTATACAAATCTAATCATACAGGCAAGTGGAAGTCATGATAGCGTAGTGGTAACGCGTTCGCTTCAGGTGTAAAAGGTCCGGAGTTCAAGCCCCGCTGGAGCCGTTACGTTTGTGCCCTTAGCCAAGGCATTTAAACTCCACGTTGCCATTTCTCTTTCTCCCTCATGGCAATGGATTCCATCAGGAATGAGGTCTTGAGAGTGATTAATATAAGTTGTAAGAACTTGTTTCGCACTTAAGCAAAGAAAGAATTGTATAAACTATGTATACAAGCACATTCATTTAAACTATAATCTATTGTTGCGTTCCAGTGAGTAAGAGCCCACCCTACTGTCGTGGTAGCGTGCGTAGATTGTTCACGTAGTCCCTACTCGGCACTGGAGCACTCTCTAGCTAGTGCTCTTCTTGCAGATATTACGGTACTACAACGCGTCAATTTCTCTACATGCGTGATGTATATGTGTGCGTGGGTATAAAGAGAATGTACTATGAGATCAGTTCAAAGATGAGTTTACTATTGAAAGCATATAATAACACGATAAGAGACTGTACTCCAAAACCTCCGACGGTTCTACGCGCGAGAGATGGTATCACACAACCGACTCCGTATAATGATTAAATACTATAATTATATAATGTTACAACCACTCGCAGTCAGTACGACACAATACTAGTTATCCGTCCCGTTTAGACGCTATGTACAGTACTTTGATAAAATCCACAATGATTCTAATAATTTAATAATAACTTTTAATAAATACAGCAGAGTGTGATCCCAACTGGAAAGGCATCTTCGTTCTTCTCAGGGATAAAAGTTCTGTATCATCTTTCGATGGGGTCTCTTGTAGGGCCACATCCTCCACAATTTGTCAGCTCACAGCAGCAATAATGGTTCCGGTTTCTTCGCTGGGGTCCTCACGCCATTAAGAAGTCTGTGTCCCACCGTCTTCCTTGAAGGAGATCGCTCCCCTTGAAGGAGCCGGCTAAAAGAAAACCAGCTATCCGTCGTCGCCAGCAATAAGTGTTGCTGTCTCGCCAAGTAGGGAAGTTAGTCGTATGGTTCTCTATGTGTAAATGTATAGAGTCACGCGATTCCGATGGCGCGGCTTCCGTCAGCGAAGTCCTTGAACCATACTCCTGTTGTGAGCTGTGCCTAGGTCACGACGTGCACGTAGTGGAGGAGAGACCTGGTATGAATCTCCGACCCAAAATTGATCATTTATATACCGCATGCTGGTCGGACTACCAGAATATGGTCGACCCAACCCACAATTGGTGGAACATTCCAAAATCGCTAAGCGACGCCACTAGCAATGGAACAAAATGGCAGCTACAAAAAAACTGACGTACAAGCAATATTAAATGGCCTACTATTAAACTTAATACGGTAATACATTTACTGGTTATCGATCTCTTCATAGTTCAATGTTCTACAATGTGCATCAATAAATCTACCAGAATGCAATGTTAAATATGGGATTCATGGTTCCAAAACTTGTCAAAGATAAATTATCTTTTACGGATTTACAATGGGTTCTCAAGTGAATTAAACACTTGGCATAAATGTAGACAATGTGCTACATTTCACATATAAACACAATATTCATCGTCGGATTACGATTCCTCGACGGTACAAGCTTAAACATAGTCAAATAAACAGACATCGTGGAAACACGAGACAAACGCAAGGAAAATTGGTTCAAATGGTGACAGAATAGATCGGATTAGAACGGGCAAGCATTATGTGTTTCATGTGTAAGCTTGGCCTGCAAATATATAACCAGGTCGGCATACATATTTAACGTATGGTGACTTGTCTCATGCTTCACACAAAATTGCACGACTGCGGAAGTCTTGGATTATCGTACAACACGGTCTATACAAACATACCAAAGGTACACACTTGACCTCAATAACATATAAATGCAACCTCCTATATGCGGTGCATATCACTTTAATACAAACGGAAATAATACATGTATATATTACAGGGTTCATTCTAGGTCAGAATTTTTGGGAGAAGTGAGAAAGCGCGTGATCGCTTCCTTAAATGGTGTTCTTTAATATACTTCTGCAAAATAGGATTAAAATGCACCATACAACCATTAAATACAACATTTGAATAGAAGGAGTGCTTTATAATGGGCCAGTGCATCTTACTAGACACAATTTTGTTTGAAAATCGTAAAAACCAATTTACAGAGGGCGAAGTCAAGGTCCCTAGGGCGACAATTTCGCCCACATCGCCCTCTAAAATGATCCCTGATATAAAGTTATAAGCTGAACGCAAGTGAGATATGAGATCTGACTTTGTGCTTTGTCCATATGAACAACATCCCATTTCTCCATCATCTCTGTCTACATTTGCCTAGCTACCACTGTTGCTAACTATGTTTATGCTCTGAAGCTGTGTCCGCCTCCGTGGTCGAGTGGTTATGGTCGCTGACTTGTATACCACTACAACCTATCATCACTGATGGTCACGGGTTCGAGCCCCGCTCAGGCGCACCCAAGTACTTGTTAACCGCTGGAGCCTGCCCAGGAAAGGTGTTGTTAGGTAAACTGCCCGCCGGCGATATAGCCCGAAATGGTGCTGATGCAGGTGTAAAACCCGAAATTTAACATAACATAAGCTCTGAAGCCGTGCGACATTGACCATCACTAATTGTATTGAAATTGGGTCATATACATTGAAAAGAAAATAGTATGTCAAAAAGACAATAGGTAAAATTAAAAATATCAAAGTTTAGGCAGTCAACATGCGGTCAAACTAACTTCTCTGTAAATACTAGTCATAGCAATGACAACATGTTGTCTTTGTTGGCAGATTGGTGTTGGAGATGGGTGGTCTTTATCCGGATGTGGTCTATATTCAGAAGGGCCTCTGTGGCCGAGTGGTCAAGGTTTTTCACTTCAAATTACTGGCCCCTCACCGCTGCAGGTTTGAATCCCACTGGGTGTGTCGAATTCTTTCAAGTGGGGAAGCTATCCAGATGGCTTACAGGAGGTCAGTGGTTTTACCTGGATGCCTGACGGTGCATTAAATACTGCTTGGATGGGCACCTGGTGTCTTCCTACACCAATAATAGCTGGCCGTGTGACCTAATCCATTGGTGCGACTTCATAAGCTCCAAAACCAAACATGCATTTGTATTTGTATGTGTTCTTTATACAGAGATGTTCTTTATACAGAGGTGGAGTTGGTATTTATATAGAGGTGGTATTTATACAGATATAAATACAGAGGTGGTATTTATACAGATATAAATACAGAGGTGGTATTTATACAGATATAAATACAGAGGTGTTGTTTATACAGAGGTGTTGTTTATACAGGGGTGGTGTTTTTTATACAGATGTGTTGGTTTTTTATATCGAGTGGTGTTTTTTATACAGAGGTGGTGTTTTTTATACAGAGGTGGTGTTTTTTATACAGAGGTGGTGTTTTTTATACAGAGGTGGTGTTTTTTCATACAGAGGTGGTGTTTTTTATACAGAGGCAGCGTTGGACACTCGCACTCGCCAACTCGCCATGGCGATAACGTTTTTAGACTGGCGAGAAACTTTTACTACGCACTCGACATCGTGCAAAGCAAGTTTGAACAACTTATATTAATCACTCTCGTTGGCTCGGATGTAAGCGTATATGTGGTCATTCATGTGAACATGGAAAGGTTTTTAATAAAAAAAGATAAGAAGTTGAATGGGGACAGTCCTAAAAATGATTCAAAATCAACCCCCCTTAGTTAAACAGTTACATAGCAATTTTGAAGAAAAATTATCTGACAAAATTTAAGATAAAAAAAGAGGTTGATTTTACCACAAAGTCCACCAGAATGCACCATTTTGTGTCTACTTAAAACAAATTTCGTGGGGGGCATGCCCCCGGACCCCCCTAGCATGGCAATTGCCTGCGGCACATGCATCCGGTGGCAAAGCCACCGGACAGAACCACATTCACTGGCCTGTACCATTTATTTTTGGCCGGAACTAATTCTTGGCCTGTACAATTTCATCTTGGCCGGTACCTTTTCTCAAGTACAGGCCAAGTTGGCCGGAACATATTGAAACGAGTGTCCAACACTGCAGAGGTGGTGTTCTTTATACAGAGGTGGTGTTGTGGTGTTCGTTATACAGAGGTGGTGTTTTTTATACAGAGGTGGTGTTTTTTATACAGAGGTGGTGTTCTTTATACAGAAGTTGTTTGCCATACAGGTTTGACTGTAAATTAATGTCTAAAACTAAATGTGAGAACTGTGTGGTGTTGGGTCTGTGTGGCATCGATGTTATCAACTACTTTCAATGTAATATGTGATTAAACTTTGAGGCATATAAAATATGTTCTTGTTTGACAGTAAATATAGTATAATATCTGATGAACATAGCTTACAGGAGGATATCAGTTTACATATCAATGTCATGGCTTAAAGGAGGAATTTCAGTGGTTTAAAGGTGGCATATCCATGACTTAAAGGCGGCATATCCAGGACTTAAAGGTGGCATATCAGTGGTTTAAAGGCGGCATATCCATGGCTTAAAGGTGGCATATCAGTGGTTTAAAGGCGGCATATCCATGACTTAAAGGTGGCATATCAGTGGTTTAAAGGCGGCATATCAATGACTTAAAGGCGGCATATCAGTAGTTTAAAGGCGGCATATCCATGGCTTAAAGGTGGCATATCCATGACTTAAAGGCAGCATATCCATGACTTAAAGGTGGCATATCCATGACCTAAAGGCGGCATATCAGTGATTTAAAGGCGGCATATCCATGACTTAAAGGCGGCATATCCATGACTTAAAGGCGGCATATCAGTGTTTTAAAGGCGGCATATCCATGGCTTAAAGGTGGCATATCCATGACTTAAAGGCAGCATATCCATGACTTAAAGGTGGCATATCCATGACTTAAAGGTGGCATATCCATGACTTAAAGGCGGCATATCCAGGACTTAAAGGTGGCATATCAGTGGTTTAAAGGTGGCATATCCATGGCTTAAAGGTGGCATATCAGTGGTTTAAAGGCGGCATATCCATGACTTAAAGGTGGCATATCAGTGGTTTAAAGGCGGCATATCCATGACTTAAAGGCGGCATATCCATGACTTAAAGGCGGCATATCAGTAGTTTAAAGGCGGCATATCCATGGCTTAAAGGTGGCATATCCATGGCTTAAAGGCAGCATATCCATGACTTAAAGGTGGCATATCCATGACCTAAAGGTGGCATATCAGTGGTTTAAAGGCGGCATATCCATGGCTTAAAGGTGGCATATCCATGGCTTAAAGGCGGCATATCCATGACTTAAAGGTGGCATATCAGTGGTTTAAAGGTGGCATATCCATGGCTTAAAGGTGGCATATCAGTGGTTTAAAGGCGGCATATCCATGACTTAAAGGTGGCATATCAGTGGTTTAAAGGCGGCATATCCATGACTTAAAGGCGGCATATCCATGACTTAAAGGCGGCATATCAGTGGTTTAAAGGCGGCATATCCATGGCTTAAAGGTGGCATATCCATGACTTAAAGGCGGCATATCCATGACTTAAAGGTGGCATATCCATGACTTAAAGGTGGCATATCAGTGGTTTAAAGGCGGCATATCCATGGCTTAAAGGTGGCATATCCATGGCTTAAAGGTGGCATATCCATGACTTAAAGGTGGCATATCCATGACTTAAAGGTGGCATATCCATGACTTAAAGGTGGCATATCCATGGTTTAAAGGCGGCATATCCATGGCTTAAAGGCGGCATATCAGTGGTTTAAAGGCGGCATATCAGTGGTTTAAAGGTGGCATATCAGTGGTTTAAAGGTGGCATATCCATGACTTAAAGGTGGCATATCAGTGGTTTAAAGGCGGCATATCCATGACTTAAAGGCGGCATATCCATGACTTAAAGGTGGCATATCCATGACTTAAAGGTGGCATATCAGTGGTTTAAAGGCGGCATATCCATGACTTAAAGGCGGCATATCCATGACTTAAAGGTGGCATATCCATGACTTAAAGGCGGCATATCAGTGGTTTAAAGGTGGCATATCCATGGCTTAAAGGTGGCATATCCATGGCTTAAAGGTGGCATATCCATGACCTAAAGGTGGCATATCAGTGGTTTAAAGGCGGCATATCCATGGCTTAAAGGTGGCATATCCATGGCTTAAAGGCGGCATATCCATGACTTAAAGGCACCAACACATAGCATATCCATGACTTAAAGGCGGCATATCAATGGCTTAAAGGTGGCATATCCATGGTTTAAAGGTGGCATATCCATGGCTTAAAGGTGGCATATCCATGGCTTAAAGGTGGCATATCCGTGGTTTAAAGGTGGCATATCCATGGCTTAAAGGTGGCATATCCGTGGTTTAAAGGTGGCATATCCCTGGCTTAAAGGCGGCATATCAGTGGTTTAAAGGTGGCATATCAGTGGCTCAATGGGGCATACCCATGGCTCAAAGGAGGCATATCCATGACTTAAAGGGGGGCATATCCATGGCTCAAAGAGGGGCATATCCATGGCTCAAAGGGGGCATATCCATGACTTAAAGGGGGGCATATCCATGGCTCAAAGAGGGGCATATCCATGGCTCAAAGGGGGCATATCCATGACTTAAAGGGGGGCATATCCATGGCTCAAAGAGGGGCATATCCATGGCTCAGAGGGGCATATCAATGCAATCCATACAAATTGATTTTCATATTAAGAGGATAACACGGACCCCAGGTGGTATTTGACTCGTTAAGATTGTGTACAAAAATAACTATTTATGCGTCAAAAATTAACATTTCTCAAAATCCGTCAAACACATACGAGGACTAATTCTCTACATCTACAGTTAGTCCTCCCACCCCCACAATGACATTGAACTTTATATATTCAGATTTCCGAAATTATTTATGCGTTAAAAAAACCAAGCATTTATATTTAAATAACAGTTATGGCTACACATCCTACCACTGACCTTGAACTTTGGCAATTCATTGTGTGTGTGTTTTACGTTTATTTATCGTCGCCTCCTGAAGAGATTCGTCATTTTAGATTTTTGGAGGATAGTGCAATGATACAGACAGAGACCCATTCCAGAGTCTCCTCTGGTTCTTTTACGTGCACGGTGTAAATCACCGACACGAGACCTGGGTTTAATGTCCCATATGAAAGACTGTTGATTTTATTAGGGTCAGATGGGTGATCGAACCTGCGATCCTTGGATTACCAGCAATTCATTGGAAAATTTAGCTGACCAGGCTGTATGAAATGTTTGTATATGCCTCTTAAAGAAATGTAATTTTCTCAACATTAAATTATTATTTAAATTTGGTCCACCTCCGTGGTCGAGCCTCCGTGGTCGAGTGGTTAAGGTCGCTGACTTGTATACCACTGTAACCTATCATCACTGATGGTCACGGGTTCGAGCCCCGCTCAGACCGTGTCTCATTTATATGAAAACGTTGGCAGTTTCTTACAGAGGTTGGTGCACCCAAGTACTGGTTAACCGCTGGAGCCCTGCCCAGGAAAGGTGTTGTTAGGTAAACTGCCCGCCGGCGATATAGCCCAAAATGGTGCTGATGCAAGTGTAAAACCCGAAATATAACATAATAATATTTAAATTTGAAACTATATTCCAGAACACTTTACTACAAAATAAATATAAAGATTTAGTCAAGTTGGGTTATCAAACGCGAGTTCCCTCCGTTAACAGGTCACCTCCAGTAAGTAACCAAAACTGGCCGTTTGCCTTACTGGCTGCTTAAGGGAGGTTTACTGGCTGCTTAAGGGAGGTTTACTGTATACTAGTAGTTAGGCTGATGTTGAAATGCTAGTTGCATGTTTCTTCAGGATAATTTAATGTCTTATTACATAAAATTTAATTCATTTTAGCCACTTATTATACAGAGATGCCAACTTTTGTAAAATGTCGATAGTAATGATTGCCTACGGCAATCATGGCGAACGGCGAAGTCGTTCGCGGGGGAAGGGTTTGGGAGGGGTCTCCCCCTGCCTTTAAGATGGGGGATCTCCCCCAGGAAAATTTTGAAATATGGAAGGCCTGTGGTGCATTTTCCAGCCCTCGTAGCACAATTTGGAGTTACCCAAATGAAGGTTTTTACAACAACAACAACATGAAAATTGTGAGTTTTTATAGAATAGTTTCTTTGAACTTGGAACAAACTAACTAGCTGAACCCCTTCACACATAAGTAACTGTCTTAGACTATTCAATGTTCATTTCCCCTGTGGCAGCAGGCCTTTTCTTTAGGTTTTCCATTGTTCAGTTTCTGGCTTGCATGGTCTGAAATGGATAAAGAAAACTGTTTTTTAGAACAATGAAAACATTTTAATGAATGGGTAAGAGTGTAGTCCCTAATCAGACTGTTCAGACTTCCACAGGGTTCTGTTCTGGGGCCTACGTTGTTTCTTCTATACATAAATATGATAAATGCACGATTCACGGGACAGAATAACTCGTCTGGTTGGACCTTTCTGGGGAGTTTTACCATCAAGGTACACCATATTCATGATATTGTCTTACAAACTTGATGAACTAGGAGTCAAAAACTTGACAAATGCTCCTCCGATATCGCTTGCACTGAAATTTCAAACAATGCTCTGAAGTGCGTGACCATTATCGGGGGGTAGCGGGATTGATTTTTTGGACTGGACATGGCTTGACGTGGTATTTGAGACATTCACATGATGTTATGTAAGCCAAAAATATCACCAAATTCGTATTGTTATACACAATAGGCATGCGTGGAACGGGTGTGTGGCCTTAGAATCAGCCGACCCAGCTCGAAATGACAGAGTCTGTACCCCCAAAAAAATTTACCATGGGTCGTCTTTGGGCGGAGCCATTTCATTTTTCACCCCAACCCTTTCCCCATGCCTGTATAAAGTGGTGGGTGGGGTAGAGAGAAAGAAAGAGGTGGGCAAGGTGTTCCATGCTAGGCTAATCTAACTACTTAGTTCTGGAACACACGCCTCTTTCTGCTAGATAGAAGTAATCTGTGTATAGCCCTACATAGAATAAACAAATACCTGTAGGCATAGGCGTTTCCGTATCCTTCTAGAAGTTGTTGTTGTGCTGTGTCGGGCTGTGTTTCCATTCCAGCCGGTTGCGAGAAAATACGAGAGGCTGAATAGACGTACCCGTAATCGGCTATACAACGGCGAATATTATTGGTCAGTTGAAACTTCACAATCAATGAAAATACTTAAAACATTGGGAGGCTGAAAATATTTTACATGTGCAAGACCCGTCATCATTGGTCGGATTGGGTAGAATTCTACGCGTTCATCCAATGAAATGAACGGGCTCACGTACCGATTCCGTCGATCTCGTAAATCTGACACGAGGACCATTTCCCGGAAAAATACGTAAAATCTTTATCTCAACCAGCCGATCAGAGTATCAACCACGCATAACGCGCCTTCATCACTTGCGCCGCCCAGGGTTTGGGTCAAAACGCGTGGTTGATGTCATTATTCAGTTGGGTGGTTGAGAAAAATGGCTTACCGGAAAAATACCGATTTCTGCCGATTTTTTTTTGATTTGTTTTGGTTTAATACATAGATATCGTATTTTTTCCGGCCATATCGTAATAGCGTAATGTGGGTCTCAATATCGTAATCATTACGCCGATATCGTAATACTTGGCATCTCTGATTTATAGCACAGTACACAATTTTTTATTATTTTTTTTGACCTGGCAGTGTGAAAGGTTTGTATATTTTTATTGTAAATTATTATTTAAATTTGAAACTGTATTTCAGAAAAAACTAGGATTGACATGAGCGATTCTGCAACATCTGTATGTCTATCGAAGGTCATGGACGACATAGGCTTGAAGTTGAATCAAATAATGGAACGGAGGAAAGTCGTCTTAGAAATGGAGTGTGTGAGGAACTTGATTAGTTTTATGTCATTGGCAAATGCATGTTCATTGAACTTTGGTAGTCAGTCGGAATGTTCAACTACTCTAGGACTTGATTCTGATTTAGACATTGCTAATTGTGTCATGCATTTTGTTATGCAAACACTGTTAGAATGTGAGGATCAGCATACCTGTCTCCTGATGGTGCAAGATGAGAGAACACCCCCTGGGCATTGTCGTCTGCAGGTTGTTAATAATAAAGACATGCCTTGCCAAGAGAAAAATGGCCTGTTTAAAGAGAACAACTTGGAAAACTGTGATGGAAATGTGTTCCTAAAGAATACAGCACTGACGAAAGCATTGAATGGTGCAGGAATAGATTTTTCAGGGCATGGACCTACAGTGCTCAGCAATACAGCTGTGGACATTGTTTGCATGTTACCTTGCAAGTCATGGCCACCAGAAGGGAAGGATTGGCTGCGCAACAAGTCAAGGCCCAATAATTGGCCAACACCTGATATGCTGAAAACAATAGAAGAGAGTGGGTTCTTCCTTGCACCTGTGGGATATCCAGGCAGCAAGTCTATCGGTTTAGAATGGAGACTGTCCTACTCATTGACAGAAAATATATTAATGCTCAGTTTGAATGTAACCCAACTTCAGTGCTATGTGTTGTTAAAGATGATAAAGGCAACTTTCATCAAAGACATTGTTGGAGATGCATTTTCAAGTTACCATTGCAAAACATCTCTACTTTACAATGTTGAAAACAATGCCGATATTGTTTGGGATGCGCGCAACTTGCTTTCATGTGTGTCCAGTTGTTTGAAGACATTGTGTACGTGGTTAGAAGCTGGACATTGTCCACATTTCATTAACCCTAGACATAACCTCTTTGTGGGAAAACTTGACCGATCACAGCAAACTAGTGTCAAAGAAAAGATTGAACAACTCCTGAAAGGGAATCTGAAATGTATATTTGATATTTCTATTGATGGAGTTGGATACAGGTTGGTGTGTAGCATTAGCTCTATATTTAGATTTAAATTTAGTGAAGATTATTTGAAACAAATCCAGGAACACAATAAACTTAATACAGTACGTTTAATACTTATTTCCTACTATGTTGACTATAGTATGACGTTTCTTGATATGCGCCTGTCTACAGAAGATGCTGCAAGTGTTATGTATATCAAACTGCTCAATCTATTTTCGTGGGAGCGACAGTACAAGTACATGTACAACATTAGGTTGATGGAGTTGAGGGGATCTCTCGGTGAAATGGAACCGGCTAGGAGTAGAATCCTCTCTGTAATGTGTGCTACGCTGGCGTCGCTAGAAGCATCGCTGAGTATTAAGCGGGGTCAGCCAATATCTACCGGTACACTGAGACTGTATTACCAAGGTCTACAGCATGATGAAATTTCAACCAAGTTGAAGCTTGCTTCTGCTTACTACAGTAGTGGTGATCTGGAAAATGCTATTCTTTGGCTACGTAATGTCGAAGAAAGGTTGCCTTACTATGCAACGACGTTCTGTTCAGTTGGGGATAGGACCAAATATACGAGAACACCTTGTACTTTGTGTGTGAAATTCTTGAAACAGGAACAACATAACTGCCCATATGAACTAAGATTTGAAATGTACCGAAGACTAGCAGGGGACGAAGCAGGGGACGAGACATACATGAAACGAACTGAACAAATGTGGATGGACGATGCAGAGGTGAGTCCCCTGCCCTTCATGTACTATTTAAAGTATATGACATACAGCCGTCTGCATCAACCACAGATGGCGTTGGAGGCAAGAGATGCATTGAATAAACTGTTGGACAATGAATTAGATAAATTTCAGCGCAGTGAAGAAGTATCGGATTTATTGCCTTTTCCCAAGACGATTCCTCATTTAGAAACCGGATTTAATCTGCTGGGCCAAATATATGAACAAGAGAAGAATATAAACCTTTCATTCATGGCGTACATCAATTCTCTGCGTATTAGACCACGGAATAATGCAGCAAAATGGCTAATTGCCAAGCTTGTTTATTCTCTAGTGAACAGTGATCGAGGAGATGAAAGAAAAAGAAAAAAAAGAAAATTATGTTAATGCCTAGTGGTTATTTACTTCAAAACGCTTTACCCTCATTGATGTAGGTTAAGATTTCCACTGTGGTTGTCGAATATTTCTGTGAGAGACTGGCTTATGGAAGGTCGGCGATTCTTCCCTGGTACATGTCCATGCTTGAACTATTGCTGGGATGGGCACACAGGGTCTCGGTGCTATCCAAGTTGGTACGTAATGAAGGTCGCGGGTTCATACTGATCACCAAATTCCCCCCACTGATTTTTGATCGCCGCCCCCCCCCACTGATTTCTGATCACCCCCCCACCCCACTGATTTCTGATCACCCCCCCCCCACACTGATTTCTGATTGCCCACCCCCAATTCCCACTGATTTCTGATCGCCCCCCAATAAATAATTAAATATAAGTCATGGAACATGATTTGATTTGGTTAAAGTAATGAGAAACATTGATGCAAGTTGTACATAATTTTACAATATATAGAAATCAAATCTTTTATGTAGAGATGCACCAGTGGTTTTTGGTCACGTAGGCATGTTGAATGTCGCGTGATTGCAATGGATTTCAGATGCCAACGGAAACATTATATTTGCACCTGCATAAATTCTCCCAAAATAAAACATGGTGGAATAATCATCGTCGTCACATGGGTAAGATAGTTTGAAAACATTCTAGGGTCAGAAACTGGATTTTTGGTAATTATTGTTACTCACCATTTTAGCTGTTTTTTCCAAGTTGTACAGAACGTATATATGTTTTTAGACTAGGAAAAGTAGCAGATTTTAATAAAATTTATTTATATGGAACCTCACTAGATCCGTCCTAAACAGCTCATAATCGACGTGCATCAAGGAATGAAAGTTGTCAATAATTATGATAAGATAACAAACAACATTAAATATACAATGTCAGAAAGTGTGCGTCCTTATATGGTTAAAATGGACCAGTAAATACAACATTTGAATAGGAGTGTGGATATATATTGTTAGGGACAGTGTGGGGAAACACTCTTCTGACAGTATAGATAGTACGTACCTTGTCGGATCTTCTATATCCACTAGATAGTACAGCTCTTCTATATCCACTAGATAGTACGTACGTTGTCAGATCTTCTATATCCACTAGATAGTATGTACCTTGTCAGATCTTCTATATCCACTAGATAGTACGTACCTTGTCAGATCTTCTATATCCACTAGATAGTACGTACCTCGTCAGATCTTCTATATCCACCAACATGGAATCCTGGGCCATATGTAACTCATCTCTCTCCATTAATAGATGTACCAATTCCTCGTTCAAACCTGCAATTATTGTTTGATTGCTGTGAATTTAGAATCGCTCAACCATTGTATCTATGTTGTTGTAGGTAGGCAGGGTTCCCGCTGTTGGTCGCCAATGGCGACAAAAAAACAAATATTGGCGCAACATTTTTTTATTTTGGCACATGTTTTGTCAAATACATGACGCCAAGTATTTTCAATTGGCGACAGAAGTGGCGCAGACAAAACATTCAGACAGAGTGAACCTGGTAGCAATCTGTTTGGAAGTCGTGAACACGAATATGTCGTTTATTCCAAACTTACTTTCAATCTGTGTTTGTAAATCATTGTAGAGGACCTGTATTGATGTGAGATTCATCTGCTGTAGTTGCCGTAGACTAAGTTTCTTACGATGTTTCTCTCCTAAACCAGGAATCCCGACCTGAAAATATATGTATTTTATACAGTTATTTGTCAGCAAGCAATATCTTTGTGTTTTATTTTGTGTTTTTTATGTTTATAATTTATGATTTGTGCTAGCTTGATGTTCTAATTTGATTGTTGTAACTTAGTATTAGTGTTCTATAAATTTGCATGCCACCAATAGTTGCTTTAATCTGCATTTTATGTATTTTGTTTTAAGATACCTGTGAGGTAATTGCTGATCAGTTCCTTTCCAAATCTGATTTGGGGTATAACTGTTTTTTAAAACATATCTTAATTTCACAGTAGTGTACCTTTTTACCTTTTTGCCTGTCAGTGTCTTAACATATTTTGTTCTTATTGCAGTTTTTAGGCCACGGGCCAAGATCAGCATCTACAACACAGTGTATCAATCAATAGTGTATTTCTATTTGAATTCTTAAGATTTATCTATATTATATAGTTGCTTGTATCTTAAGCTGTATGTTATCTTTAAATTATTAAAACTATTAACACAAATGTATTAATTGTATTTTTGTCTTTTAGGTGCTTTTAATTATGCTATGTCCTGTGTTGTATTCATGTTTAAACCAACTTTTATTTCTTAGCTGTTTTTTCTTATGTTTTGATTATAATATCTTAGCTGTTATGTTTGTCGGAAAAATAGCTTATTAGCTAATGTTATTTGTAAATGTAATCCGACGTTAAATAAAGCTTCTTGTATCTTGTGTCAGAACAGTATGAAGTTAGCAAAGCAATCTAGTGGTGAACCAGAGAGCTGTATGAATTAATTCTGATGATCAACGAAACTTTCATGGAATTTGTTTACCCAGATCTATAGTAATAATATAAGATGAGAAAGTGGATAAGTGTTGTGCAACAGAAATAACGATGAAAACAAAAGGAACCCATTTAATAATATAATATAATCAATCCAATCTCCATCGATGTTGCTGAGTCAGCATCTCTAGCCAATCTCCATCGATGTTGCTGAGTCAGCATCTCTAGCCAATCTCTCTATCCAATCTCCATCGATGTTGCGGAGTCAGCATCTCTAGCCAATCTCTCTCTATCCAATCTCCATCGATGTTGCGGAGAGTATTCTGACGTGTCTTTTGTTTAACTACTAATATGACAGTGTATGTGGAATTGATAACGTGTTGAGAGGTACTTCTTTCTATCCAGGGCTCATTCTAGAGGGATATGGTAACCTCACAACCCTGGGGCCCCAATTCTCTCAACGAATTTTGTTTTTTAAGAAATGTTCCTTTTCCCCCAATGTTATATTTAATGGTCATAATGTGTATTTTTAACCCTAATTTGTTGAAATTTATTAAATAATACCATTTAACCCTTTCAACACCACATACCTCTAAAAAGTGTAGATCCAAATGAGCCGACGAGCCGTCTCATCAGGATCTGCACTTTTTGCCAGTAATATTACTATTTTTAGACACAATTACCCATTTTGAAAAATGAACTGGTCCAAATGTAATTTTCTTATTAATTTATTGGTCTAAGAATATCATGGACCAGTCCATGTCAGTTACTTAGGGTTGAATGGGTTAAACTAAGAACAAATCATATGAAAACTTTACGTGACGAACATTAATGAATGCTTATGTATGCTATCATATTAATGTATTATCACACAATGATGCTGCAACTCTATAACATTATTGAATTGGTGTCGCTTATTGCCAATATAGCTTCTTAACTGGTTTATCGGTGCTTTAAATAACACGATGTCAACCTATTATCAATGTAATTTGTGCATACAGTGAAATCTGTCTTATGCAGCCAACCAAGGGAATCACAGATAGTTGCTGCTTAGCACAGGTGGCTGCATAAAAATGAGATAAAGGTACAGAGGTAAAATGCATAATAAATCAACATGTTGAGTATCTGAAAACTGGCTGCTTTATACAGGTTGGCTGCTTAATAGAGGTGACCACTGTATTACATTTTGTTACTTGGTGTTGAATGGGTTAAGGACACAATCACATGCTTTCTCCCAAATATTTTGACCTTGGATGAGTCGTGATAACATGAACGGGTTTAACCTACCGATTAAATTGGACAGAATGTGCAAACAACATAGATCCCAATCAGCCACGGCGTAACGCCGCATCTGATCAGGATCTATATTGTTTGAGCTCCACTATCCGAATAGCAAACAGCATAGAGCCTGATCAGATGAAGCTGTCAATGTCGTCTGATCTGGCTCTATGCTGTTTGCAAAAGCGACTGATTGGCAGGTTAAGGGTTAAAGGAAGAGTGTTCATATGCAACAACAAGATGCTGTAATTATGTACAGCAAGTGGTTATACTCAAAATTATATTTAATTCCAAGAACAGGTTTCTAGGAAACACAGCAATAAAGTACTGGTATAATGTTCCAATAATAATAACTCACCAAATTGGATAAAAAATGAACTGAATGACTTTTCAGATTTTAATGATGCTAATATGAACAAGAGCTGCGTACCTCGGTTCATATTTATCAACATCAATAACCGACTGTAGTGGCCCATTCATTACGAACACCGTGACAGTGATCTAGATGACTCCAGCAGTAATGCAGCCGACACATTCCATGACTGAACATAATCAATTTCACATATTCCGAGAAAGTCAAGACAAGATAAAAGCATAATGATCACACTTCATTGGCAGTATTGACATTATTTTCTCGAAGATTTTCAATTATCTATCTGGACTTGGTTCGAAATTATTAGTTGGAGTAATGTACGATATATACATTAGAATAACTGAAAAGGTCGAGCTTGTATCTCTGCATTAATCTGCCACATGCTCCGTACGGGCATCCAGTTACTGACCGCACAGTACGGGCATCCAGTTACCGACCGCACAGTACGGGCATCCAGTTACCGACCGCACAGTACGGGCATCCAGTTACTGACAGCACAGTATGGGCATCCAGTTACTGACTGACTGCACAGTACGGGCATCTAGTTACTGACTGACTGCACAGTACGGGCATCCAGTTACTGACTGCACAGTACAGGCAAGGCATTTAAGGCCACATTGCCTCTTCATTCCCACTTTCGAGCAGTGATTTTTTCCCCTTTAATTATTGAATACCCCCCTTAACCCGATCCCTCATAGAAGCACCTCTTGATGCCATTAACCTGATCCCTCATAGAAGCACCTCTTGATGCCATTAACCTGATCCCTCATAGAAGCACCTCTTGATGCCATTAACCTGATCCCTCATAGAAGCACCTCTTGATGCCATTAACCCGATCCCTCATAGAAGCACCTCTTGATGCCATTAACCCGATCCCTCATAGAAGCACCTCTTGATGCCATTAACCTGATCCCTCATAGAAGCACCTCTTGACGCCATTAACCTGATCCCTCATAGAAACACCTCTTGATGCCATTAACCTGATCCCTCATAGAAGCACCTCTTGACGCCATTAACCTGATCCCTCATAGAAGCACCTCTTGATGCCATTAACCCGATCCCTCATAGAAACACCTTGATGCCATTAACCTGATCCCTCATAGAAGCACCTCTTGATGCCATTAACCTGATCCCTCATAGAAGCACCTCTTGACGCCATTAACCTGATCCCTCATAGAAGCACCTCTTGACGCCATTAACCTGATCCCTCATAGAAGCACCTCTTGACGCCATTAACCTGATCCCTCATAGAAGCACCTCTTGACGCCATTAACCTGATCCCTCATAGAAGCACCTCTTGACGCCATTAACCCGATCCCTCATAGAAGCACCTCTTGACGCCATTAACCTGATCCCTCATAGAAGCACCTCTTGATGCCATTAACCCGATCCCTCATAGAAGCACCTCTTGACGCCATTAACCCGATCCCTCATAGAAGCACATCTTGACGCCATTAACCTGATCCCTCATAGAAGCACCTCTTGACGCCATTAACCTGATCCCTCATAGAAGCACCTCTTGACGCCATTAACCTGATCCCTCATAGAAGCACCTCTTGACGCCATTAACCTGATCCCTCATAGAAGCACCTCTTGACGCCATTAACCCGATCCCTCATAGAAGCACCTCTTGACGCCATTACCAATACGACATACATTGACAATGTAGTAGCCAAATCAATGTTCATAATAAAGTCCCAGTAATATCTATGGAGATGGGATAGATATGGCCACTACTTGTCCACTGCATGATAGCTAAATGGCTGTTGTTTTGTATGGATATATAATAGCATATTAACCTAAATCTGACGGAAAACGTTAAACACTCTATGAAGGTGGAGTAGGGAAGTTGATAGTGTACGTGTCATTGGTCATATGCCTATATCTCTATGCAGTCATATGGAATATGCCTATATCTCTATGCAGTCATATGGAATATGCCTATATCTCTATGCAGTCATATGGAATATGCCTATATCTCTATGCAGTCATATGGAATATGCCTATATCTCTATGCAGTCATATGGAATATGCCTATATCTCTATGCAGTCATATGGAATATGCCTATATCTCTATGCAGTCATATGGAATATGCCTATATCTCTATGCAGTCATATGGAATATGCCTATATCTCTATGCCGTCATATGGAATATGCCTATATCTCTATGCAGTCATATGGAATATGCCTATATCTCTATGCCGTCATATGGAATATGCCTATAACTCTATGCAGTCATATGGAATATGCCTATATCTCTATGCCGTCATATGGAATATGCCTATATCTCATTGCAGTCATATGGAATATGCCTATATCTCTATGCAGTCATATGGAATATGCCTATATCTCTATGCAGTCATATGGAATATGCCTATATCTCTATGCCGTCATATGGAATATGCCTATATCTCTATGCCGTCATATGGAATATGCCTATATCTCTATGCAGTCATATGGAATATGCCTATATCTCTATGCAGTCATATGGAATATACCTATAACTCTATGCAGTCATATGGAATATGCCTATATCTCTATGCAGTCATATGCCTATATCTCTATGCAGTCATATGGAATATGCCTATATGGAATATGCCTATATGGAATATGCCTATATCTCTATGCAGTCATATGGAATATGCCTATATCTCTATGCAGTCATATGGAATATGCCTATATGGAATATGCCTATATGGAATATGCAGTCATATGGAATATGCCTATATCGTATGGAAATGCCTATATCAGTATGGGGAAGAGTTAATCCAGCTATACAAAGCTGGCTGTAAGGTTTGGTACATGTACATACAGACATACTGCTAATACTAGCATAAGATATCGGGTAACCGTGAACTTATTAATGATGCAAGCAGCTTATATACTATCTCATGTAAGAGTGTGCCGTCCCTGTCAGATATTGTTTATTCAATGTTCACATGCTATAGGTTCGTTTATACTGACAGTGTATACTGTACACATGATAGTTTACCAGGAAGAAACATTTAATGTACGCTTCTGTCTAGAGTGGAATGACATATAGGTTAGTTTATAATGACAGTGTATACCGACACATGATAGTTTACCAGGAAGAAACATTTAATGTACGCTTCTGTCTAGAGTGGAATGACATATAGGTTAGTTTATAATGACAGAGTATACTGTACACAGGATAGTTTACCAGGAAGAAACATTTAATGTACGTTTCTGTCTAGAGTGGTATGACATATAGGTTAGTTTATAATGACAGTATATACTGTACACATGATAGTTTACCAGGAAGAAACATGTAATGTACGTTTCTGTCTAGAGTAGAATGACACTCAAGGCGCTGTCCCTTTTGCCTTTTTTAAAAGAAATTGTTTTTTATAAGTCTCAGCAGGTGAGTGCGTTCGACAGACAGACAGACAGACAGACAGACAGACAGACAGACAGACAGACTAATATTATCTCATACTCGTCTGCCCGTATGTATAATAATGACTGATATGTACTGTCTCTTTGATCAGTCAAGCATGACTGATATGTACTGTCTCTTTGATCAAGCATGACTGATATGTACTGTCTCTTTGATCAAGCATAACTGATATGTACTGTCTCTTTGATCAAGCATAACTGATATGTACTGTCTCTTTGATCAAGCATAACTGATATGTACTGTCTCTTTGATTAATCAAGCATAACTGATATGTACTGTCTCTTTGATCAATCAAGCATAACTGATATGTACTGTCTCTTTGATCAAGCATAACTGATATGTACTGTCTCTTTGATCAATCATAACTGATATGTACTGTCTCTTTGATCAAGCATAACTGATATGTACTGTCTCTTTGATCAAGCATAACTGATATGTACTGTCTCTTTGATCAATCAAGCATGACTGATATGTACTGTCTCTTTGATCAATCATAACTGATATGTACTGTCTCTTTGATCAAGCATGACTGATATGTACTGTCTCTTTGATCAAGCATGACTGATATGTACTGTCTCTTTGATCAAGCATGACTGATATGTACTGTCTCTTTGATCAATCAAGCATAACTGATATGTACTGTCTCTTTGATCAAGCATAACTGATATGTACTGTCTCTTTGATTAATCAAGCATAACTGATATGTACTGTCTCTTTGATCAATCAAGCATAACTGATATGTACTGTCTCTTTGATCAAGCATAACTGATATGTACTGTCTCTTTGATCAATCATAACTGATATGTACTGTCTCTTTGATCAAGCATAACTGATATGTACTGTCTCTTTGATCAAGCATAACTGATATGTACTGTCTCTTTGATCAATCAAGCATGACTGATATGTACTGTCTCTTTGATCAATCATAACTGATATGTACTGTCTCTTTGATCAAGCATGACTGATATGTACTGTCTCTTTGATCAAGCATGACTGATATGTACTGTCTCTTTGATCAAGCATGACTGATATGTACTGTCTCTTTGATCAATCAAGCATAACTGATATGTACTGTCTCTTTGATCAAGCATAACTGATATGTACTGTCTCTTTGATCAATCAAGCATAACTGATATGTACTGTCTCTTTGATCAAGCATAACTGATATGTACTGTCTCTTTGATCAAGCATAACTGATATGTACTGTCTCTTTGATCAAGCATAACTGATATGTACTGTCTCTTTGATCAAGCATAACTGATATGTACTGTCTCTTTGATCAAGCATAACTGATATGTACTGTCTCTTTGATCAATCAAGCATAACTGATATGTACTGTCTCTTTGATCAAGCATAACTGATATGTACTGTCTCTTTGATCAATCAAGCATAACTGATATGTACTGTCTCTTTGATCAAGCATAACTGATATGTACTGTCTCTTTGATCAAGCATAACTGATATGTACTGTCTCTTTGATCAAGCATAACTGATATGTACTGCCTCTTTGATCAAGCATAACTGATATGTACTGTCTCTTTGATCAAGCATAACTGATATGTACTGTCTCTTTGATCAATCAAGCATAACTGATATGTACTGTCTCTTTGATCAATCAAGCATAACTGATATGTACTGTCTCTTTGATCAGTCAAGCATAACTGATATGTACTGTCTCTTTGATCAATCAAGCATAACTGATATGTACTGTCTCTTTGATCAATCAAGCATAACTGATATGTACTGTCTCTTTGATCAAGCATAACTGATATGTACTGTCTCTTTGATCAAGCATAACTGATATGTACTGTCTCTTTGATCAAGCATAACGATATGTACTGTCTCTTTGATCAATCAAGCATAACTGATATGTACTGTCTCTTTGATCAATCAAGCATAACTGATATGTACTGTCTCTTTGATCAATCATGTACTGTCTCTTTGATCAATCAAGCATAACTGATATGTACTGTCTCTTTGATCAAGCATAACTGATATGTACTGTCTCTTTGATCAAGCATAACTGATATGTACTGCCTCTTTGATCAATCAAGCATAACTGATATGTACTGTCTCTTTGATCAATCAAGCATAACTGATATGTACTGTCTCTTTGATCAAGCATGACTGATATGTACTGTCTCTTTGATCAGTCATGCATAACTGATATGTACTGTCTCTTTGATCAAGCATAACTGATATGTACTGTCTCTTTGATCAAGCATGACTGATATGTACTGTCTCTTTGATCAAGCATAACTGATATATACTGTCTCATTTGATCAAGCATAACTGATATGTACTGTCTCTTTGATCAAGCATGACTGATATGTACTGTCTCTTTGATCAAGCATGACTGATATGTACTGTCTCTTTGATCAAGCATAACTGATATGTACTGCCTCTTTAATCAAGCATAACTGATATGTACTGTCTCTTTGATCAAGCATGACTGATATGTACTGTCTCTTTGATCAAGCATAACTGATATGTACTGTCTCTTTGATCAAGCATGACTGATATGTACTGCCTCTTTGATCAAGCATAACTGATATGTACTGCCTCTTTAATCAAGCATAACTGATATGTACTGCCTCTTTGATCAAGCATAACTGATATGTACTGTCTCTTTGATCAATCAAGCATAACTGATATGTACTGTCTCTTTGATCAATCAAGCATAACTGATATGTACTGTCTCTTTGATCAATCAAGCATAACTGATATGTACTGCCTCTTTAATCAAGCATAACTGATATGTACTGCCTCTTTGATCAAGCATAATTGGCTGTCAATGTTTATTATATATACATGTACTGATAAAGTTTGCCGAGTGTATAAAAGTGTATGTCTCTCTTTTATTAAGACTATTTATGTTAGCTTGATTGCGAAACAAGTTCTTACAGCTTATATTAATAATCATTCTCGAGACCTCATTCCTGATGGAATCCATCGCCATGAAGGAGAGAGAAGAGGCAATGTAGAATTTAAATGCCTTGCCCAAGGGCACAATCGTAATGGCTCCAGTGGGGCTCGAGCCTTTCGCACATGAAGCGAATGCGCTTCCACTGTGCTATCACGAATTCCACTGTCTCTATGAAGTAAATGGTTAAACTAACTATATTGGCCAATTGTTAAATAACTTCACAAAGGCGGCGTACTATGTTGCGCAAACTTCTTGATATTAAATTTTATCAATTTATGGTTTAATTGCTTTATTAACAAAATAACGTGTTTTACTTTGTAAGTCATGTTCAGGCACATCGACAGATTCAACTGTGATTTCTGTACCTGTACAAGTGTTATAATTGGGTCACGATATTTCAAGAATGTTTTACCAAAAGTATAGGAAATCTCATTTTATGATAATAAAAAAATATGTAAAAACTCATCTATTGGTAAAATGTCATTGTTTACAGTACTGATCCATCGATCATGCAATCATATTTTGTCAGCTATCCTTTCACCCATGGGATGCAACTGCCAATAAATGTTAGGAAATATCCTCGTCATCTCCATGCAATGTCAGCCCAAGAGAAATATTTTTCCAAGAAAGCCTGACTGCTCTCCTTAATAACGTGATGGAAGTAAAATAATGCTACATTATGCATGACACACAGGACTAGTCTAGCACTGAAATTGTCTTGAGCCAATTTATTAGATACAATCTTAGCTATCGGCTAATCCCTCCCCCCCCACCCCCAACACATTTAACTGTTTATGTCATGTGACCAACTAGTCTGCATTAAAGTTGTCTTCATTCCCGACGGCAACAAATTATTGAAAACATCAGTGAACCAGTGGGTTTATGGTTTATTTTTTATCTCGGATTACCATGTTTCAGCGGAGGGGCCCCTATGTATTGGGTAGGCACTCATGTAGAATCACCGACCTTCTGCAATCTATCTGACCCTAGTAGGGCTCAAACGCACAGTTAGTTTATACACATTTATTTTAGCTCGATTGCGAAACAAGTTCTTACAATTTATGTTATTTCACTCTCAAGACCACATTCCTGATGGAATCCATCGCCACGAGGGAGAGAAGAGGAATTTAAGTGCACAATTGTAACGGCTACAGCTGGGCTCAAACTCTGGGCCTTTCACACCTGAAGTGCTACCACTGTGCTATCGCGACCTCCACAGTTAATCATGTGGCCGCTTGTCAATGAACATTTGTGTCAGACGGATCTGTAGTCCAATTGGACTGGTAATCCAGGGATCGCAGGTTCGATCCACTGTCTGACCCTAATAAAATTAACACTCTTTCAGATGGTACGTTAAACCGAGGTCTCGTGTTGGTGCTTTAAAAGAACCAGAGGAAACTCTGGAGTGGGTCTCTGTCTGTATCATTGCACTATCCTCCAAAGATCTAAAATGACTAATCTCTTCAGGCGGCGTCGCTCATATATATGGGCAACCGGTAGCGATGATAAATAAACGTAAAACACCAACATTCATGGTTTGGAAATCAATAGTTACCATTTCAGCCATTGGAGATTTCTTCTTACATTGTTTCTCTATCTCTAGCTGCATGTGAGCCATGGAACCAGCCTGAAAAATATAATGTTTGTATGGAATCAGCCTGAAAAATATAATGTGTGTATGGAACCAGTCTGAAAAATATAATGTTTGTATGGAATCAGCCTGAAAAATATAATGTGTGTATGGAATCACCATTAAAAAAACTAATTACTGGTATGTTTGTATGGAACCAGCCTGAACACGATAACATGATGCTTCTTGAACAGTTTCATGAACATTTTACAACGGGTTTTGGAGATGAAGCGACGACAAACTCTTGCTCATAAAATTCTCAATGGGCCATAACTTTCTCATTAATCAACCAAACGCAACACAATGACGATATATACACATCAGACCTAGCCGACCAACACAATGAGGACATATACACATCAGACCTAGCTGACCAACACAATGAAGACATATGCACATCAGACTTAGCCGACCAACACAATGAAGACATATACACATCAGACCTAGCCGACCAACACAATGAAGACATATGCACATCAGACTTAGCCGACCAACACAATGAAGACATATACACATCAGACCTAGCCGACCAACACAAGGAGGACATATACACATCAGACCTAGCCGACCAACACGATGAAGACATATACACATCAGACCTAGCCGACCAACACGATGAAGACATATACACATCACACCTAGACGACCAACACAATGAAGACATATGCACATCAGACCTAGCCGACCAACACAATGAAGACATATAGACATAGCTGACCAACACAATGAGGACATATACACATCAGACCTAGCCGACCAACACAATGAAGACATATGCACATCAGACCTAGCCGACCAACACAATGAAGACATATGCACATCAGACCTAGCCGACCAACACAATGAAGACATATGCACATCAGACCTAGCCGACCAACACAATGAAGACATATAGACATAGCCGACCAACACAATGAGGACATATGCACATCAGATTTAGCCGACCAACCAATGAAGACATATGCACATCAGACCTAGCCGACCAACCAATGAAGACATATACACATCAGACCTAGCCGACCAACACAATGAAGACATATGCACATCAGACCTAGCCGACCAACCAATGAAGACATATACACATCAGACCTAGCCGACCAACACAATGAAGACATATGCACATCAGACCTAGCCGACCAACACAATGAGGACATATACCCGTCAGACCTAGCCGACCAACCAATGAAGACATATAAACATCAGACCTAGCCGACCAACACAATGAAGACATGCACATCAGACCTAGCCGACCAACACAATGAGAACATATACACATCAGACCTAGCCGACCAACACAATGAGGACATATACACATCAGACCTAGCCGACCAACCAATGAAGACATATGCATATCAGACCTAGCCGACCAACACAATGAAGACATATGCACATCAGACCTAGCCGACCAACACAATGAAGACATATACACATCAGACCTAGCCGACCAACACAATGAAGACATATGCACATCAGACTTAGCCGACCAACCAATGAAGACATATGCATATCAGACCTAGCCGACCAACCAATGAAGACATATACACATCAGACCTAGCCGACCAACCAACACAATGAAGACATATGCACATCAGACTTAGCCGACCAACCAATGAAGACATATGCATATCAGACCTAGCCAACCAACCAATGAAGACATATACACATCAGACCTAGCCGACCAACCAACACAATGAAGACATATGCACATCAGACCTAGCCGACCAACACAATGAAGACATATGCACATCAGACCTAGCCGACCAACACAATGAAGACATATACACATCAGACCTAGCCGACCAACACAATGAAGACATATGCACATCAGACCTAGCTGACCAACACAAGGAGGACATATACACATCAGACCTAGCCGACCAACACAAGGAGGACATATACACATCAGACCTAGCCGACCAACACAATGAGAACATATACACATCAGACCTAGCCGACCAACACAATGAGGACATATACACATCAGACCTAGCCGACCAACCAATGAAGACATATGCATATCAGACCTAGCCGACCAACACAATGAAGACATATGCACATCAGACCTAGCCGACCAACACAATGAAGACATATACACATCAGACCTAGCCGACCAACACAATGAAGACATATGCACATCAGACTTAGCCGACCAACCAATGAAGACATATGCATATCAGACCTAGCCGACCAACCAATGAAGACATATACACATCAGACCTAGCCGACCAACCAACACAATGAAGACATATGCACATCAGACTTAGCCGACCAACCAATGAAGACATATGCATATCAGACCTAGCCAACCAACCAATGAAGACATATACACATCAGACCTAGCCGACCAACCAACACAATGAAGACATATGCACATCAGACCTAGCCGACCAACACAATGAAGACATATGCACATCAGACCTAGCCGACCAACACAATGAAGACATATACACATCAGACCTAGCCGACCAACACAATGAAGACATATGCACATCAGACCTAGCTGACCAACACAAGGAGGACATATACACATCAGACCTAGCCGACCAACACAAGGAGGACATATACACATCAGACCTAGCCGACCAACACAATGAGAACATATACACATCAGACCTAGCCGACCAACCAATGAAGACATATGCACATCAGACCTAGCTGACCAACACAATATAGACATAGCGGACCAACACAATGAGGACATATGCACATCAGATCTAGCCGACCAACACAATGAAGACATATACACATCAGACCTAGCCAACCAACACAATCAATTGCATCCCTACAGGCTTCACTAAACAAATGATGCCTCCCTGTATCTGTCAGTATTCCAACAATTTATGGCACATCAAACTAATTAAAAACAAAATTTCCCGGATCTGGCTATGTGGGGACATTGTGTCCCTGATAATAAGACGCATATTTCCAAGACGATGTATATGCTTAGATTTTAATGTTTATATAGCATGGAAAGCTCACTTCCTGGTAGTCCTGGATAGAATGATGCAGTGTTCATTTTATTGTGTTATCGGCTCCTAACAACTCTTCTCGTCTTAGAATTTCCATTACATAGCTGACATATATTGCCTATTTTGTAACAGAAAACTAAATGTTTTATTTTAATCAATTTTCTCAGTCTCTCCTGCCAAGTAAAAAAATTCTGTGAACTACCAAATTGATGAAAATTAGCAATGTAGCATATACGCTAAATTAGCCCTGTAGTATATATGCTAAATTAGCACTAGTATATACGCTAAATTAGCACTGTAGTTTATATGCTAAATTAGCACTAGTATATACACTAAATTAGCACTAGTATATACACTAAATTAGCACTGTAGTATATATGCTAAATTAGCACTAGTATATACACTAAATTAGCACTGTAGTTTATATGCTAAATTAGCACTAGTATATACACTAAATTAGCACTGTAGCATATATGCTAAATTAGCACTAGTATATACACTAAATTAGCACTGTAGCATATATGCTAAATTAGCACTAGTATATACACTAAATTAGCACTGTAGTATATATGCTAAATCAGCACTAGTATATACACTAAATTAGCACTAGTTTATATGCTAAATTAGCACTAGTATATACACTAAATTAGCACTAGTATATACACTAAATTAGCACTGTAGTTTATATGCTAAATTAGCACTAGTATATACACTAAATTAGCACTAGTATATACACTAAATTAGCATTGTAGTTTATAAGCTAAATTAGCACTAGTATATACACTAAATTAGCACTAGTATATATGCTAAATTAGCACTAGTATATACACTAAATTAGCACTGTAGTTTATATGCTAAATTAGCACTAGTATATACACTAAATTAGCACTGTAGTTTATATGCTAAATTAGCACTAGTATATACACTAAATTAGCACTGTAGTTTATATGCTAAATTAGCACTAGTATATACGCTAAATCAGCACTGTAGTTTATATGCTAAATTAGCACTAGTATATACACTAAATTAGCACTGTAGTTTATAAGCTAAATTAGCACTAGTATATACACTAAATTAGCACTAGTATATATGCTAAATCAGCACTGTAGTTTATATGCTAAATTAGCACTAGTATATACACTAAATTAGCACTGTCGTTTATATGCTAAATTAGCACTAGTATATACACTAAATTAGCACTGTAGTTTATACGCTAAATTAGCACTGTAGTTTATATGCTAAATTAGCACTAGTATATACGCTAAATCAGCACTGTAGTTTATATGCTAAATTAGCACTAGTATATACACTAAATTAGCACTGTAGTTTATATGCTAAATTAGCACTAGTATATACACTAAATTAGCACTGTAGTTTATATGCTAAATTAGCACTAGTATATACACTAAATTAGCACTGTAGTTTATACGCTAAATTAGCACTATTATATACACTAAATTAGCACTGTAGTTTATATGCTAAATTAGCACTGTAGTTTATACGCTAAATTAGCACTGTAGTATATACGCTAAATTAACACTGTAGTATATACGCTAAATTAGCACTGTAGTATATATGCTAAATTAGCACTAGTATATATGCTAAATTAGCACTGTAGTATATATGCTAAATTAGCACTGTAGTTTATACGCTAAATTAGCACTGTAGTATATACGCTAAATTACGAAACAGTGAATTTAGTCTGGCAGTGAAACAACGGTTTTCACGCTAACCTGAAATTGCCGGATATTGTTTGTTTCTCTGTTGATTATTTATCTATGGGATATACATATAATGCTATCCAGGTGATTATTTATCTATGGGATATACATATAATGCTATCCAGGTGATTATTTATCTATGGGATATACATATAAAGCTATCCAGGTGATTATTTATCTATGGGATATACATATAATGCTATCCAGGTGATTATTTATCTATGGGATATACATATAAAGCTATCCAGGTGATTATTTATCTATGGGATATACATATAAAGCTATCCAGGTGATTATTTACAAAACAACACCAGGTGATTATTTATCTATGGGATATACATATAATGCTATCCAGGTGATTATTTATCTATGGGATATACATATAATGCTATCCAGGTGATTATTTATCTATGGGATATACATATAATGCTATCCAGGTGATTATTTATCTATGGGATATACATATAAAGCTATCCAGGTGATTATTTATCTATGGGATATACATATAATGCTATCCAGGTGATTATTTATCTATGGGATATACATATAATGCTATCCAGGTGATTATTTATCTATGGGATATACATATAATGCTATCCAGGTGATTATTTATCTATGGGATATACATATAAAGCTATCCAGGTGATTATTTATCTATGGGATATACATATAATGCTATCCAGGTGATTATTTATCTATGGGATATACATATAATGCTATCCAGGTGATTATTTATCTATGGGATATACATATAATGCTATCCAGGTGATTATTTATCTATGGGATATACATATAATGCTATCCAGGTGATTATTTATCTATGGGATATACATATAATGCTATCCAGGTGATTATTTATCTATGGGATATACATATAATGCTATCCAGGTGATTATTTATCTATGGGATATACATATAATGCTATCCAGGTGATTATTTATCTATGGGATATACATATAATGCTATCCAGGTGATTATTTATCTATGGGATATACATATAATGCTATCCAGGTGATTATTTATCTATGGGATATACATATAATGCTATCCAGGTGATTATTTATCTATGGGATATACATATAATGCTATCCAGGTGATTATTTATCTATGGGATATACTATAAGCATCCAGGTATATATCTATGGGATATACATATAATGCTATCCAGGTGATTATTTATCTATGGGATATACATATAATGCTATCCAGGTGATTATTTATCTATGGGATATACATATAATGCTATCCAGGTGATTATTTATCTATGGGATATACATATAATGCTATCCAGGTGATTATTTATCTATGGGATATACATATAATGCTATCCAGGTGATTATTTATCTATGGGATATACATATAATGCTATCCAGGTGATTATTTATCTATGGGATATACATATAATGCTATCCAGGTGATTATTTATCTATGGGATATACATATAAAGCTATCCAGGTGATTATTTATCTATGGGATATACATATAATGCTATCCAGGTGATTATTTATCTATGGGATATACATATAATGCTATCCAGGTGATTATTTATCTATGGGATATACATATAATGCTATCCAGGTGATTATTTATCTATGGGATATACATATAATGCTATCCAGGTGATTATTTATCTATGGGATATACATATAATGCTATCCAGGTGATTATTTATCTATGGGATATACATATAAAGCTATCCAGGTGATTATTTATCTATGGGATATACATATAATGCTATCCAGGTGATTATTTATCTATGGGATATACATATAAAGCTATCCAGGTGATTATTTATCTATGGGATATACATATAAAGCTATCCAGGTGATTATTTATCTATGGGATATACATATAAAGCTATCCAGGTGATTATTTATCTATGGGATATACATATAATGCTATCCAGGTGATTATTAATCTATGGGATATACATATAATGCTATCCAGGTGATTATTTATCTATGGGATATACATATAATGCTATCCAGGTGATTATTAATCTATGGGATATACATATAATGCTATCCAGGTGATTATTTATCTATGGGATATACATATAATGCTATCCAGGTGATTATTTATCTATGGGATATACATATAAAGCTATCCAGGTGATTATTTATCTATGGGATATACATATAATGCTATCCAGGTGATTATTTATCTATGGGATATACATATAATGCTATCCAGGTGATTATTTATCTATGGGATATACATATAATGCTATCCAGGTGATTATTTATCTATGGGATATACATATAATGCTATCCAGGTGATTATTTATCTATGGGATATACATATAATGCTATCCAGGTGATTATTAATCTATGGGATATACATATAAAGCTATCCAGGTGATTATTTATCTATGGGATATACATATAATGCTATCCAGGTGATTATTAATCTATGGGATATACATATAATGCTATCCAGGTGATTATTTATCTATGGGATATACATATAAAGCTATCCAGGTGATTATTTATCTATGGGATATACATATAAAGCTATCCAGGTGATTATTTATCTATGGGATATACATATAATGCTATCCAGGTGATTATTTATCTATGGGATATACATATAATGCTATCCAGGTGATTATTTCTATGGGATATACATATAATGCTATCCAGTGATTATTATCTATGGGATATACATATAATGCTATCCAGGTGATTATTTATCTATGGGATATACATATAATGCTATCCAGGTGATTATTTATCTATGGGATATACATATAATGCTATCCAGGTGATTATTTATCTATGGGATATACATATAATGCTATCCAGGTGATTATTTATCTATGGGATATACATATAATGCTATCCAGGTGATTATTTATCTATGGGATATACATATAAAGCTATCCAGGTGATTATTTATCTATGGGATATACATATAATGCTATCCAGGTGATTATTTATCTATGGGATATACATATAAAGCTATCCAGGTGATTATTTATCTATGGGATATACATATAATGCTATCCAGGTGATTATTAATCTATGGGATATACATATAAAGCTATCCAGGTGATTATTTATCTATGGGATATACATATAATGCTATCCAGGTGATTATTAATCTATGGGATATACATATAAAGCTATCCAGGTGATTATTAATCTATGGGATATACATATAATGCTATCCAGGTGATTATTTATCTATGGGATATACATATAATGCTATCCAGGTGATTATTTATCTATGGGATATACATATAATGCTATCCAGGTGATTATTTATCTATGGGATATACATATAATGCTATCCAGGTGATTATTTATCTATGGGATATACATATAATGCTATCCAGGTGATTATTTATCTATGGGATATACATATAAAGCTATCCAGGTGATTATTAATCTATGGGATATACATATAATGCTATCCAGGTGATTATTAATCTATGGGATATACATAT
>CM026389.1:1165949-1190582 GCA_014843695.1 Archivesica marissinica | reverse complement strand
ACGTAAGCAGCCTCTGCAACGGGCATGGCGGTGGCTGTTTCTTCTATTTCCATCTCTACGTCCCAGTTCTTATTTTGCAAGAAAGTCAGCAATTCTTTTCTCTGCTCATCAGTTACATACATTGTTATTTTACTCAATGGCATCATATAGAAATCGGCAGAATATGTGTAATACTCGTATGTTCAAGAGATTATAATTATAATATTATACATGTACTCATAGCATTCACTGTGATTATTATGTAGCATCAATATCGGTAAACACACACTGACACAGAGAAATATTTAAAATATAACAGAAAACTTGCGAATAATACTGTAGATATATAATTAAATTTAGTATGAAGGTTACCATATAACGAACACATATAGTTTATTCATATAAATACATACATATTATATACATGCATACAAATGATCAGTCTCAGTGATTACGCTACAGCTGATCAGGCACCTACATAACATGTAATCTATGTCCCTGGGCTGATCTGGATTATGTAGTTTGAATACTCATAACTATCAATTTTCTTTACAATCAATAATATACGTTTACTTAAATTGTCAGGGCCTCATTTTGACTAATTCTCAGCTCACAGAGTGATCGTGCATATTAACCGTTAGAAAATACCTACATACGCCAAATTATACTGAACGTACTGCTACATTGTTGATACAAGCCACTAATCACATGGAACAGGTAGTAAAGTATAAATCTTTACAATTGGACGGGGTCAAACTGCAGGCCTTTAAAGAAAAATCGATACACAGTCTGTGTTCATTGTATCTTTGACTGGTTACAATTGTTTTGCTCTGGTATACGCTATCGTTTGGCGAAACAATCGATTTACAGTCAAAACAGCTGTGTACATGTGCTGGAGGCATATTCCCATCATAAATTGCAATCAAAACAAAACAAACATGTAAATTAGCGGTATATGATCACACATTTACAGTTTTGTATAATGGGGAATGATTTGATAATTGAGGTCCTTTATGAAAACGGCAGTACTTGATCGGTGAAATGATGACATTGTTTGAAGATTATACGGATGACCGAATAACTTGTGTACATAATTAGGTAATAATTATTGGCGTTGTTTTTCACAAATAAGATCAAAGGTAGTAGTTGTGAAAAATATGATTTTCGTGTCCTCAACTATAAAAAGTGAATGAAACTTGTCAAAATGGCTACTTTCGGTTTTAAACGTCCGAAATGGACTTAGTGAATGAAACCTAGACAGCCTGATGAAAATTTCCATTGACGGCCCAGACAAGTTCAACTTCAAATGGGCATTTGTAATGTGGTCCAAGAACAGACGCATTTTGAACTGAATGTTATGCAATTTGTTAGACATAGTGGGTACTTGTACATGTATGTAATTCTGATGTATTTTTAAATTATTATGACCAAGAAAATAATTAAAGTTGTAAAAGTTCATTGGATTGTCTTCAAAAATGATTAGTATGCATGCCTTTTGAGCTTAAAGTTCATTTGAAATGTAATCCTGTGTTGGCTTCCATTATTAATCACTGTCACAGGGCTGCTACATTGTAAAATAAACTTTTAGCCTTAACAACAGGTATGCATTCTTTCATTCTAATGTCTATATTAATACTTCTTCCAGAAAAAAACGGGCTAGAATCTCACCATTTACAAATAAAAATACCAAAAAAATCAAACCAGGGAGGGGACGACACCCCTCCAGGAGGGGGACGACACCCCTCACGGAGAGGGGACGACACCGCTCCCGCACACACCCCATCTTTCAAACAGATAAGTGGCCCCAACATTTTTCTGCCCAGTGTGGGCCTGTTACTATATGGGAATAGAGGATGTTTACCAAATATTTAAAGAATAGAATGTCCAAATATTAGCACAGAAGTGGAAAAAATCAAATAAATATAGCACTATCGGTTACGTGAATTGTTTATTAACAAACCGTATGCAAACAATGCTTAGTGTATACACGGTGAAACCTGTGTTAGTGGTCACCTCCATTAAGCAGCCAACCTATATTTAGCAGCCAGTTTCCAGATTCCCAAAATGTTGTTTTGTTATACATTTGACCTCTATTAAGCAGCCACCTGTGCTAAGCAGCCACTTTATGTAATTCCCTTGGCTGGCTGCGTAAGACAGGTTTGACTGTACGTGACATTGGGGGAAATGTCCCGCTGTGGAAAGATGTGCTTTGTGGGAATGTCACTGCGACATTTACCTGAAGCAACAACATGGCACGGTCTATGTCTCGTGCATGTAGTGGTCATTATCTACTGATGTTATTGACTGGATGCACGACATTGAACATTATTTTATCTTGTCTTCTTAAATGTTGATGTCATACCAATTGGAGCGTCAGGGATTCTGTGCGTTCTAGGCGGCTGCCAATATATACAGTCAAACATCTATGAGTGGTCACCTCTATTAAGCGGGCCAGTTTACAGATTCCCAATATGTTGTTTTAATAATTATATAATTGACCTCTATTAAGCAGCCACTATCTGTGATTCATTGTTGTAAAACCAATTGTAGGAGATTATCGGCGTGCGATGTCCAGTTACAAGTTCTTTATAGTGAAGTCACAGACATATTGTCCCCTGTGTGCAAATCTCAACGTTAATTGGCGCTAATTGACTCAAATAGTCCCCAATTTGTCCTTATAGTTTCACATTTTTAGTTTTACTGGGTACTGTGCATATCACAGCATGTGGATTGTCCCATTGCACCGGTCGGAAATTCCGCCAACGGATGTCAATTATGCCGTCATTATATTTTACATGTACTTTTGAAATGAATATAAATGCATAATGTTGTAATTTTCTGATACGACACCATTGTCACGACTTATAATATATTTTGAATTGTAATACGCAATAGGTTGCAAAATTGATTCGTCCTCAAAATGTTTCGTACTCATAATAACATAAATAAGACTGTTTGAGAACAGGCAACATGACAATATGCCCTTTTTTCGGACATTATAGTACAACCCACTCCCACCCCCCCACTCCCACCCCCCAATGTACCAATTCCGTGAGATTTCAGTGGCTCTCGTGCAATCATATCAACTTGAATGCAGCTGTACAATAATTTAATCTACATTTGTAGAGTTGATTGCATCTGTTTTGCTATACGGAGAAACCAATTGTGATTAATGGATGACATTTGTCTGGAACAATGTAAATTGTGATTCTGTTTTTATAGTTATGCTAATTCGGTACATGGCTGTGTACATTTAATTTGGTACATGGCTTTGTAAATTTGATGTCTAATTTGGTACTAGCTGTGTAAATTTGATGTCTAATTTGGTACCTAGCTGTGTAAATTTGATGTCTAATTTGGTACTAGCTGTGTAAATTTGATGTTTAATTTGGTACCTAGCTGTGTAAAGTTGATGTCTAATTTGGTACCTAGCTGTGTAAATTTGATGTCTAATTTGGTACCTAGCTGTGTAAATTTGATGTCTAATTTAGTATCTAACTGTGTAAATTTGATGTCTATGCTAATTTGGTACCTAGCCATGTAAAGTTGATGTCTAATTTGGTACCTAGCCATGTAAAGTTGATGTCTAATTTGGTACTTAGCTGTGTAAATTTGATGTCTGATTTGGTACCTAGCTGTGTAAATTTGATGTCTAATTTGGTACCTAGCTGTGTAAATTTGATGTCTAATTTGGTACCTAGCCATGTAAAGTTGATGTCTAATTTGGTACTTAGCTGTGTAAATTTGATGTCTAATTTGGTACCTAGCTGTGCAAATTTGATGTCTAATTTGGTACCTAGCTGTGTAAATTTGATGTCTAATTTGGTACCTAGCTGTGTAAATTTTATGTCTAATGTTGTTATTTGATGCCCAATGGTCGGGTGCATTGGAAGGTAGCCCATAAAGTTAAAGATGTGCTAGGACAGGGTGGTTTAGGGGTCATCGCCCCAAATAATTGGAAAACTAGAATGCCTCAGAAGTGATTTCCCAGTAGACAAGTCAATATTTGACCTGCTGTAAGTTAGTGTCACACAACCTCCTCCCAGCTTGCCAAATAGACGGTCTGCAGCCCCTGCTGCGATATTGATGTCGGGCAACATTATTTGTAGTTGAACAGTGTAATGTGATGCATAACAGTACTTTGATTCCGTGCTTACTGAGTAATGTTATGTAGTGTACTTTGATTCCGTGCTTACAGTGTAATGTTATGTAGTGTACTTTGATTGCGTGCTTACAGTGTAATGTTATGTAGTGTACTTTGATTCCGTGCTTACAGAGTAATGTTATGTAGTGTACTTTGATTCTGTGTACTTTGATTCCATGCTTGCAGAGTAATGTTATGTAGTGTACTTTGATTCTGTGTACTTTGATTCCATGCTTGCAGAGTAATGTTATGTAGTGTACTTTGATTCTGTGTACTTTGATTCCATGCTTACAGAGTAATGTTATGTAGTGTACTTTGATTGCGTGCTTACAGTGTAATGTTATGTAGTGTACTTTGATTCCCTGCTTACAGTGTAATGTTATGTAGTGTACTTTGATTCTGTGTACTTTGATTCCATGCTTACAGAGTAATGTTATGTAGTGTACTTTGATTGCGTGCTTACAGTGTAATGTTGTGTAGTGTACTTTGATTCTGTGTACTTTGATTCCATGCTTGCAGAGTAATGTTATGTAGTGTACTTTGATTCTGTGTACTTTGATTCCATGCTTACAGAGTAATGTTATGTAGTGTACTTTGATTCTGTGTACTTTGATTCCCTGCTTACAGAGTAATGTTATGTAGTGTACTTTGATTGCGTGCTTACAGTGTAATGTTATGTAGTGTACTTTGATTCCCTGCTTACAGAGTAATGTTATGTAGTGTACTTTGATTCCGTGCTTACAGTGTAATGTTATGTAGTGTACTTTGATTCCGTGCTTACAGTGTAATGTTATGTAGTGTACTTTGATTCCATGCTTACAGTGTAATGTTATATAGTGTACTTTGATTCCCTGCTTACAGAGTAATGTTATGTAGTGTACTTTGATTCCGTGCTTACAGTGTAATGTTATGTAGTGTACTTTGATTCCGTGCTTACAGAGTAATGTTATGTAGTGTACTTTGATTCTGTGCTTACAGAGTAATGTTATGTAGTGTACTTTGATTCTGTGCTTGCAGTGTAATGTTATGTAGTGTACTTTGATTCTGTGCTTACAGAGTAATGTTATGTAGTGTACTTTGATTCTGTGCTTGCAGAGTAATGTTATGTAGTGTACTTTGATTCTGTGCTTACAGAGTAATGCTATGTAGTGTACCTTGATTCCGTGCTTACAGAGTAATGTTATGTAGTGTACTTTGATTATGTGCTTGCAGAGTAATGTTATGTAGTGTACTTTGATTCTGTGCTTGCAGAGTAATGTTATGTAGTGTACATTGATTCTGTGCTTGCAGAGTAATGTTATGTAGTGTACTTTGATTCTGTGCTTGCAGTGTAATTTTATGTCCTAACAGTGTAATTTGATTCCTTGCAGTGTAGCAAAACAGGAAAAATGTTAAGAAGCTCCATAGCCACATTCTGGATTGCTTTCCATCAAGGAAGTCTTTATCGTAGCCAAGTGGTTATTGATTGTCGTTGACCGCTTGGTGGTTCGAATCCACCTGGGGTGTCAAATTTGTTCGAGTGAGCAAGCTATCCAGCTGGCTTGCAGTAGGTCAGTGGTTCTACCCATGTGCCTGAAATACTACACCAAGGGGCAGCCAGGGCCCTCCTCCACCAATAATAGCTGGGAGAGTCGCCATATGACCTAAGCCTTTGGTGCGACGGTAAATCCCAGAACAAACAAGCAGGGAAGTGTTATGGGAACAGACCGGATATTGTGACAATATATATTAATTGTTTCTCAGAATAACCTCTATTGTACTGTTGCTGATTTAGATATTTATAAATTCTTATCCATTTCTGTTTTCAGAATAACTTGAGTTGTGTAACCGATTTAAATAATCCTTCCCTACCCACCACTTCAATACAGAGTACCAGTCCACCGAGATTAAAAGCAGCCGAGGACAGTGAAAAAGACCTCCAGTCCCGACAGGAACAGTTACAGAACGAGGCTAAGCTAGCTCTTGCACAGGTAGGGTGTAATACTATTATTCATATGCAAATTTATCCTAGTGTTGAATTTAGTAGACCACCATTTACAGAGAGTTATTGGTGATTTTGTTAAAAAAATACCAATAAAGGGAGGTAATTTACAAATGGTAAAAACATTTGTGGCCATATTTTCATATAGTCACGTATTCATACAGTCACGTATTCATACAGTCACATTGCTGCCACGTTTAGCTACGTTGTGAAACGTGGGCAACTGGGAAAAATGTCGCGACAATGTGATCTGAAAATTAAGCCTTGTTGCCCACAACGTACAACAACGTGGCAACATTGATATAATGTACATACACCATGGCAGAACGTAAACTTAACGAGAACACCAGCTGCTATGTTCTGCCTCAGTCATACCGCCATGTATACTGTAAACTTAACGAGAACACCAGCTGCTATGTTCTGCATCAGTCATACTGTCATGTATACTGTAAACTTAACGAGAACACCAGCTGCTATGTTCTGCCTCAGTCATACTGTCACTGTATACTGTAAACTTAACGTGAACACCAGCTGCTATGTTCTGCCTCAGTCATACTGTCATGTATACTGTAAACTTAACGAGAACACCAGCTGCTATGTTCTGCCTCAGTCATACCGTCATGTATACTGTAAACTTAACGAGAACACCAGCTGCTATGTTCTGCCTCAGTCATACCGCCATGTATACTGTAAACTTAACGAGAACACCAGCTGCTATGTTCTGCCTCAGTCATACTGTCATGTATACTGTAAACTTAACGAGAACACCAGCTGCTATGTTCTGCCTCAGTCATACTGTCACGTATACTGTAAACTTAACGAGAACACCAGCTGCTATGTTCTGCCTCAGTCATACCGTCATGTATACTGTAAACTTAACGAGAACACCAGCTGCTATGTTCTGCCTCAGTCATACTGTCACGTATACTGTAAACTTAACGAGAACACCAGCTGCTATGTTCTGCCTCAGTCATACTGTCACGTAAACTTAACGAGAACACCAGCTGCTATGTTCTGCCTCAGTCATACTGTCATGTATACTGTAAACTTAACGAGAACACCAGCTGCTATGTTCTGCCTCAGTCATACTGTCATGTATACTGTAAACTTAACGAGAACACCAGCTGCTATGTTCTGCCTCAGTCATACTGTCATGTATACTGTAAACTTAACGAGAACACCAGCTGCTATGTTCTGCCTCAGTCATACCGTCATGTATACTGTAAACTTAACGAGAACACCAGCTGCTATGTTCTGCCTCAGTCATACTGTCACGTATGTGCCGCCACATGTAGTTACGTGGCTACAACGCAATCATAAGTAGCACAACATGATCTGAACATTTTGGGATGTGGGCGTCAGAAAAGTGGTACAACGGCGATGCCAAAATGTGCCAGTATGACTGAGGTAAAATGTGACAGTATGACTGAGGTAAAATGTGACAGTATGACGGAGGTAAAATGTGACGGTATGATGGAGGTAAAATGTGACGGTATGACGGAGGTAAAATGTGACGGTATGATGGAGGTAAAATGTGACGGTATGACGGAGGTAAAATTGACGTTTGAAGGTAAATATGACGGAGGTAAAATGTGACAGTATGACGGAGGTAAAATTGACGGTATGACGGAGGTAAAATATGACGGAGGTAAAATGTGACCGTATGACGGAGGTAAAATGTGAAGGTATGACGGAGGTAAAATGTGATGGTATGTCGGAGGTAAAATGTGACGGTATGACGGAGGTAAAATGTGACGGTATGACGGAGGTAAAATGTGACGGTATGACGGAGGTAAAATGTGACGGTATGACGGAGGTAAAATGTGACGGTATGACGGAGGTATATCAGTTCGTTTATTTCCAGACATACTGTGGCCTTATTGAGTGTGTGTAGTATATATCATATGTCTCGGATTTCTTTATAGCACAGTAACTGTTGTTTGTTTGTAGTTCGAGCCCCGCTGGAGCCATTACGATTGTAGCCATTACGATTGTGCCATTAGGCAAGGCATTTAAATTCCACATGCCTCTTCTCTCTCTCGTGGCGATGGGTTCCATCAGAAATGAGGTCTCGAGAGTGATTAATATAAGTTGTAAGAACTTGTTTGGCAATCGAGCTAAAATAAATTTGTATAAACTATTTGTCGGAAATGTTTCAGAGCATATTCCTTTTAGAATATTTCAAATTGCCCAAAGGTGAGAACTTCATGCCCACCTGGATAGCATTATATGTATATCCCATAGATAAATAATCACCTGGATAGCATTATATGTATATCCCATAGATAAATAATCACCTGGATAGCATTATATGTATATCCCATAGATAAATAATCACCTGGATAGCATTATATGTATATCCCATAGATAAATAATCACCTGGATAGCATTATATGTATATCCCATAGATAAATAATCACCTGGATAGCATTATATGTATATCCCATAGATAAATAATCACCTGGATAGCATTATATGTATATCCCATAGATAAATAATCACCTGGATAGCATTATATGTATATCCCATAGATAAATAATCAACAGAGAAACAAACAATATCCGGCAATTTCAGGTTAGCGTGAAAACCGTTGTTTCACTGCCAGACTAAATTCACTGTTTCGTAATTTAGCGTATATACTAGTGCTAATTTAGCGTATAAACTAGTGCTAATTTAGCATATATGCTACAGTGCTAATTTAGCGTATATACTACAGTGCTAATTTAGTGTATATACTAGTGCTAATTTAGCATATATACTACAGTGCTAATTTAGCGTATATACTAGTGCTAATTTAGCATATAAACTACAGTGCTAATTTAGTGTATATACTAGTGCTAATTTAGCATATAAACTACAGTGCTAATTTAGCGTATATACTAGTGCTAATTTAGCATATATACTACAGTGCTAATTTAGCGTATATGCTACATTGCTCATTTTCATCAATTTGGTAGTTCACAGAATTTTTTTACTTGGCAGGAGAGACTGAAAAAATTGATTAAAATAAAACATTTAGTTTTCTGTTACAAAATAGACAATAAATGTCAGCTATGTAATGGAAATTCTAAGACGAGAAGAGTTGTTAGGAGCAGATAAGACAATAAAATGAACACTGCATCATTCTATCCAGGACTACCAGGAAGTGAGCTTTCCATGCTATATAAACATTAAAATCTAAGCATATACATCGTCTTGGAAATATGCGTCTTATTATCAGGGACACAATGTCCCCACATAGCCAGATCCGGGAAATTTTGTTTTTAATTAGTTTGATGTGCCATAAATTGTTGGAATACTGACAGATACAGGGAGGCATCATTTGTTTAGTGAAGCCTGTAGGGATGCAATTGATTGTGTTGGTCGGCTAGGTCTGATGTGTATATGTCCTCATTGTGTTGGTCGGCTAGGTCTGATGTGTATATGTCTTCATTGTGTTGGTCGGCTAGGTCTGATGTGTATATGTCTTCATTGGTTGGTCGGCTAGGTCTGATGTGTATATGTCCTCATTGTGTTGGTCGGCTAGGTCTGATGTGCATATGTCTTCATTGTGTTGGTCGGCTAGGTCTGATGTGTATATGTCTTCATTGTGTTGGTCAGCTATGTTTGATGTGTATATGTCTTCATTGTGTTGGTTGGTCGGCTAGGTCTGATGTGTATATGTCTTCATTGGTTGGTCGGCTAGGTCTGATGTGTATATGTCCTCATTGTGTTGGTCGGCTAAGTCTGATGTGTATTTGTCTTCATTTGTTGGACGGCTATGTCTGATGTGTATATGTCTTCATTGTGTTGGTCGGCTAGGTCTGATGTGTATATGTCTTCATTGTGTTGGTCGGCTAGGTCTGATGTGTATATGTCTTCATTGTGTTGGTCGGCTAGGTCTGATGTGTATATGTCCTCATTGTGTTGGTCGGCTAGGTCTGATGTGTATATATCGTCATTGTGTTGCGTTTGGTTGATTAATGAGAAAGTTATGGCCCATTGAGAATTTTATGAGCAAGAGTTTGTCATCGCTTCATCTCCAAAACCCGTTGTAAAATGTTCATGAAACTGTTCAACTGGGATAACATTATTACAGAGTTAACGCACAAAAAGTTTGTCATAAATGGTTCTACTAAATCGTCGGATTATAATAATACTTGTAGAGACTGATCGGTACCAAGCCTAGCTGGTGCCCACATTGTAGTTTAGTGGCGTTCCACTCAGTTGATTGATAATGTATCACCTCTGTCTCAACATATCTAGGGAATACCGTTGCATTCAGGGCCCATTCAATATTTTCAGAGCGGCTTTACGGGGTTGTTTTTAACTCTGCATGCTGGGTAAAATAAAGGACATAAAAATAGTTCAAATAAAGTGTAGCAGACAACAATTCATTAATGTGATTTTCTTATTTCTAATTGAAAACTCTGGAAATATTCTAATGAAATTTCACGACATACAGTCTACGTCCGTTATGTCGAATTCTCCGGTTATCTCGAAGCCGGATCAATGTCCCATTTCAGACACTATCCTTTTACATATAACTGGCTACGTTTATATCGAATTTCGTTAAGTCAAACTTCGGTTAGGTCGAAGTATTGTGTTCGGTGCGACGGAATTCGACATAACGGATGTAGACTGTATTTGACTGTAAGGAGTGGATAACTTCAGAGATATTTCTATATTATGTTGATTCAATATGAATATTCAGGGAGATTCCATTACATACATTATCTCCTAATGCTGGTTTCCATACACACATTAATTTTTTTCAGGTTGGTTTCATACAAATATAATTATATTTTTCAGGCTGTCTCCATACAAATATAATTATATTTTTCAGGCTGTCTCCATACAAACATAAAATTATATTTTTCAGGCTGTCTCCATACAAACATAATTATATTTTTCAGGCTGTCTCCATACAAACATAATTATATTTTTCAGGCTGGTTCCATACAAACATACCAGTAATTAGTTTTTCAGACTGGTTCCATACAAACATAATTAGATTTTTCAGACTGGTTCCATACACACATTATATTTTTCAGGCTGATTCCATACAAACATTATATTTTTCAGACTGGTTCCATACAAACATTATATTTTTCAGACTGGTTCCATACAAACATTATATTTTTCAGGCTGGTTCCATACAAACATTATATTTTTCAGGCTGGTTCCATGGCTCACATGCAGCTAGAGATAGAGAAACAATGTAAGAAGAAATCTCCAATGGCTGAAATGGTAACTATTGATTTCCAAACCATGAATGTTGGTGTTTTACGTTTATTTATCATCGCTACCGGTTGCCCATATATATGAGCGACGCCTCCTGAAGAGATTAGTCATTTTAGATCTTTGGAGGATAGTGCAATGATACAGACAGAGACCCACTCCAGAGTTTCCTCTGGTTCTTTTAAAGCACCAACACGAGACCTCGGTTTAACGTACCATCTGAAAGAGTGTTAATTTTATTAGGGTCAGACAGTGGATCGAACCTGCGATCCCTGGATTACCAGTCCAATTGGACTACAGATCCGTCTGACACAAATGTTCATGGACAAGCGACCACATGATTAACTGTGGATGTCGCGATAGCACAGTGGTAGCACTTCAGGTGTGAAAGGCCCAGAGTTTGAGCCCAGCTGTAGCCGTTACAATTGTGCACTTAGGCAAGGCACTTAAATTCCTCTTCTCTCCCTCGTGGCGATGGATTCCATCAGGAATGTGGTCTTGAGAGTGAATTAACATAAATTGTAAGAACTTGTTTCGCAATCGAGCTAAAATAAATGTGTATAAACTAACTGTGCGTTTGAGCCCTACTAGGGTCAGATAGATTGCAGAAGGTCGGTGATTCTACATGAGTGCCTACCCAATACATAGGGGCCCCTCCGCTGAAACATGGTAATCCGAGATAAAAAATAAACCATAAACCCACTGGTTCACTGATGTTTTCAATAATTTGTTGCCGTCGGGAATGAAGACAACTTTAATGCAGACTAGTTGGTCACATGACATAAACAGTTAAATGTGTTGGGGGTGGGGGGGGGGGAGGGATTAGCCGATAGCTAAGATTGTATCTAATAAATTGGCTCAAGACAATTTCAGTGCTAGACTAGTCCTGTGTGTCATGCATAATGTAGCATTATTTTACTTCCATCACGTTATTAAGGAGAGCAATTGGCTTTCTTGGAAAAATATTTCTCTTGGGCTGACATTGCATGGAGATGACGAGGATATTTCCTAACATTTATTGGCAATTGCATCCCATGGGTGAAAGGATAGCTGACAAAATATGATTGCATGATCGATGGATCAGTACTGTAAACAATGACATGTTACCAATAGATGAGTTTTTACATATTTTTTTATTATCATAAAATGAGATTTCCTATACTTTTGGTAAAACATTCTTGAAATATCGTGACCCAATTATAACACTTGTACAGGTACAGAAATCACAGTTGAATCTGTCGATGTGTCTGAACATGACTTACAAAGTAAAACACGTTATTTTGTTAATAAAGCAATTAAACCATAAATTGATAAAATTTAATATCAAGAAGTTTGCGCAACATACCTTTGTGAAGTTATTTAACAATTGGCCAATATAGTTAGTTTAACCATTTACTTCATAGAGACAGTGGAATTCGTGATAGCACAGTGGAAGCGCATTCGCTTCATGTGCGAAAGGCTCGAGCCCCACTGGAGCCATTACGATTGTGCCCTAGGGCAAGGCATTTAAATTCTACATTGCCTCTTCTCTCTCCTTCATGGCGATGGATTCCATCAGGAATGAGGTCTCGAGAATGATTATTAATATAAGCTGTAAGAACTTGTTTCGCAATCAAGCTAACATAAATAGTCTTAATAAAAGAGAGACATACACTTTTATACACTCGGCAAACTTTATCAGTACATGTATATATAATAAACATTGACAGCCAATTATGCTTGATCAAAGAGACAGTACATATCAGTTAATCAAAGAGACAGTACATATCAGTCATGCTTGATCAAAGAGACAGTACATATCAGTTATGCTTGACTGATCAAAGAGACAGTACATATCAGTTATGCTTGACTGATCAAAGAGACAGTACATATCAGTTATGCTTGATAAGAAATATTCAGTTTTTGGCAGTACATATCAGTCTGATCAAAGAGGCAGTACATATCAGTCATGCTTGACTGATCAAAGAGGCAGTACATATCAGTCATTATTATACATACGGGCAGACGAGTATGAGATAATATAGGTCTGTCTGTTGTCGAACGCACTCACCTGCTGAGACTTATAAAAATCAAAATTAAATTTTTTTTTTTAAAAAGGCAAAAGGGACAGCGCCTTGAGTGTCATTCCACTCTAGACAGAAACGTACATTAAATGTTTCTTCCTGGTAAACTATCATGTGTACAGTATATACTAACTATCATGTGTACAGTATATACTGTCATTATAAACTAACCTATATGTCATTCCACTCTAGACAGAAATGTACATTAAATGTTTCTTCCTCGTAAACTATCATGTGTACAGTATACACTGTCAGTATAAACGAACCTATAGCATGTGAACATTGAATAAACAATATCTGACAGGGACGGCACACTCTTACATGAGATAGTATATAAGCTGCTTGCATCATTAATAAGTTCACGGTTACCCGATATCTTATGCTAGTATTAGCAGTATGTCTGTATGTACATGTATCAAACCTTACAGTCAGCTTTGTATAGATTAACTCTTCCCCATACTGATATAGGCATATTCCATACGATATAGGCATATTCCATATGACTGCATAGAGATATAGGCATATTCCATATGACTGCATAGAGATATAGGCATATTCCATATGACTGCCTAGAGATATAGGCATATTCCATATGACTGTATAGAGATATAGGCATATTCCATATGACTGCCTAGAGATATAGGCATATTCCATATGACTGCATAGAGATATAGGCATATTCCATATGACTGCATAGAGATATAGGCATATTCCATATGACTGCATAATATTCCATATGACTGCCTAGAGATATAGGCATATTCCATATGACTGCCTAGAGATATAGGCATATTCCATATGACTGCATAATATTCCATATGACTGCCTAGAGATATAGGCATATTCCATATGACTGCTAGAGATATAGGCATATTCCATATGACTGCATAGAGATATAGGCATATTCCATATTACTGCATAGAGATATAGGCATATTCCATATTACTGCATAGAGATATAGGCATATTCCATATGACTGCATAGAGATATAGGCATATTCCATATGACGGCATAGAGATATAGGCATATGACCAATGACACGTACACTATCAACTTCCCTACTCCACCTTCATAGAGTGTTTAACGTTTTCCGTCAGATTTAGGTTAATATGCTATTATATATCCATACAAAACAACAGCCATTTAGCTATCATGCAGTGGACAAGTAGTGGCCATATCTATCCCATCTCCATAGATATATTACTGGGACTTTATTATGAACATCGATTTGGCTACTACATTGTCAATGTATGTCGTATTGGTAATGGCGTCAAGAGGTGCTTCTATGAGGGATCGGGTTAATGGCATCAAGAGGTGCTTCTATGAGGGATCAGGTTAATGGCGTCAAGAGGTGCTTCTATGAGGGATCAGGTTAATGGCATCAAGAGGTGCTTCTATGAGGGATCAGGTTAATGGCGTCAAGAGGTGCTTCTATGAGGGATCAGGTTAATGGCATCAAGAGGTGTTTCTATGAGGGATCAGGTTAATGGCATCAAGAGGTGCTTCTATGAGGGATCGGGTTAATGGCGTCAAGATGTGCTTCTATGAGGGATCAGGTTAATGGCATCAAGATGTGCTTCTATGAGGGATCAGGTTAATGGCGTCAAGAGGTGTTTCTATGAGGGATCAGGTTAATAATAAAATAATTAATAATTAAAGGGGAAAAAATCACTGCTCGAAAGTGGGAGAGAAGAGGCAATGTGGCCTTAAATGCCTTGCCTGTACTGTGCAGTCAGTCAGTAACTGGACGCCCATACTGTGCAGTCAGTCAGTAACTGGATGCCCGTACTGTGCAGTCGGTCAGTAACTGGATGCCCGTACTGTGCAGTCAGTCAGTAACTGGATGCCCGTACTGTGCAGTCAGTCAGTAACTGGATGCCCGTACTGTGCAGTCAGTCAGTAACTGGATGCCCGTACTGTGCAGTCAGTCAGTAACTGGATGCCCGTACTGTGCAGTCAGTAACTGGATGCCCGTACTGTGCGGTCGGTAACTGGATGCCCGTACTGTGCGGTCAGTAACTGGATGCCCGTACGGAGCATGTGGCAGATTAATGCAGAGATACAAGCTCGACCTTTTCAGTTATTCTAATGTATATATCGTACATTTCTCCAACTAATAATTTCGAACCAAGTCCAGATAGATAATTGAAAATCTTCGAGAAAATAATGTCAATACTGCCAATGAAGTGTGATCATTATGCTTTTATCTTGTCTTGACTTTCTCGGAATATGTGAAATTGATTATGTTCAGTCATGGAATGTGTCGGCTGCATTACTGCTGGAGTCATCTAGATCACTGTCACGGTGTTCGTAATGAATGGGCCACTACAGTCGGTTATTGATGTTGATAAATATGAACCGAGGTACGCAGCTCTTGTTCATATTAGCATCATTAAAATCTGAAGTCATTCAGTTCATTTTTTATCCAATTTGGTGAGTTATTATTATTGGAACATTATACCAGTACTTTATTGCTGTGTTTCCTAGAAACCTGTTCTTGGAATTAAATATAATTTTGAGTATAACCACTTGCTGTACATAATTACAGCATCTTGTTGTTGCATATGAACACTATTCCTTTAACCCTTAACCTGCCAATCAGTCGCTTTTGCAAACAGCATAGAGCCAGATCAGACGACATTGACAGCTTCATCTGATCAGGCTCTATGCTGTTTGCTATTCGGATAGTGGAGCTCAAACAATATAGATCCTGATCAGATGCGGCGTTACGCCGTGGCTGATTGGGATCTATGTTGTTTGCACATTCTGTCCAATTTAATCGGTAGGTTAAACCCGTTCATGTTATCACGACTCATCCAAGGTCAAAATATTTGGGAGAAAGCATGTGATTGTGTCCTTAACCCATTCAACACCAAGTAACAAAATGTAATACAGTGGTCACCTCTATTAAGCAGCCAACCTGTATAAAGCAGCCAGTTTTCAGATACTCAACATGTTGATTTATTATGCATTTTACCTCTGTACCTTTATCTCATTTTTATGCAGCCACCTGTGCTAAGCAGCCACATGTGCTAAGCAGCAACTATCTGTGATTCCCTTGGTTGGCTGCATAAGACAGATTTCACTGTATGCACAAATTACATTGATAATAGGTTGACATCGTGTTATTTAAAGCACCGATAAACCAGTTAAGAAGCTATATTGGCAATAAGCGACACCAATTCAATAACGTTATAGAGTTGCAGCATCATTGTGTGATAATACATTAATATGATAGCATACATAAGCATTCATTAATGTTCGTCACGTAAAGTTTTCATATGATTTGTTCTTAGTTTAACCCATTCAACCCTAAGTAACTGACATGGACTGGTCCATGATATTCTTAGACCAATAAATTAATAAGAAAATTACATTTGGACCAGTTCATTTTTCAAAATGGGTAATTGTGTCTAAAAATAGTAATATTACTGGCAAAAAGTGCAGATCCTGATGAGACGGCTCGTCACGAGCCGGCTCATTTGGATCTACACTTTTTAGAGGTCTGTGGTGTTGAAAGGGTTAAATGGTATTATTTAATAAATTTCAACAAATTAGGGTTAAAAATACACATTATGACCATTAAATATAACATTGGGGGAAAAGGAACATTTCTTAAAAAACAAAATTCGTTGAGAGAATTGGGGCCCCAGGGTTGTGAGGTTACCATATCCCTCTAGAATGAGCCCTGGATAGAAAGAAGTACCTCTCAACACGTTATCAATTCCACATACACTGTCATATTAGTAGTTAAACAAAAGACACGTCAGAATACTCTCCGCAACATCGATGGAGATTGGATAGAGAGAGATTGGCTAGAGATGCTGACTCCGCAACATCGATGGAGATTGGATAGAGAGATTGGCTAGAGATGCTGACTCAGCAACATCGATGGAGATTGGCTAGAGATGCTGACTCAGCAACATCGATGGAGATTGGATTGATTATATTATATTATTAAATGGGTTCCTTTTGTTTTCATCGTTATTTCTGTTGCACAACACTTATCCACTTTCTCATCTTATATTATTACTATAGATCTGGGTAAACAAATTCCATGAAAGTTTCGTTGATCATCAGAATTACTTCATACAGCTCTCTGGTTCACCACTAGATTGCTTTGCTAACTTCATACTGTTCTGACACAAGATACAAGAAGCTTTATTTAACGTCGGATTACATTTACAAATAACATTAGCTAATAAGCTATTTTTCCGACAAACATAACAGCTAAGATATTATAATCAAAACATAAGAAAAAACAGCTAAGAAATAAAAGTTGGTTTAAACATGAATACAACACAGGACATAGCATAATTAAAAGCACCTAAAAGACAAAAATACAATTAATACATTTGTGTTAATAGTTTTAATAATTTAAGGATAACATACAGCTTAAGATACAAGCAACTATATAATATAGATAAATCTTAAGAATTCAAATAGAAATACACTATTGATTGATACACTGTGTTGTAGATGCTGATCTTGGCCCGTGGCCTAAAAACTGCAATAAGAACAAAATATGTTAAGACACTGACAGGCAAAAAGGTAAAGGTCACTACTGTGAAATTAAGATATGTTTTAAAAAACAGTTATACCCCAAATCAGATTTGGAAAGGAACTGATCAGCAATTACCTCACAGGTATCTTAAAACAAAATACATAAAATGCAGATTAAAGCAACTATTGGTGGCATGCAAATTTATAGAACACTAATACTAAGTTACAACAATCAAATTAGAACATCAAGCTAGCACAAATCATAAATTATAAACATAAAAAACACAAAATAAAACACAAAGATATTGCTTGCTGACAAATAACTGTATAAAATACATATATTTTCAGGTCGGGATTCCTGGTTTAGGAGAGAAACATCGTAAGAAACTTAGTCTACGGCAACTACAGCAGATGAATCTCACGTCAATACAGGTCCTCTACAATGATTTACAAACACAGATTGAAAGTAAGTTTGGAATAAACGACATATTCGTGTTCACGACTTCCAAACAGATTGCTACCAGGTTCACTCTGTCTGAATGTTTTGTCTGCGCCACTTCTGTCGCCAATTGAAAATACTTGGCGTCATGTATTTGACAAAACATGTGCCAAAATAAAAAAATGTTGCGCCAATATTTGTTTTTTTGTCGCCATTGGCGACCAACAGCGGGAACCCTGCCTACCTACAACAACATAGATACAAAGGTTGAGCGATTCTAAATTCACAGCAATCAAACAATAATTGCAGGTTTGAACGAGGAATTGGTACATCTATTAATGGAGAGAGATGAGTTACATATGGCCCAGGATTCCATGTTGGTGGATATAGAAGATCTGACGAGGTACGTACTATCTAGTGGATATAGAAGATCTGACAAGGTACGTACTATCTAGTGGATATAGAAGATCTGACAAGGTACATACTATCTAGTGGATATAGAAGATCTGACAACGTACGTACTATCTAGTGGATATAGAAGATCTGTACTATCTAGTGGATATAGAAGATCTGACAAGGTACGTACTATTTAGTGGATATAGAAGATCTGACAACGTACGTACTATCTAGTGGATATAGAAGATCTGACAAGGTACGTACTATCTAGTGGATATAGAAGATCTGACAAGGTAAGTACTATCTAGTGGATATAGAAGATCCGACAAGGTACGTACTATCTAGTGGATATAGAAGATCCGACAAGGTACGTACTATCTAGTGGATATAGAAGATCCGACAAGGTACGTACTATCTATACTGTCAGAAGAGTGTTTCCCCACACTGTCCCTAACAATATATATCCACACTCCTATTCAAATGTTGTATTTACTGGTCCATTTTAACCATATAAGGACGCACACTTTCTGACATTGTATATTTAATGTTGTTTGTTATCTTATCATAATTATTGACAACTTTCATTCCTTGATGCACGTCGATCATGAGCTGTTTAGGACGGATCTAGTGAGGTTCCATATAAATAAATTTTATTAAAATCTGCTACTTTTCCTAGTCTAAAAACATATATACGTTCTGTACAACTTGTAAAAAACAGCTAAAATGGTGAGTAACAATAATTACCAAAAATCCAGTTTCTGACCCTAGAATGTTTTCAAACTATCTTACCCATGTGACGACGATGATTATTCCACCATGTTTTATTTTGGGAGAATTTATGCAGGTGCAAATATAATGTTTCTGAAATTTTATTAGGGCCAGATTGTTTCCGTTGGCATCTGAAATCCATTGCAATCACGCGACATTCAACATGCCTACGTGACCAAAAACCACTGGTGCATCTCTACATAAAAGATTTGATTTCTATATATTGTAAAATTATGTACAACTTGCATCAATGTTTCATTACTTTAACCAAATAAAATTAATCATGTTCCATGTATTTAATTATTAATTGGGGGGGGGGGGGCGATCAGAATGGGGGGATCCGAAATCGGTAAGAAATCAGTGGGAATTGGGGGGGGGGTGATCAGAAATCATGGATGAACCCGCGACCTTCATTACGTACCGACTTGGATAGCACTGAGACCCTGGGTGCCCATCCGAGCAATATTTCTAGCATGGACATGTACCAGGGAAGAATCGCCGAACCTTCCATAAGCCAGCCTCACACGGAAATAATATAATATAATAGTGGAAGTCTAACTTCAATGAGGGTAAATAACCACTAGGCATTAACAATGTCCATCTCCTCGATCACTGTTCACTAGAGAATAAACAAGCTTGGCAATTAGCCATTTTGCTGCATTATTCCGTGGTCTAATACGCAGAGAATTGATGTACGCCATGAATGAAAGGTTTATATTCTTCTCTTGTTCATATATTTGGCCCAGCAGATTAAATCCGGTTTCTAAATGAGGAATTGTCTCGGGAAAACACAATAAATCCGATACTTGCCATTCTTCACTGCGCTGAAATTTATCTAATTCATTGTACAACAGTTTATTCAATGCATCTCTTGCCTCCAACGCCATCTGTGGTTGATGCAGACGGCTGTATGTCATATACTTTAAATAGTACATGAAGGGCACGGGACTCACCTCTGCACCGTCCATCCAAATTTGTTCCCTTAGTTCCCCTGCTAGTCTTCGGTACATTTCAAATCTTAGTTCATATGGGCAGTTATGTTGTTCCTGTTTCAAGAATTTCACACACAAAGTGAAAGGTGTTCTCGAATATATGTTCCTTTCCGCAACTGAACAGAACGTCGTTGCATAGTAAGGCAACCTTTCTTCGACATTACGTAGCCAAAGAATAGCATTTTCCAGATCACCACTACTGTAGTAAGCAGAAGCAAGCTTCAACTTGGTTGAAATTTCATCATGCTGTAGACCTTGGTTATACAGTCTCAGTGTACCGGTAGATATTGGCTGACCCCGCTTAATACTCAGCGATGCTTCTAGCGACGCCAGCGTAGCACACATTACAGAGAGGATTCTACTCCTAGCCGGTTCCATTTCACCGAGAGATCCCCTCAACTCCATCAACCTAATGTTGTACATGTACTTGTACTGTCGCTCCCACGAAAATAGATTGAGCAGTTTGATATACATAACACTTGCAGCATCTTCTGTAGACAGGCGCATATCAAGAAACGTCATACTATAGTCAACATAGTAGGAAATAAGTATTAAACGTACTGTATTAAGTTTATTGTGTTCCTGGATTTGTTTCAAATAGTCTTCACTAAATTTAAATCTAAATATAGAGCTAATGCTACACACCAACCTGTATCCAACTCCATCAATAGAAATATCAAATATACATTTCAGATTCCCTTTCAGGAGTTGTTCAATCTTTTCTTTGACACTAGTTTGCTGTGATCGGTCAAGTTTTCCCACAAAGAGGTTATGTCTAGGGTTAATGAAATGTGGACAATGTCCAGCTTCTAACCACGTACACAATGTCTTCAAACAACTGGACACACATGAAAGCAAGTTGCGCGCATCCCAAACAATATCGGCATTGTTTTCAACATTGTAAAGTAGAGATGTTTTGCAATGGTAACTTGAAAATGCATCTCCAACAATGTCTTTGATGAAAGTTGCCTTTATCATCTTTAACAACACATAGCACTGAAGTTGGGTTACATTCAAACTGAACATTAATATATTTTCTGTCAATGAGTAGGACAGTCTCCATTCTAAACCGATAGACTTGCTGCCTGGATATCCCACAGGTGCAAGGAAGAACCCACTCTCTTCTATTGTTTTCAGCATATCAGGTGTTGGCCAATTATTGGGCCTTGACTTGTTGCGCAGCCAAACCTTCCCTTCTGGTGGCCATGACTTGCAAGGTAACATGCAAACAATGTCCTCAATTTTATTGCTGAGCACTGCAGGTCCATGCCCTGAAAAATCTAGTCCTGCACCATTCAATGCTTTCGTCAGTGCTGTATTCTTTAGGAACACATTTCCATCACAGTTTTCCAAGTTGTTCTCTTTAAACAGGCCATCTTTCTCTGGGCAAGGCATGTCTTTATTATTAACAACCTGCAGACGACAATGCCCAGGGGGTGTTCTCTCATCTTGCACCATCAGGAGACAGGTATGCTGATCCTCACATTCTAACAGTGTTTGCATAACAAAATGCATGAAACAATTAGCAATGTCTAAATCAGAATCAAGTCCTAGAGTAGTTGAACATTCCGACCGACTACCAAAGTTCAATGAACATTTATCTGCCAATGCCATAAAACTAATCAAGTTCCTCACACACTCCATTTCTAAGACGACTTTCCTCCGTTCCATTATTTGATTCAACTTCAAGCCTATGTCGTCCATGACCTTCGATAGACATACAGATGTTGCAGAATCGCTCATGTCAATCCTAGTTTTTTCTGAAATACAGTTTCAAATTTAAATAATAATTTACAATAAAAATATACAAACCTTTCACACTGCCTGGTCAAAAAAATTAAAAATTGTGTACTGTGCTATAATAAGTGGATAAAATTAATTAAATTTTATGTAATAGACATTAATTTATCCTGAAGAAACATGCAACTAGCATTTCAACATCAGCCTAACTACTAGTATACAGTAAACCTCCCTTAAGCAGCCAGTAAGGCAAAAGGCCAGTTTTGGTTACTTACTGGAGGTGACCTGTTAACGGAGGGAACTCTCGTTTGATAACCCAACTTGACTAAATCTTTATATTTATTTTGTAGTAAAGTGTTCTGGAATATAGTTTCAAATTTAAATATTATTATGTTATATTTCGGGTTTTACGCCTGCATCGCCGGCGGGCAGTTTACCTAACAACACCTTTCCTGGGCAGGCTCCAGCGGGTTAACCAGTACTTGGGTGCACCAACCTCCGTAAGAAACTGCCAACTTTTTCATATAAATGAGACACGGTCTGAGCGGGCTCGAACCCGTGACCATCAGTGATGATAGGTTACAGTGGTATACAAGTCAGCGACCTTAACCACTCGACCACGGAGGCTCGACCAAATTTAAATAATAATTTAATGTTGAGAAAATTACATTTCTTTAAGAGGCATATACAAACATTTCATACAGCCTGGTCAGCTAAATTTTCCAATGAATTGCTGGTAATCCAAGGATCGCAGGTTCGATCCCCCATCTGACCCTAATAAAATCAACAGTCTTTCAGATGGGACATTAAACCCAGGTCTCGTGTCGGTGATTTACACCGTGCACGTAAAAGAACCAGAGGAGACTCTGGAATGGGTCTCTGTCTGTATCATTGCACTATCCTCCAAAAATCTAAAATGACGAATCTCTTCAGGAGGCGACGATAAATAAACGTAAAACACACACACAATGAATTGCCAAAGTTCAAGGTCAGTGGTAGGATGTGTAGCCATAACTGTTATTTAAATATAAATGCTTGGTTTTTTTAACGCATAAATAATTTCGGAAATCTGAATATATAAAGTTCAATGTCATTGTGGGGGTGGGAGGACTAACTGTAGATGTAGAGAATTAGTCCTCGTATGTGTTTGACGGATTTTGAGAAATGTTAATTTTTGACGCATAAATAGTTACTGAAAGCGGACTATTTTTGTACACAATCTTAACGAGTCAAATACCACCTGGGGTCCGTGTTATCCTCTTAATATGAAAATCAATTTGTATGGATTGCATTGATATGCCCCTCTTTGAGCCATGGATATGCCCCCCTTTAAGTCATGGATATGCCCCCTTTGAGCCATGGATATGCCCCTCTTTGAGCCATGGATATGCCCCCTTTGAGCCATGGATATGCCCCTCTTTGAGCCATGGATATGCCCCCTTTAAGTCATGGATATGCCTCCTTTGAGCCATGGATATGCCCCTCTTTGAGCCATGGATATGCCCCTCTTTGAGCCATGGATATGCCCCCCCTTTAAGTCATGGATATGCCTCCTTTAAGCCATGGGTATGCCCCATTGAGCCACTGATATGCCACCTTTAAACCACTGATATGCCGCCTTTAAGCCAGGGATATGCCACCTTTAAACCACGGATATGCCACCTTTAAGCCATGGATATGCCACCTTTAAACCACGGATATGCCACCTTTAAGCCATGGATATGCCACCTTTAAGCCATGGATATGCCACCTTTAAGTCATGGATATGCCACCTTTAAGCCATGGATATGCCACCTTTAAGCCATGGATATGCCGCCTTTAAACCACTGATATGCCACCTTTAAGGTCATGGATATGCCACCTTTAAGCCATGGATATGCCACCTTTAAACCACTGATATGCCGCCTTTAAGTCATGGATATGCCACCTTTAAGTCATGGATATGCCGCCTTTAAGTCATGGATATGCCGCCTTTAAACCACTGATATGCCACCTTTAAGTCATGGATATGCCACCTTTAAACCACTGATATGCCACCTTTAAACCACTGATATGCCGCCTTTAAACCACTGATATGCCGCCTTTAAGCCATGGATATGCCGCCTTTAAGCCATGGATATGCCACCTTTAAGTCATGGATATGCCACCTTTAAGTCATGGATATGCCACCTTTAAATCATGGATATGCCACCTTTAAGCCATGGATATGCCACCTTTAAGCCATGGATATGCCGCCTTTAAACCACTGATATGCCACCTTTAAGTCATGGATATGCCACCTTTAAGTCATGGATATGCCACCTTTAAGCCATGGATATGCCACCTTTAAGCCATGGATATGCCACCTTTAAGCCATGGATATGCCACCTTTAAGCCATGGATATGCCACCTTTAAGCCATGGATATGC
>CM026389.1:1152746-1164949 GCA_014843695.1 Archivesica marissinica | reverse complement strand
TCACCTCTGCACCGTCCATCCAAATGTGTTCACTTAGCTTCATGTATGTCTCGTCCCCTGCTAGTCTTCGGTACATTTCAAATCTTAGTTCATATGGGCAGTTATGTTGTTCCTGTTTCAAGAATTTCACACACAAAGTGAAAGGTGTTCTCGTATAGTTGTTCCTTTCCTCAACTACACAGTACGTCGTTGCATAGTAAGGCAACCTTTCTTCGACATTACGTAGCCAAAGAATAGCATTTTCCAGATCACCACTACAGTAGTAAGCAGAAGCAAGCTTCAACATGGTTGAAATTTCATCATGCTGTAGACCTTGGTTATACAGTCTCAGTGTACCGGTAGATATTGGCTGACCCCGCTTAATACTCAGCGATGCTTCTAGCGACGCCAGCGTAGCACACATTACAGAGAGGATTCTACTCCTAGCCGGTTCCATTTCACCGACAGATCCCCTCAACTCCATCAACCTAATGCCGTACTTGTACATCAATCCATATCGCTCCCACGAAAATAGATTGAGCAGTTTGATATACATAACACTTGCAGCATCTTCTGTAGACAGGCGCCTATCAAGACAGTAATAATAGTAGAAAGCAAGTATAAAACATATTGTATCAAGTTTATTGTGTTCCTGGATTTGTTCCAAATAGTCTTCACTAAATTTAAATCTAAATATAGAGCTAATGCTACACACCAACCTGTATCCAACTTCATCAATAGAAATATCAAATATACATTTCAGATTACCTTCCAGGAGTTGTTCAATCTTTTTCAGGACTCTAATTTGCTGTGATCGGTCAAGTTTTCCCACAAAGAGGTTATGTCTAGGGTTAATGAAATGTGGACAATGTCCATCTTCTAACCACATACACAATGTCTTCAAACAACTGGACACACATGAAAGCAAGTTGCGTTTATCCCAAACAATATCGGCATTGTTTTCAACATTGTAAAGTAGAGATGTTTTGCAATGGTAACTTGAAAATGCATCTCCAACAATGTCTTTGATGAAAGTTGCCTTTATCATCTTTAACAACACATAGCACTGAAGTTGGGTTACATTCAAACTGAACATTAATATATTTTCTATCAATGAGTAGGACAGTCTCCATTCTAAACCGATAGACTTGCTGTCTGGATATCCCACAGGTACAAGGACGAACCCACTCTCTTCTATTGTTTTCAGCATATCAGGTGTTGGCCAATTATTGGGCCTTGACTTGTTGCGCAGCCAAACCTTCCCTTCTGGTGGCCATGACTTGCAAGGTAACATGCAAACAACGTCTATCACTTTATTGCTGAGCACTGCAGGTCCATGCCCTGAAAAATCTAATCCTGCACGCTCATTCAATGCTTCCTGCAGTACTTTATTCTTTAGGAACACATTTCCATCACAGTTTTCCAAGTTGTTCTCGTTAAACAGGCTATCTTTCTCTGGGAAAGGCAAGTCTTTATTATTAACAACCTGCAGACGACAATGCCCAGGGGGTGTTCTCTCATCTTGCACCATCAGGAGACAGGTATGCTGATCCTCACATTCTAACAGTGTTAGCATAACAAACTGCATGAAACAATTAGCAGTGTCTAAATCAGAATCAAGTCCTACAGTAGTTGTACATTCCGACCGACTACCAACGTGAAATAAACATAATTCTGCCAATGACATAAAACTAATCAAGTTCCTCACACACTCCATTTCTAAGACGACTTTCCTCCGTTCCATTATTTGATTCAACTTCAAGCCTATGTCGTCCATGACCTTCGATAGACATACAGATGTTGCAGAATCGCTCATGTCAATCCTAGTTATTTCTGAAATACAGTTTCAAATTTAAATATACTGAGTCAAAAAAGAAACGATACCTGGTGTTTATGTGTCTATAATTTCAACATTTATTAAGAAAATTCTTTGAAAATTCATAAGATGATAGTCCAACATGTTTGAAAGAGGAGCACATAAAGCATAATGACCTCCGAAACTGTCTGCTGCGTGATGACGTAATTCGTCGGACAGGGGTCTAATGGAGTTTTCACACAGACGTCAATACCGAGTATGGGCACCATTTGCGTCTCTCACTGCAATGCACCGCCGTCGCATCGAACGGAAGAGTGTATGAATCTCTTGCTGGTCAATATTTGTCTACTCCTGACGCAAAACATCCCTAAGTTGGTTTAACGTTACCGGCTGACGTCGTCTGACGCGGCGGTCTAACGTATCCCACAAATGTTCTATGGGTGACAAGTCTGGTGACAAAGCAGGCCACGGCAGGGTTTCAATATTGTTCTGCTCCAATAATGTGGTGGAAATCCGAGCAGTATGACACCTGGCGTTGTCCTGTTGGAACAGTGTGATGTTTCTGTTGGCGTTAAAGAACGGCACAACAACTGGCGCAAGGATCTCATCACAGTACCGCTGGGCGCTTAGGTTCCCGTCCACCACTAACAGTTTAGTGCGACTGCCGAAGGTGATACCGCCTCACGCCATAACGCTTCCGCCCCCGAACAGGTCGGCGTAACGTTCACCGCGTCTGCGATATACCCGCTCTCTGCCATCCGCTCGACGCAAACAGAACCGCGATTCATCGCTAAACATCACCGAATTCCACTGTAACCGAGTCCAGCGAGCACGTTCCGTCGTCCATTCCCGCCGTACGTCATGGTGACGTCGTGTCAGGATGGGTCCAACGTATGGCCGATAGGCACGAATGCCACGTTCACCGAGCCGGTTCCTGACTGTTTGTGCACTGATGCGATTGTTGGTCATCCCAGGAGTAACGGCAGTTGTGTGCGTAGCAGGTAGGAACCGGTCACGTAAATATGACGTCCGAATGTGACGGTCCTGTTCACGCGTCGTCACACGTGGTCGACCAGATCTTGGACGGTCGTCCACCGATCCATGTGTTCGATAACGTCGAAGTAGACGTGTTATCGTGATCCGCGTAACCCCGAGTCGATTTGCGACGTCACGCTGACGTAAACCGCCGTCAATCATGCCAATGGCACGCATTCTCTGATTGCGGTTTAGCCTAGGCATTTTGTTAGAGGTAACAATGGGTATGTAAGGTGTTTTTCCTCGATGATAATGCAATACCAGTACAATAAACCGGTTTTCCGATTTGTACATGTGTAGGAAGTTGTCTTTGTTGAGGAGCAAGTGAAAATCGGAAATTCGGCGTTCCAGGATTATCGGGTGTTTATTTACCTGTGTTTATGGTTGGCTGACGTTGCAATAAGATACCCGGTACTGATACGTAATAATATATTAAACTTTCTATGGTTTTATCCGTTTTACGTCATTTTTAGTTTGGTTTCGTTTCTTTTTTGACTCAGTATAATAATTTACAATAAAAATATACAAACCTTTCACACTGCCAGGTCAAAAAAAAAAAATTAAAAATTGTGTACTGTGCTATAATAAGTGGCTAAAATGAATTAAATTTTATGTAATAAGACATTAATTTATCGTGAAGAAACATGCAACTAGTATTTCAACATCAGCCTAACTACTAGTATACAGTAAACCTCCCTTAAGCAGCCAGTAAACCTCCCTTAAGCAGCCAGTAAACCTCCCTTAAGCAGCCAGTAAACCTCCCTTAAGCAGCCAGTAAGGCAAACGGCCAGTTTTGGTTACTTACTGGAGGTGACCTGTTAACGGAGGGAACTCGCGTTTGATAACCCAACTTGACTAAATCTTTATATTTATTTTGTAGTAAAGTGTTCTGGAATACAGTTTCAAATTTAAATATTATTATGTTATATTTCGGGTTTTACACTTGCATCAGCACCATTTTGGGCTATATCGCCGGCGGGCAGTTTACCTTTCCTGGGCAGGCTCCAACGGGTTAACCAGTACTTGGGTGAACCAACCTCCATAAGAAACTGCCAACTTTTTCATATAAATGAGACACGGTCTGAGCGGGGCTCGAACCCGTGACCATCAGTGATGATAGGTTACAGTGGTATACAAGTCAGCGACCTTAACCACTCGACCACGGAGGTGGACCAAATTTAAATAATAATTTAATGTTGAGAAAATTACATTTCTTTAAGAGGCATATACAAACATTTCATACAGCCTGGTCAAAAAATTAAATTAACAAAGGGTGTCCTGCAATGAGTATAAGTGTTGGTCCAGCTAAATTTTCCAATGAATTGCTGGTAATCCAAGGATCGCAGGTTCGATCCCCCGTCTGACCCTAATAAAACAGTCTTTCAGATGGGACATTAAACCGAGGTCTCGTGTCGGTGCTTTACACCGTGCACGTAAAAGATCCAGAGGAGACTCTGGAATGGGTCTCTGTCTGTATCATTGCACTATCCTCCAAAAATCTAAAATGACGAATCTCTTCAGGAGGCGTCGCTCATATGGGCGACGATAAATAAACGTAAAACACACACACAAGTCAAAGTTCAAGGTCAGTGGTAGGATGTGTAGCCAGAACTGATATTTAAATATAAATGCTTGGGTTTTTTTACGCATAAATATCTGTATAAATACCACTTCTATATCTGTATAAATACCAACTCTACCTCTGTATAAAGAACATCTCTGTATAAAGAACACCGTTGAGTAAAGAACACATCCAAATACAAATGCATGTTTGGTTTTGGAGCTTATGAAGTCGCACCAATGGATTAGGTCACACGGCGACTCTCCAGCTATTATGGGAGCGGGGCTCGAACCCGTGACCATCAGTGATGATAGGTTATAGTGGTATACAAGTCGGCGACCATAACCACTCGACCACGGAGGCGGACACAGCTTCAGAGCATAAACATAGTTAGCAACAGTGGTAGCTAGGCAAATGTAGACAGAGAGATGATGGAGAAATGGGATGTTGTTCATATGGACAAAGCCAGATCTCATATCTCACTTGCGTTCAGCTTATAACTTTATAATATATACATGTATTATTTCCGTTTGTATTAAAGTGATATGCACCGCATATAGGAGGTTGCATTTATATGTTATTGAGGTCAAGTGTGTACCTTTGGTATGTTTGTATAGACTGTGTTGTGCGATAATCCAAGACTTCCGCAGTCGTGCAATTTTGTGTGAAGCATGAGACAAGTCGCCATACGTTAAATATGTATGCTGACCTGGTTATATATTTGCAGGCCAAGCTTACACATGATGCTTGCCCGTTCTATTCTGTCACCATTTGAACCAATTTTCCTTGCGCTTGTCTCGTTTATTTTACTATGTTTAACCCTTTCAACACCACAGACCTCTAAATAGGCTTACAAAAAGTGTAGATCCAGATGAGCCGGCTCGTGACGAGCCGTCTCATCAGGATCTGCACGTTTTGCCAATGATATTACTATTTTTAGACAAAATTACCCATTTTGATAAATGAACTGGTTCAAATGTAATTTTCTTATTAATTTGTTGGTCTAAAAATATCATGGACCAGTCCATGTCAGTTACTTGGTGTTGAATGGGTTAAGCTTGTACCGTCGAGGAATCGTAATCCGACGATGAATATTGTGCTTATATGTGAAATGTAGCACATTGTCTACATTTATGCCAAGTGTTTAATTCACTTGAGAACCCATTGTAAATCCGTAAAAGATAATATATCTTTGACAAGTTTTGGAACGATGAATCCCATATTTAACATTGCATTCTGGTAGATTTATTGATGCACATCATAGAACATTGAACTATGAAGAGATCGATAACCAGTAAATGTATTACCGTATTAAGTTTAATAGTAGGCCATTTAATATTGCTTGTACGTCAGTTTTTTTGTAGCTGCCATTTTGTTCCATCGCTAGTGTGGCGTCGCTTAGCGATTTTGGAATGTTCCACCAATTTTGGGTTGGGTCGACCATATTCTGGTAGTCCGACCAGCATGGGGTATATAAATGATCAATTTTGGGTCGGAGATTCATACCAGGTCTCTCCTCCACTACGTGCACGTCGTGACCTAAGCACAGCTCACAACAGGAATATGGTTAAAGGACTTCGCTGACGGAAGCCGCGCCATCGGAATCGCGTGACTATACATTTACACATAGAGTAACATACGACTAACTTCCCTACTTGGCGAGACAGCAACACTTAGTGCTGGCGACGGCGGATAGCTGGTTTTCTTTTAGCCGGCTCCTTCAAGGGGAGCGATCTCCTTCAAGGAAGATGGTGGGACACAGACTTCTTGATGGCGTGAGGACCCCAGCGAAGAAACCGGAACCATTATTGCTGCTGTGAGCTGACAAATTGTGGAGGATGTGGCCCTACAAGAGACCCCTTCAAAAGATGATACAGAACTTTTAACCCTGAGAAGAACGAAGATGCCTTTCCAGTTGTCTACATTAGGATCGAGATTATCATTATTTTATTATTTCAACAAGAGAGAAACGGCACTTTAACTTTTTTAGACTTTGTTGTATGTAGGGAAATTGACGCGTTGTAGTACCGTAATATCTGCAAGAAGAGCACTAGCTAGAGAGTGCTGAGTAGGGACTACGTGAACACCCTACGCACGCTACCACGACAGTAGGGTGGGCCCTTACTCACTGGAACGCAACAATAGATTATAGTTTAAATGAATGTGCTTGTATACATAGTTTATACAATTCTTTCTTTGCTTAAGTGCGAAACAAGTTCTTACAACTTATATTAATCACTCTCAAGACCTCATTCCTGATGGAATCCATAGCCACGAGGGAGAGAGAGAAATGGCAACGTGGAGTTTAAATGCCTTGGCTAAGGGCACAAACGTAACGGCTCCAGCGGGGCTTGAACTCCGGACCTTTTACACCTGAAGCGAACGCGTTACCACTACGCTATCATGACTTCCACTTGCCTGTATGATTAGATTTGTATACGGTATATATAATACAAGTACGGTCATTGTCACAATAAAGTGTCATACATACATCTAAACACTTGAATATTTTTACATTAGACATAACGGAGATGATGAGAATCGATATATGTGTATTGCTTTACTAAAGATGTGTACATCCAAGAACAAAAGTCACGTGCAAATGGCTTTATGATACAATATGTAGGACCGGGAAGTATGCGAGATGGTACGGCGGTCGCCAGATCGGACAGGTGGGTTTTCCCCGGGTACTCCGGTTTCTTCCCACACAAAATGACCACATTTACGCTTTCATCCGGGCCAACGAGAGTGATTAATATAAGGGAATAAAGCTTGTTTCGCAATCATTGTAAAATAAAGTTTAAACTTTTTTTTTTTAATATGTAGGATTTTTCTTTTTTTTAAGTCAAACTATTTACAAGTCAACGTTTTACAAAGAGAAACAATTGTTTACTTAACACAGGGTTCATTCTAGGTCAGAATTTTTGGGAGAAAGTGCGTGATCGCTTCCTTAAATGGTGTTCTTTAATATACTTCTGCAAAATAGGGTTAAAATGCACAGTACAACCATTAAATACAACATTTGAATAGAAGGAGTGCTTTATAATGGGCCAGTGTATCTTACTAGACACAATTTTGTTTGAAAATCGTAAAAACCAAAAAATATATTAATTTTTTTAGGGAGAAGTGGGGCCCCCAGAGGGCGAAGTCAGGGTCCCTAGGGCGACAATTTCGCCCACATCACCCTCTAAAATGATCCCTGCTTAACACAAGCACAGGGATTCGGCACGTTTGGGGGTACTAGTAATATATACTTAAATATATATACTAGTACCCCCAAATGTGCCGAATCCCTGTGAACACAAGCCCACATTTGAACATTATAGTTTTAATCAATGATAGGTCCCTTCTCTTTTCTTCTGCAATAACGTTTTAAACACTGAGTAATTGTTTTATAATTCCAAGAAGGGACAAAATATACCAAGAATAACTTACCTTCCTTCAGTACATTCTCCATTTCTTGTTTTGACGAATGAGTGTACTCAGGATATGTTGAGGTGTTAATCAAACGCTCGCCTGTAATTAAAGAATACACCAATGGTACATAATGGTGGTATAACCTGTGTTAATGGTCACCTCTAATAGGCAGCCAACCTGTATTAAGCAGCCATTGTACAGGTTCCCAATACAGTTAAACCTGTGTTAGTGGTCACCTGTATTAAGCAGCCAACATGTATTAAGCAGCCATTGTACAGGTTCCCAATACAGTTAAACCTGTGTTAGTGGTCACCTGTATTAAGCAGCCATTTTACAGATTCCCAATACAGTTAAACCTGTGTTATTGGTCACCTGTATTAAGCAGCCAACATGTATTAAGCAGCCATTTTACAGATTCCCAATACAGTTAAACCTGTGTTAAGCAGCCATTGTACAGGTTCCCAATACAGTTAACCTGTGTTAGTGGTCACCTGTATTAAGCATCCATTTTACAGATTCCCAATACAGTTAAACCTGTGTTAGTGGTCACCTGTATTAAGCATCCATTTTACAGATTCCCAATACAGTTAAACCTGTGTTAGTGGTCACCTGTATTAAGCAGCCTGATTACATATTCCTAATATGTTGTTTCATTATCAATTTGACTTGTATTAAGCAGCCACCTGTGCTAAGCAGTCACTTTCTGTGATTCCCTTGCCTGGCTGCTTACTACAGGTGTTTTTGTTTGTTTTTTACTACAGGTTTGACTGTATGTAATTAATTTATACAAATTTAATATAGCTTTATTGCGAACTATGTTCTTACATTGGATTTATTCGCTTTTGAGACCTCATTCTTGATGGAATTATTCATGTAGGCTATTTCAAGCATATATAGTACAAAATGAACAAGACACAGTGATTTCGATACAATACTTTTGAGCTAGATATTTGTTACAAAAATATTTAATCTCAGGGTTCCCGCTAGTGGTCGCTAATGGCGCCAATTGCGACAAAATACAAATATTGGCGGTAAATTTTGTGGATCGGCGAAAATATTTGGAGCAACTTTTTTTTTAAATAAAATTAAATATAAAGTGAATTTTTTGGCACATGTTTTGTCAAATACATGTCTTCAAATATTTATTTGTGAACTATATGGCTCCAAGTTTTTTTAATTGGCTCCAGTGTTTTTCAATTGGTGACATAAGTGGCGCAGACAAACAGACAGAGGGAACCCTGAATCCGGTACGGAGTCGAACTGATTTTCAGTATTCGCTCTGCTTTCCACGAGTGGCTATAGTATTAAAATTAATGAAATATTTTGTCCATTTTGTATGTGCATTTTGGGGATGGTGTTGTTTAGCATTTCAAAAAGATTAAGTCGTCATAGCGCGTTCGCTTCAGGTGCAAAAGGCCCGGAGTTTGCACCCTGCTGGAGTCGTTGCAATTGTTACCTTCGGCAAGGCATTTAAATTCCACATGCCTCTTCTCTCTCCCTCATGGCGATGTATCCCATCAGGAATGAGGTCTCGAGAGTGATTAATATATGTTGTAAGAACTTGTTTCGCAATCGAGCTAAAATAAAGTACACATTTAGCATCCATTTTCAATGTTTCATTAAAATGGTGGAAGATATCGGATAAAGTTGCACATAGTCATGTGGACAAATTTGGGTGACAAATACAGTACCTTGTTGACAACAAAATCGTTTTAATTGGACCTAGTGATCTACCTTTTGGATGGAAAATATGGCTTATCATCGAAAGAATCCGACGGTTCATAAAACTATTATGTGTAACAAAACTATTCAAAACAATAGTTGCTACAAGCAACGACCTAGTGACCTAGTTTTATCAAAGTATATCTTCTGCTCCTGCTTCAACAGCATTGTGGTCCAAATTTCAGTTTGTTATAAAGGGTATTGATTTAAAGCAGTTTGTTATAAAGGGTTTGATTTAAAGCAGTTTGTTATAAAGGGTTTCATTTAAAGCAATTTGTTATAAAGGGTTTGATTTAAAGCAGTTTGTTATAAAGGGTTTGATTTAAAGCAGTTTGTTATAAAGGGTTTGATTTAAAGCAGTTTGTTATAAAGGGTTTCATTTAAAGCAGTTTGTTATAAAGGGTTCGATTTAAAGCAGTTTGTTATAAAGGGTTTCATTTAAAGCAGTGTGTTATAAAGGCTTTCATTTAAAGCAGTTTGTTATAAAGGGTTTCATTTAAAGCAGTTTGTTATAAAGGGTTTCATTTAAAGCAGTTTGTTATAAAGGGTTTCATTTAAAGCAGTTTGTTATAAAGGGTATTGATTTAAAGCAGTTTGTTATAAAGGGTATTGATTTAAAGCAGTTTGTTATAAAGGTATTGATTTAAAGCAGTTTGTTATAAAGGGTATTGATTTAAAGCAGTTTGTTATAAAGGGTATTGATTTAAAGCAGTTTGTTATAAAGGGTATTGATTTAAAGCAGTTTGTTATAAAGGGTATTGATTTAAAGCAGTTTGTTATAAAGGCATTGGTTTAAAGCAGTTTGCTATAAAGGGTTTCATTTAAAGCAGTTTGTTATAAAGGGTATTGATTTAAAGCAGTTTGTTATAAAGGGTATTGATTTAAAGCAGTTTGTTATAAAGGTATTGGTTTAAAGCAGTTTGCTATAAAGGGTTTCATTTAAAGCAGTTTGTTATAAAGGGTATTGATTTAAAGCAGTTTGTTATAAAGGGTATTGATTTAAAGCAGTTTGTTATAAAGGGTATTGATTTAAAGCAGTTTGTTATAAAGGGTATTGATTTAAAGCAGTTTGTTATAAAGGGTTTCATTTAAAGCAGTTTGTTATAAAGGGTTTCATTTAAAGCAGTTTGTTATAAAGGGTTTCATTTAAAGCAGTTTGTTATAAAGGGTTTCATTTAAAGCAGTTTGTTATAAAGGGTTTCATTTAAAGCAGTTTGTTATAAAGGGTTTCATTTAAAGCAGTTTGTTATAAAGGGTTTCATTTAAAGCAGTTTGTTATAAAGGGTTTCATTTAAAGCAGTTTGTTATAAAGGGTTTCATTTAAAGCAGTTTGTTATAAAGGGTTTCATTTAAAGCAGTTTGTTATAAAGGGTATTGATTTAAAGCAGTTTGTTATAAAGGGTATTGATTTAAAGCAGTTTGTTATAAAGGGTATTGATTTAAAGCAGTTTGTTATAAAGGGTATTGATTTAAAGCAGTTTGTTATAAAGGGTATTGATTTAAAGCAGTTTGTTATAAAGGGTATGGTTTAAAGCAGTTTGCTATAAAGGGTTTCATTTAAAGCAGTTTGTTATAAAGGGTATTGATTTAAAGCAGTTTGTTATAAAGGGTATTGATTTAAAGCAGTTTGTTATAAAGGGTATTGATTTAAAGCAGTTTGTTATAAAGGGTATTGATTTAAAGCAGTTTGTTATAAAGGGTTTGATTTAAAGCAGTTTGTTATAAAGGGTTTCATTTAAAGCAGTTTGTTATAAAGGGTTTGATTTAAAGCAGTTTGTTATAAAGGGTTTCATTTAAAGCAGTTTGTTATAAAGGGTTTGATTTAAAGCAGTTTGTTATAAAGGGTTTCATTTAAAGCAGTTTGTTATAAAGGCTTTCATTTAAAGCAGTTTGTTATAAAGGGTTTCATTTAAAGCAGTTTGTTATAAAGGGTTTCATTTAAAGCAGTTTGTTATAAAGGGTTTCATTTAAAGCAGTTTGTTATAAAGGGTTTGATTTAAAGCAGTTTGTTATAAAGGGTTTCATTAAAGCATTTGTTATAAAGGGTATTGATTTAAAGCAGTTTGTTATAAAGGGTATTGATTTAAAGCAGTTTGTTATAAAGGGTATTGATTTAAAGCAGTTTGTTATAAAGGGTATTGATTTAAAGCAGTTTGTTATAAAGGGTATTGATTTAAAGCAGTTTGTTATAAAGGGTATTGATTTAAAGCAGTTTGTTATAAAGGGTATTGATTTAAAGCAGTTTGTTATAAAGGGTATTGGTTTAAAGCAGTTTGCTATAAAGGGTTTCATTTAAAGCAGTTTGTTATAAAGGGTATTGATTTAAAGCAGTTTGTTATAAAGGGTATTGATTTAAAGCAGTTTGTTATAAAGGGTATTGATTTAAAGCAGTTTGTTATAAAGGGTATTGATTTAAAGCAGTTTGTTATAAAGGGTATTGATTTAAAGCAGTTTGTTATAAAGGGTATTGATTTAAAGCAGTTTGTTATAAAGGGTATTGATTTAAAGCAGTTTGTTATAAAGGGTTTGATTTAAAGCAGTTTGTTATAAAGGGTTTCATTTAAAGCAGTTTGTTATAAAGGGTTTGATTTAAAGCAGTTTGTTATAAAGGGTTTGATTTAAAGCAGTTTGTTATAAAGGGTATTGATTTAAAGCAGTTTGTTATAAAGGGTA
>CM026389.1:1130300-1151746 GCA_014843695.1 Archivesica marissinica | reverse complement strand
AAGGTACGTACTATCTAGTGGATATAGAAGATCTGACAAGGTACGTACTATCTAGTGGATATAGAAGATCTGACAAGGTACGTACTATCTAGTGGATATAGAAGATCTGACAAGGTACGTACTATCTAGTGGATATAGAAGATCTGACAAGGTACGTACTATCTAGTGGATATAGAAGATCTGACAAGGTACGTACTATCTAGTGGATATAGAAGATCTGACAAGGTACGTACTATCTAGTGGATATAGAATGACAAGGTACGTACTATCTAGTGGATATAGAAGATCTGACAAGGTACGTACTATCTAGTGGATATAGAAGATCTGACAAGGTACGTACTATCTAGTGGATATAGAAGATCTGACAAGGTACGTACTATCTAGTGGGTATAGAAGATCTGACAAGGTACGTACTATCTAGTGGATATAGAAGATCTGACAAGGTACGTACTATCTAGTGGATATAGAAGATCTGACAAGGTACGTACTATCTAGTGGATATAGAAGATCTGACAAGGTACGTACTATCTAGTGGATATAGAAGATCTGACAATACGTACTATCTAGTGGATATAGAAGATCCGACAAGGTACGTACTATCTAGTGGATATAGAAGATCTGACAAGGTACGTACTATCTAGTGGATATAGAAGATCTGACAAGGTACGTACTATCTAGTGGATATAGAAGATCTGACAAGGTACGTACTATCTAGTGGATATAGAAGATCTGACAAGGTACGTACTATCTAGTGGATATAGAAGATCCGACAAGGTACGTACTATCTAGTGGATATAGAAGATCCGACAAGGTACGTACTATCTAGTGGATATAGAAGATCCGACAAGGTACGTACTATCTAGTGGATATAGAAGATCCGACAAGGTACGTACTATCTAGTGGATATAGAAGATCCGACAAGGTACGTACTATCTAGTGGATATAGAAGATCTGACAAGGTACGTACTATCTAGTGGATATAGAAGATCTGACAACGTACGTACTATCTAGTGGATATAGAAGATCTGACGAGGTACGTACTATCTAGTGGATATAGAAGATCTGACAAGGTACGTACTATCTAGTGGATATAGAAGATCTGACAAGGTACGTACTATCTAGTGGATATAGAAGATCCGACAAGGTACGTACTATCTAGTGGATATAGAAGATCTGACAAGGTACGTACTATCTAGTGGATAAGATATGACAAGGTACGTACTATCTAGTGGATATAGAAGATCTGACTGACAAGGTACGTACTATCTAGTGGATATAGAAGATCTGACAAGGTACGTACTATCTAGTGGATATAGAAGATCTGACAAGGTACGTACTATCTAGTGGGTATAGAAGATCCGACAAGGTACGTACTATCTAGTGGATATAGAAGATCTGACAAGGTACGTACTATCTAGTGGATATAGAAGATCTGACAAGGTACGTACTATCTAGTGGATATAGAAGATCTGACAAGGTACGTACTATCTAGTGGGTATAGAAGATCTGACAAGGTACGTACTATCTAGTGGATATAGAAGATCTGACAAGGTACGTACTATCTAGTGGATATAGAAGATCTGACAAGGTACGTACTATCTAGTGGATATAGAAGATCTGACAAGGTACGTACTATCTAGTGGATATAGAAGATCTGACAAGGTACGTACTATCTAGTGGATATAGAAGATCCGACAAGGTACGTACTATCTAGTGGATATAGAAGATCTGACAAGGTACGTACTATCTAGTGGATATAGAAGATCTGACAAGGTACGTACTATCTAGTGGATATAGAAGATCTGACAAGGTACGTACTATCTAGTGGATATAGAAGATCTGACAAGGTACGTACTATCTAGTGGATATAGAAGATCTGACAAGGTACGTACTATCTAGTGGATATAGAAGATCTGACAAGGTACGTACTATCTAGTGGATATAGAAGATCTGACAAGGTACGTACTATAGAAGATCTGACAAGGTACGTACTATCTAGATCTGACAAGGTACGTACTATCTAGTGGATATAGAAGATCTGACAACGTACGTACTATCTAGTGGATATAGAAGATCTGACAAGGTACGTACTATCTAGTGGATATAGAAGATCCGACAAGGTACGTACTATCTAGTGGGTATAGAAGATCTGACAAGGTACGTACTATCTAGTGGATATAGAAGATCTGACAAGGTACGTACTATCTAGTGGATATAGAAGATCTGACAAGGTACGTACTATCTAGTGGATATAGAAGATCTGACAAGGTACGTACTATCTAGTGGATATAGAAGATCTGACAAGGTACGTACTATCTAGTGGATATAGAAGATCTGACAAGGTACGTACTATCTAGTGGATATAGAAGATCTGACAAGGTACGTACTATCTAGTGGATATAGAAGATCCGACAAGGTACGTACTATCTAGTGGATATAGAAGATCTGACAAGGTACGTACTATCTAGTGGATATAGAAGATCTGACAAGGTACGTACTATCTAGTGGATATAGAAGATCTGACAAGGTACGTACTATCTAGTGGATATAGAAGATCTGACAAGGTACGTACTATCTAGTGGATATAGAAGATCTGACAAGGTACGTACTATCTAGTGGATATAGAAGATCTGACAAGGTACGTACTATCTAGTGGATATAGAAGATCTGACAAGGTACGTACTATCTAGTGGATATAGAAGATCTGACAAGGTACGTACTATCTAGTGGATATAGAAGATCTGACAAGGTACGTACTATCTAGTGGATAAGATCTGACAAGGTACGTACTATCTAGTGGATATAGAAGATCTGACAAGGTACGTACTATCTAGTGGATATAGAAGATCTGACAAGGTACGTACTATCTAGTGGATATAGAAGATCTGACAAGGTACGTACTATCTAGTGGATATAGAAGATCCGACAAGGTACGTACTATCTAGTGGATATAGAAGATCCGACAAGGTACGTACTATCTAGTGGATATAGAAGATCCGACAAGGTACGTACTATCTAGTGGATATAGAAGATCCGACAAGGTACGTACTATCTAGTGGATATAGAAGATCTGACAACGTACGTACTATCTAGTGGATATAGAAGATCTGACGAGGTACGTACTATCTAGTGGATATAGAAGATCTGACAAGGTACGTACTATCTAGTGGATATAGAAGATCTGACAACGTACGTACTATCTAGTGGATATAGAAGATCTGACGAGGTACGTACTATCTAGATCTGACAAGGTACGTACTATCTAGATCTGACAAGGTACGTACTATCTAGTGGATATAGAAGATCTGACAAGGTACGTACTATCTAGTGGATATAGAAAATCTGAAAACGTACATACTATCTAGTGGATATAGAAGATCTGACAAGGTACATACTATCTAGTGGATATAGAAGATCTGACAAGGTTCGTACTATCTAGTGGATATAGAAGATCTGACAAAGTACGTACTATCTAGTGGATATAGAAGATCTGACAAGGTACGTACTATAGAAGATCTGACAAGGTACGTACTATCTAGATCTGACAAGGTACGTACTATCTAGTGGATATAGAAGATCTGACAAGGTACGTACTATCTAGTGGATATAGAAGATCTGACAAGGTACGTACTATCTAGTGGATATAGAAGATCTGACAAGGTACGTACTATCTAGTGGATATAGAAGATCCGACAAGGTACGTACTATCTAGTGGATATAGAAGATCTGACAAGGTACGTACTATCTAGTGGATATAGAAGATCTGACAAGGTACGTACTATCTAGTGGATATAGAAGATCTGACAAGGTACGTACTATCTAGTGGATATAGAAGATCTGACAAGGTACGTACTATCTAGTGGATATAGAAGATCTGACAAGGTACGTACTATCTAGTGGATATAGAAGATCTGACAAGGTACGTACTATCTAGTGGATATAGAAGATCTGACAAGGTACGTACTATCTAGTGGATATAGAAGATCTGACAAGGTACGTACTATCTAGTGGATATAGAAGATCTGACAAGGTACGTACTATCTAGTGGATATAGAAGATCTGACAAGGTACGTACTATCTAGTGGATATAGAAGATCTGACAAGGTACGTACTATCTAGTGGATATAGAAGATCTGACAAGGTACGTACTATCTAGTGGATATAGAAGATCTGACAAGGTACGTACTATCTAGTGGATATAGAAGATCTGACAAGGTACGTACTATCTAGTGGATATAGAAGATCTGACAAGGTACGTACTATCTAGTGGATATAGAAGATCTGACAAGGTACGTACTATCTAGTGGATAAGATCTGACAAGGTACGTACTATCTAGTGGATATAGAAGATCTGACAAGGTACGTACTATCTAGTGGATATAGAAGATCTGACAAGGTACGTACTATCTAGTGGATATAGAAGATCTGACAAGGTACGTACTATCTAGTGGATATAGAAGATCCGACAAGGTACGTACTATCTAGTGGATATAGAAGATCCGACAAGGTACGTACTATCTAGTGGATATAGAAGATCCGACAAGGTACGTACTATCTAGTGGATATAGAAGATCCGACAAGGTACGTACTATCTAGTGGATATAGAAGATCTGACCTACGTACTATCTAGTGGATATAGAAGATCTGAAAGGTACGTACTATCTAGTGGATATAGAAGATCTGACAAGGTACGTACTATCTAGTGGATATAGAAGATCTGACAACGTACGTACTATCTAGTGGATATAGAAGATCTGACGAGGTACGTACTATCTAGATCTGACAAGGTACGTACTATCTAGATCTGACAAGGTACGTACTATCTAGTGGATATAGAAGATCTGACAAGGTACGTACTATCTAGTGGATATAGAAAATCTGAAAACGTACATACTATCTAGTGGATATAGAAGATCTGACAAGGTACATACTATCTAGTGGATATAGAAGATCTGACAAGGTTCGTACTATCTAGTGGATATAGAAGATCTGACAAAGTACGTACTATCTAGTGGATATAGAAGATCTGACAAGGTACGTACTATAGAAGATCTGACAAGGTACGTACTATCTAGATCTGACAAGGTACGTACTATCTAGTGGATATAGAAGATTTGACAACGTACGTACTATCTCGTGGATATAGAACTTAGAAGATCTGACAAGGTACATACTATCTAGTGGGTATAGAAGATCCGACAAGGTACATACTATCTAGTGGGTATAGAAGATCTGACAAGGTACGTACTATCTAGTGGATATAGAAGATCCGACAAGGTATGCACTATCTAGTGGGTATAGAAGATCCGACAAGGTACGTACTATCTAGTGGATATAGAAGATCCGACAAGGTACGTACTATCTAGTGGATATAGAAGATCCGACAAGGTACGTACTATCTAGTGGATATAGAAGATCTGACAAAGTACGTACTATCTAGTGGGTATAGAAGATCTGACAAGGTACGTACTATCTAGTGGATATAGAAGATCTGACAAGGTACATACTATCTAGTGGATATATAAGATCTGACAAGGTACGTACTATCTAGTGGATATAGAAGATCTGACAAGGTACGTACTATCTAGTGGATATAGAAGATCTGATGAGGTTCATATAGAAGATCTGACAAGGTACGTACTATCTAGTGGATATAGAAGATCTGACAAGGTACGTACTATCTAGTGGATATAGAAGATCTGACCAGGTACGTACTATCTAGTGGATATTGAAGATCTGACCAGGTACGTATTATCTAGTGGATATAGAAGATCTGACAAGGTATGTACTATCTAGTGGATATAGAAGATCTGACAAGGTACGTACTATCTAGTGGATATAGAAGATCTGACAAGGTACGTACTATCTAGTGGATATAGAAGATCTGACAAGGTACGTACTATCTAGTGGATATAGAAGATCTGACAAGGTACGTACTATCTAGTGGATATAGAAGATCTGACAAGGTACGTACTATCTAGTGGATATAGAAGATCTGACAAGGTACGTACTATCTAGTGGATATAGAAGATCCGACAAGGTACGTACTATCTAGTGGATATAGAAGATCTGACAAGGTACGTACTATCTAGTGGATATAGAAGATCTGACAAGGTACGTACTATCTAGTGGATATAGAAGATCTGACAAGGTACGTACTATCTAGTGGATATAGAAGATCTGACAAGGTACGTACTATCTAGTGGATATAGAAGATCTGACAAGGTACGTACTATCTAGTGGATATAGAAGATCTGACAAGGTACGTACTATCTAGTGGATATAGAAGATCTGACAAGGTACGTACTATCTAGTGGATATAGAAGATCTGACAAGGTACGTACTATCTAGTGGATATAGAAGATCCGACAAGGTACGTACTATCTAGTGGATATAGAAGATCTGACAAGGTACGTACTATCTAGTGGATATAGAAGATCTGACAAGGTACGTACTATCTAGTGGATATAGAAGATCTGACAAGGTACGTACTATCTAGTGGATATAGAAGATCTGACAAGGTACGTACTATCTAGTGGATATAGAAGATCTGACAAGGTACGTACTATCTAGTGGATATAGAAGATCTGACAAGGTACGTACTATCTAGTGGATATAGAAGATCTGACAAGGTACGTACTATCTAGTGGATATAGAAGATCTGACAAGGTACGTACTATCTAGTGGTATAGAAGATCTGACAAGGTACGTACTATCTAGTGGATATAGAAGATCCGACAAGGTACGTACTATCTAGTGGATATAGAAGATCCGACAAGGTACGTACTATCTAGTGGATATAGAAGATCTGACAAGGTACGTACTATCTAGTGGATATAGAAGATCTGACAAGGTACGTACTATCTAGTGGATATAGAAGATCTGACAAGGTACGTACTATCTAGTGGATATAGAAGATCTGACAAGGTACGTACTATCTAGTGGATATAGAAGATCTGACAAGGTACGTACTATCTAGTGGGTATAGAAGATCTGACAAGGTACGTACTATCTAGTGGATATAGAAGATCTGACAAGGTACGTACTATCTAGTGGATATAGAAGATCTGACAAGGTACGTACTATCTAGTGGGTATAGAAGATCCGACAAGGTACGTACTATCTAGTGGATATAGAAGATCCGACAAGGTACGTACTATCTAGTGGATATAGAAGATCCGACAAGGTACGTACTATCTAGTGGATATAGAAGATCTGACAAGGTACGTACTATCTAGTGGATATAGAAGATCCGACAAGGTACGTACTATCTAGTGGGTATAGAAGATCTGACAAGGTACGTACTATCTAAAGCCAACCACTCTTCTGACAGTATAGAGTGTTTCCCCACACTGTCACTTATCCCTAAAAATATATATCCACACTCCTATTCAAATGTTGTATTTACTGGTCCATTTTAACCATATAAGGACGCACACTTTCTGACGTTGTATATTTAATGTTGTTTGCTCGAGGTCCATTTTGTTTTTGCTGGATTTCCCATTATTATACAGTTATGTTTCATAATTTTAGAAGAGCAGAAGAGTTGGCCGAGCGTGCAAATCGAACAGGAGGAAATAAAGGGAACAAGACGAATAGTGTCAAAGGAAAACATCCTGCGAGATAGCACATGTCTAGATAATGGACTCTTCCATAGAGACTGGTTAGATAATGGACTCTTCCATGGTTATCTTATCAACAACATAGATACAATGGTTGAGCGATTCTAAATTCACAGCAATCAAACAATAATTGCAGGTTTGAACGAGGAATTGGTACATCTATTAATGGAGAGAGATGAGTTACATATGGCCCAGGATTCCATGTTGGTGGATATAGAAGATCTGACGAGGTACGTACTATCTAGTGGATATAGAAGATCTGACAAGGTACGTACTATCTAGTGGATATAGAAGATCTGACAAGGTACATACTATCTAGTGGATATAGAAGATCTGACAACGTACGTACTATCTAGTGGATATAGAAGAGCTGTACTATCTAGTGGATATAGAAGATCTGACAAGGTACGTACTATTTAGTGGATATAGAAGATCTGACAACGTACGTACTATCTAGTGGATATAGAAGATCTGACAAGGTAAGTACTATCTAGTGGATATAGAAGATCCGACAAGGTACGTACTATCTAGTGGATATAGAAGATCCGACAAGGTACGTACTATCTAGTGGATATAGAAGATCCGACAAGGTACGTACTATCTATACTGTCAGAAGAGTGTTTCCCCACACTGTCCCTAACAATATATATCCACACTCCTATTCAAATGTTGTATTTACTGGTCCATTTTAACCATATAAGGACGCACACTTTCTGACATTGTATATTTAATGTTGTTTGTTATCTTATCATAATTATTGACAACTTTCATTCCTTGATGCACGTCGATCATGAGCTGTGTAGGACGGATCTAGCGAGGTTCCATATAAATAAATGTTATTAAAATCTGCTACTTTTCCTAGTCTAAAAACATATATACGTTCTGTACAACTTGAAAAAAAACAGCTAAAATGGTGAGTAACAATAATTACCAAAAATCCAGTTTCTGACCCTAGAATGTTTTCAAACTATCTTACCCATGTGACGACGATGATTATTCCACCATGTTTTATTTTGGGAGAATTTATGCAGGTCCTATAATATGCAAATATAATGTTGTTGATATATATAATACTGCACCAGCTCGGTCTGAAATTTTATTAGGGCCAGATTGTTTCCGTTGGCATCTGAAATCCATTGCAATCACGCGACATTCAACATGCCTACGTGACCAAAAACCACTGGTGCATCTCTACATACAGTTTGTGTTAAGCCCACATTTTTGTATGCCTTTTTTTTTTTTAAAGATTTGATTTCTATATATTGTAAAATTATGTACAACTTGCATCAATGTTTCATTACTTTAACCAGATAAAATTAATCATGTTCCATGTATTTATTATTAATGGGGGGGGGGGGGATCAGAATGGGGGGGATCTGAAATCGGTAAGAATTGGGGGGGGCGATCCGAAATCAGTGGGAATTGGGGGGGGGGGGGGGGATCAGAAATCAATGGAATGGGGGGGGGGATCAGAAATCATGGGAATGTGGGGGGGGATCAGAAATCAGTGGGAATTGGGGGGGGGGGATCAGAAATCAGTGGAATTGGGGGGGGGGGGGGCGATCAGAAATCAGTGGGAATTGGGGGGGGGGGGATCAGAAATCAGTGGATGAACCCGAGACCTTCATTACGTACCGACTTGGATAGCACCGAGACCCTGGGTGCCCATCCGAGCAATATTTCAAGCATGGACATGTACCAGGGAAGAATCGCCGAACCTTCCATAAGCCAGCCTCACACGAAAATAATATAATATAATAGTGGAAGTCTAACCTCAATGAGGGTGAATAACCACTAGGCATTACTCGTCGATCACTGTTCACTATAGAATAAACAAGCTTGGCAATTAGCCATTTTGCTGCATTATTCCGTGGTCTAATACGCAGAGAATTGATGTACGCCATGAATGAAAGGTTTATAGTCTTCTCTTGTTCATATATTTGGCCCAGCAGATTAAATCCGGTTTCTAAATGAGGAATTGTCTCAGGAAAACACAATAAATCCGATACTTGCAATTCTTCACTGCGCTGAAATTTATCTAATTCATTGTACAACAGTTTATTCAATGCATCTCTTGCCTCCAACGCCATCTGTGGTTGATGCAGACGGCTGTATGTCATATACTTTAAATAGTACATGAAGGGCACGGGACTCACCTCTGCACCGTCCATCCACACGTATGTCTCGTCCCCTGCTAGTCTTCGGTACATTTCAAATCTTAGTTCATATGGGCAGTTATGTTGTTCCTGTTTCAAGAATTTCACACACAAAGTGAAAGGTGTTCTCGTATAGTTGTTCCTTTCCGTAACTGAACAGAACGTCGTTGCATAGTAAGGCAACCTTTCTTCGACATTACGTAGCCAAAGAATAGCATTTTTCAGATCACCACTACAGTAGAAAGCAGAAGCAAGCTTCAATATGGTTGAAATTTCATCATGCTGTAGACCTTGGTAATACAGTATCAGTGTACCGGTAGATATTGGCTGACCCCGCTTAATACTCAGCGATGCTTCTAGCGACGCCAGCGTAGCACACATTACAGAGAGGATTCTACTCCTAGCCGATTCCATTTCACCGACAGATCTCCTCAACTTCATCAACCTAATGCCGTAATTGTACATGTACGTGTACTGTTGCTCCCACGAAAATAGATTGAGCAGATTGATATACATAACACTTGCAGCATCTTCTGTAGACAGGCGCATATTATGACATTTATAGTAAAAAGAAAGTATGTACCATACTGTCTCAAGTTTATTGTGTTCCTGGATTTGTTTCAAATAGTCTTCACTAAATTTAAATCTAAATATAGAGCTAATGCTACACACCAACCTGTTTCCAACTGCATCAATAGAAATATCAAATATACATTTCAGATTACCTTCCAGGAGTTGTTCAATCTTTTTCAGGACTCTAATTTGCTGTGATCGGTCAAGTTTTCCCACAAAGAGGTTATGTCTAGGGTTAATGAAATGTGGACAATGTCCAGCTGCTAACCACGTACACAATGTCTTCAAACAACTGGACACACATGAAAGCAAGTTGCGCGCATCCCAAACAATATCGGCATTGTTTTCAACATTGTAAAGTAGAGATGTTTTGCAATGGTAACTTGAAAATGCATCTCCAACAATGTCTTTGATAAAAGTTGCCTTTATCATCTTTAACAACACATAGCACTGAAGTTGGGTTACATTCAAACTGAACATTAATATATTTTCTGTCAATGAGTACGACAGTCTCCATTCTAAACCGATAGACTTGCTGCCTGGATATCCCACAGGTGCAAGGAAGAACCCACTCTCTTCTATTGTTTTCAGCATATCAGGTGTTGGCCAATTATTGGGCCTTGACTTGTTGCGCAGCCAAACCTTCCCTTCTGGTGGCCATGACTTGCAAGGTAACATGCAAACAATGTCCAAACATTTATTGCTGAGCAATGTAGGTCCATGCCCTGAAAAATCTATTCCTATAAGTCCATGCCCTGACAAATCTATTCCTGTATGCTCAATCAATGCTTTCTTTAGTGCTGTATTCTTTAGGTACAAGTTTCCATCACAGTTTTCCAAGTTGTTCTCTTTAAACAGGCCATTTTTCTCATTTTTCTCTCGGCAAGGCATGTCTTTATTATTAACAACCTGCAGACGACAATGCCCAATGGGTGTTCTCTCATCTTGCACCATCAGGAGACAGGTATGCTGATCCTCACATTCTAACAGTGTTTGCATAACAAAATACATGAAACAATTAGCAATGTCTAAATCAGAATCAAGTCCTAGAGTAGTTGAACATTCCGACTGACTACCAAAGTGAAATGAACATGCTTCTGCCAATGACATAAAACCAATAAAGTTCCTCACACACTCCAATTCTAAGACGACTTTCCTCCGTTCCATTATTTGATTCAACTTCAAGCCTATGTCGTCCATGACCTTCGATAGACATACAGATGTTGCAGAATCGCTCATGTCAATCCTAGTTTTTTCTGAAATACAGTTTCAAATTTAAATAATAATTTACAGTAAAAATATACAAACCTTTCACAAAAATATACAAACCTTTCACACTGCCTGGTCAAAAAAATTAAATTAAAAATTGTGTACTGTGCTATAATAAGTGGCTTAAATGAATTAAATTTTATGTAATAAGACATTAATTTATCCTGAAGAAACATGCAACTAGCATTTCAACATCAGCCTAACTACTAGTATACAGTAAATCTCCCTTAATCAGCCAGTAAACCTCCCTTAAGCAGCCAGTAAGGCAAACGGCCAGTTTTGGTTACTTACTGGAGTTTTAGTTTAAACATATTTTATTGCCAATATTAAAGTGCTTATACAATATAATACATCATAGTACACTACAGCATAAATAATGGCAAGTGGGTCAGGTCACAAGTTCTCAAAACATTAGATTCGACCCTTCCCACTTACTGGAGGTGACCTGTTAACGGAGGGAACTCGCGTTTGATAACCCAACTTGACTAAATCTTTATATTTATTTTGTAGTAAAGTGTTCTGGAATACAGTTTCAAATTTAAATATTATTATGTTATATTTCGGGTTTTACACTTGCATCAGCACCATTTTGGGCTATATCGCCGGCGGGCAGTTTACCTAACAACACCTTTCCTGGGCAGGGCTCCAGCGGTTAACCAGTACTTGGGTGCTCCGTAAGAAACTGCCAACTTTTTCATATAAATGAGACACGGTCTGAGCGGGGCTCGAACCCGTGACCATCAGTGATGATAGGTTACAGTGGTATACAAGTCAGCGACCTTAACCACTCTACCACGGAGGCTTGACCACGGAGGTGGACCAAATTTAAATAATAACTTAATGTTGAGAAAATTACATTTCTTTAAGAGGCATATACAAACATTTCATACAGCCTGGTCAGCTAAATTTTCCAATGAATTGCTGGTAATCCAAGGATCGCAGGTTCGATCCCCCGTCTGACCCTAATAAAATCAACAGTCTTTCAGATGGGACATTAAACCGAGGTCTCGTGTCGGTGATTTACACCGTGCACGTAAAAGAACCAGAGGAGACTCTGGAATGGGTCTCTGTCTGTATCATTGCACTATCCTCCAAAAATCTAAAATGACGAATCTCTTCAGGAGGCGTCGCTCATATGGGCGACGATAAATAAACGTAAAACACACACACAATGAATTGCCAAAGTTCAAGGTCAGTGGTAGGATGTGTAGCCATAATGAATTGCCAAAGTTCAAGGTCAGTGGTAGGATGTGTAGCCATAACTGTTATTTAAATATAAATGCTTGGTTTTTTTTACGCATTAATAATTTCGGAAATCTGAATATATAAAGTTCAATGTCATTGTGGGGGTGGGAGGACTAACTGTAGATGTAGAGAATTAGTCCTCGTATGTGTTTGACGGATTTTGAGAAATGTTAATTGTTGACACATAAATAGTTACTGAAAGCGGACTATTTTTGTACACAATCTTAACGAGTCAAATACCACCTGGGGTCTGTGTTATCCTCTTAATATGAAAATCAATTTGTATGGATTGCATTGATATGCCCCTCTGAGCCATGGATATGCCCCTCTTTGAGCCATGGATATGCCCCCTTTGAGCCATGGATATGCCCCTCTTTGAGCCATGGATATGCCCCCCTTTAAGTCATGGATATGCCCCTCTTTGAGCCATGGATATGCCCCTCTTTGAGCCATGGATATGCCCCCCTTTAAGTCATGGATATGCCCCCCTTTGAGCCATGGATATGCCCCTCTTTGAGCCATGGATATGCCCCTCTTTGAGCCATGGATATGCCCCCCCTTTAAGTCATGGATATGCCTCCTTTGAGCCATGGGTATGCCCCATTGAGCCACTGATATGCCACCTTTAAACCACTGATATGCCGCCTTTAAGCCAGGGATATGCCACCTTTAAACCACGGATATGCCACCTTTAAGCCATGGATATGCCACCTTTAAACCACGGATATGCCACCTTTAAGCCATGGATATGCCACCTTTAAGCCATGGATATGCCACCTTTAAGCCATGGATATGCCACCTTTAAGCCATGGATATGCCACCTTTAAGCCATGGATATGCCGCCTTTAAGCCACTGATATGCCACCTTTAAGTCATGGATATGCCACCTTTAAGCCATGTATATGCCACCTTTAAACCACTGATATGCCGCCTTTAAGTCATGGATATGCCACCTTTAAGTCATGGATATGCCGCCTTTAAGTCATGGATATGCCGCCTTTAAACCACTGATATGCCACCTTTAAGTCATGGATATGCCACCTTTAAACCACTGATATGCCACCTTTAAACCACTGATATGCCGCCTTTAAGCCACTGATATGCCACCTTTAAGCCATGGATATGCCGCCTTTAAACCATGGATATGCCACCTTTAAGCCATGGATATGCCACCTTTTAAGCCATGGATATGCCGCCTTTAAACCACTGATATGCCACCTTTAGGTCATGGATATGCCACCTTTAAGTCATGGATATGCTGCCTTTAAGTCATGGATATGCCACCTTTAAGCCATGGATATGCCGCCTTTAAACCACTGATATGCCGCCTTTAAGTCATGGATATGTCGCCTTTAAGTCATGGATATGCCGCCTTTAAATCACTGATATGCCGCCTTTACGTCATGGATATGCCACCTTTAAGTCATGGATATGCTGCCTTTAAGTCATGGATATGCCACCTTTAAGCCATGGATATGCCGCCTTTAAACTACTGATATGCCGCCTTTAAGTCATGGATATGTCGCCTTTAAGTCATGGATATGCCGCCTTTAAACCACTGATATGCCACCTTTAAGTCATGGATATGCCGCCTTTAAACCACTGATATGCCACCTTTAAGCCATGGATATGCCACCTTTAAACCACTGACATGCCACCTTTAAGTCCTGGATATGCCGCCTTTAAGTCATGGATATGCCACCTTTAAGCCATGGATATGCCGCCTTTAAGCCATGGATATGCCGCCTTTAAACCACTGATATGCCGCCTTTAAGGCATGGATATGCCACCTTTAAGTCATGGATATGCCGCCTTTAAGTCATGGATATGCCGCCTTTAAACCACTGATATGCCACCTTTAAGTCATGGATATGCCACCTTTAAACCACTGATATGCCACCTTTAAACCACTGATATGCCGCCTTTAAACCACTGATATGCCACCTTTAAGTCATGGATATGCCGCCTTTAAACCATGGATATGCCACCTTTAAGTCATGGATATGCCGCCTTTAAGTCATGGATATGCCACCTTTAAACCACTGAAATTCCTCCTTTAAGCCATGACATTGATATGTAAACTGATATCCTCCTGTAAGCTATGTTCATCAGATATTATACTATATTTACTGTCAAACAAGAACATATTTTATATGCCTCAAAGTTTAATCACATATTACATTGAAAGTAGTTGATAACATCGATGCCACACAGACCCAACACCACACAGTTCTCACATTTAGTTTTAGACATTAAGGCATGCCCCCCACGAAATTGGTTTTAAGTAGACACAAAATGGTGCATTCTGGTGGACTTTGTGGTAAAATCAACCTCTTTTTTTATCTTAAATTTTGTCAGATAATTTTTCTTCAAAATTGCTATGTAACTGTTTAACTAAGGGGGGTTGATTTTGAATCATTTTTAGGACTGTCCCCATTCAACTTCTTATCTTTTTTTATTAAAAACCTTTCCATGTTCACATGAATGACCACATATACGCTTACATCCGAGCCAACGAGAGTGATTAATATAAGTTGTTCAAACTTGCTTTGCACGATGTCGAGTGCGTAGTAAAAGTTTCTCGCCAGTCTAAAAACGTTATCGCCATGGCGAGTTGGCGAGTGCGAGTGTCCAACGCTGCCTCTGTATAAAAAACACCACCTCTGTATGAAAAAACACCACCTCTGTATAAAAAACACCACCTCTGTATAAAAAACACCACCTCTGTATAAAAAACACCACCTCTGTATAAAAAACACCACCTCGATATAAAAAACCAACACATCTGTATAAAAAACACCACCCCTGTATAAACAACACCTCTGTATAAACAACACCTCTGTATAAACAACACCTCTGTATTTATATCTGTATAAATACCACCTCTGTATTTATATCTGTATAAATACCACCTCTGTATTTATTTCTGTATAAATACCACCTCTATATAAATACCAACTCCACCTCTGTATAAAGAACATCTCTGTATAAAGAACACATACAAATACAAATGCATGTTTGGTTTTGGAGCTTATGAAGTCACACGGCCAGCTATTATTGGTGTAGGAAGACACCAGGTGCCCATCCAAGCAGTATTTAATGCACCGTCAGGCATCCAGGTAAAACCACTGACCTCCTGTAAGCCATCTGGATAGCTTCCCCACTTGAAAGAATTCGACACACCCAGTGGGATTCAAACCTGCAGCGGTGAGGGGCCAGTAATTTGAAGTGAAAAACCTTGACCACTCGGCCACAGAGGCCCTTCTGAATATAGACCACATCCGGATAAAGACCACCCATCTCCAACACCAATCTGCCAACAAAGACAACATGTTGTCATTGCTATGACTAGTATTTACAGAGAAGTTAGTTTGACCGCATGTTGACTGCCTAAACTTTGATATTTTTAATTTTACCTATTGTCTTTTTGTTTTTTTTTTCAATGTATATGACCCAATTTCAATACAATTAGTGATGGTCAATGTCGCACGGCTTCAGAGCTTATGTTATGTTAAATTTCGGGTTTTACACCTGCATCAGCACCATTTCGGGCTATATCGCCGGCGGGCAGTTTACCTAACAACACCTTTCCTGGGCAGGCTCCAGCGGTTAACCAGTACTTGGGTGCGCCTGAGCGGGGCTCGAACCCGTGACCATCAGTGATGATAGGTTGTAGTGGTATACAAGTCAGCGACCATAACCACTCGACCACGGAGGCGGACACAGCTTCAGAGCATAAACATAGTTAGCAACAGTGGTAGCTAGGCAAATGTAGACAGAGATATGATGGAGAAATGGGATGTTGTTCATATGGACAAAGCACAAAGTCAGATCTCATATCTCACTTGCGTTCAGCTTATAACTTTATATCAGGGATCATTTTAGAGGGCGATGTGGGCGAAATTGTCGCCCTAGGGACCTTGACTTCGCCCTCTGTAAATTGGTTTTTACGATTTTCAAACAAAATTGTGTCTAGTAAGATACACTGGCCCATTATAAAGCACTCCTTCTATTCAAATGTTGTATTTAATGGTTGTATGGTGCATTTTAACCCTATTTTGCAGAAGTATATTAAAGAACACCATTTAAGGAAGCGATCACGCGCTTTCTCACTTCTCCCAAAAATTCTGACCTAGAATGAACCCTGTAATATATACATGTATTATTTCCGTTTGTATTAAAGTGATATGCACCGCATATAGGAGGTTGCATTTATATGTTATTGAGGTCAAGTGTGTACCTTTGGTATGTTTGTATAGACCGTGTTGTACGATAATCCAAGACTTCCGCAGTCGTGCAATTTTGTGTGAAGCATGAGACAAGTCACCATACGTTAAATATGTATGCCGACCTGGTTATATATTTGCAGGCCAAGCTTACACATGAAACACATAATGCTTGCCCGTTCTAATCCGATCTATTCTGTCACCATTTGAACCAATTTTCCTTGCGTTTGTCTCGTGTTTCCACGATGTCTGTTTATTTGACTATGTTTAAGCTTGTACCGTCGAGGAATCGTAATCCGACGATGAATATTGTGTTTATATGTGAAATGTAGCACATTGTCTACATTTATGCCAAGTGTTTAATTCACTTGAGAACCCATTGTAAATCCGTAAAAGATAATTTATCTTTGACAAGTTTTGGAACCATGAATCCCATATTTAACATTGCATTCTGGTAGATTTATTGATGCACATTGTAGAACATTGAACTATGAAGAGATCGATAACCAGTAAATGTATTACCGTATTAAGTTTAATAGTAGGCCATTTAATATTGCTTGTACGTCAGTTTTTTTGTAGCTGCCATTTTGTTCCATTGCTAGTGGCGTCGCTTAGCGATTTTGGAATGTTCCACCAATTGTGGGTTGGGTCGACCATATTCTGGTAGTCCGACCAGCATGCGGTATATAAATGATCAATTTTGGGTCGGAGATTCATACCAGGTCTCTCCTCCACTACGTGCACGTCGTGACCTAGGCACAGCTCACAACAGGAGTATGGTTCAAGGACTTCGCTGACGGAAGCCGCGCCATCGGAATCGCGTGACTCTATACATTTACACATAGAGAACCATACGACTAACTTCCCTACTTGGCGAGACAGCAACACTTATTGCTGGCGACGACGGATAGCTGGTTTTCTTTTAGCCGGCTCCTTCAAGGGGAGCGATCTCCTTCAAGGAAGACGGTGGGACACAGACTTCTTAATGGCGTGAGGACCCCAGCGAAGAAACCGGAACCATTATTGCTGCTGTGAGCTGACAAATTGTGGAGGATGTGGCCCTACAAGAGACCCCATCGAAAGATGATACAGAACTTTTATCCCTGAGAAGAACGAAGATGCCTTTCCAGTTGGGATCACACTCTGCTGTATTTATTAAAAGTTATTATTAAATTATTAGAATCATTGTGGATTTTATCAAAGTACTGTACATAGCGTCTAAACGGGACGGATAACTAGTATTGTGTCGTACTGACTGCGAGTGGTTGTAACATTATATAATTATAGTACTTAATCATTATACGGAGTCGGTTGTGTGATACCATCTCTCGAGCATAGAACCGTCGGAGGTTTTGGAGTACAGTCTCTTATCGTGTTATATGCTTTCAAGAGTAAACTCATCTTTGAACTGATCTCGTAGTACATTCTCTTTATACCCACGCACACATATACATCACGCATGTAGAGAAATTGACGCGTTGTAGTACCGTAATATCTGCAAGAAGAGCACTAGCTAGAGAGTGCTCCAGTGCCGAGTAGGGACTACGTGAACAATCTACGCACGCTACCACGACAGTAGGGTGGGCTCTTACTCACTGGAACGCAACAATAGATTATAGTTTAAATGAATGTGCTTGTATACATAGTTTATAAAATTCTTTCTTTGCTTAAGTGCGAAACAAGTTCTTACAACTTATATTAATCACTCTCAAGACCTCATTCCTGATGGAATCCATTGCCATGAGGGAGAAAGAGAAATGGCAACGTGGAGTTTAAATGCCTTGGCTAAGGGCACAAACGTAACGGCTCCAGCGGGGCTTGAACTCCGGACCTTTTACACCTGAAGCGAACGCGTTACCACTACGCTATCATGACTTCCACTTGCCTGTATGATTAGATTTGTATACGGTATATATAATACAAGTACGGTCATTGTCACAATAAAGTGTCATACATACATCTAAACACTTGAATATTTTTACATTAGACATAACGGAGATGATGAGAATCGATATGTGTTTATTGCTTTATTAAAGATGTGTACATCCAAGAACAAAAGTCGCGTGCAAATGGCTTTATGATGCAATATGTAGGACCGGGAAGTATGCGAGATGGTACGGCGGTGGTGGGGTGGGTTTTGGGTACTCCGGTTTCTTCCCACACAAAATGACCACATTTACGCTTTCATCCGGGCCAACGAGAGTGATTAATATAAGGGAATAAAGCTTGTTTCGCAATCATTGTAAAATAAAGTTTAAACTTTTTTTTTTTAATATGTAGGATTTTTCTTTTTTTTAAGTCAAACTATTTACAAGTCAACGTTTTACAAAGAGAAACAATTGTTTACTTAACACAGGGTTCATTCTAGGTCAGAATTTTTGGGAGAAGTGAGAAAGTGCGTGATCGCTTCCTTAAATGGTGTTCTTTAATATACTTCTGCAAAATAGGGTTAAAATGCACAGTACAACCATTAAATACAACATTTGAATAGAAGGAGTGCTTTATAATGGGCCAGTGTATCTTACTAGACACAATTTTGTTTGAAAATCGTAAAAACCAAAAAATATATTAATTTTTTTAGGGAGAAGTGGGGCCCCCAGAGGGCGAAGTCAGGGTCCCTAGGGCGACAATTTCGCCCACATCACCCTCTAAAATGATCCCTGCTTAACACAAGCACAGGGATTCGGCACGTTTGGGGGTACTAGTAATATATACTTAAATATATATACTAGTACCCCCAAATGTGCCGAATCCCTGTGAACACAAGCCCACATTTGAACATTATAGTTTTAATCAATGATAGGTCCCTTCTCTTTTCTTCTGCAATAACGTTTTAAACACTGAGTAATTGTTTTATAATTCCAAGAAGGGACAAAATATACCAAGAATAACTTACCTTCCTTCAGTACATTCTCCATTTCTTGTTTTGACGAATGAGTGTACTCAGGATATGTTGAGGTGTTAATCAAACGCTCGCCTGTAATTAAAGAATACACCAATGGTACATAATGGTGGTATAACCTGTGTTAATGGTCACCTCTAATAGGCAGCCAACCTGTATTAAGCAGCCATTGTACAGGTTCCCAATACAGTTAAACCTGTGTTAGTGGTCACCTGTATTAAGCAGCCAACATGTATTAAGCAGCCATTGTACAGGTTCCCAATACAGTTAAACCTGTGTTAGTGGTCACCTGTATTAAGCAGCCATTTTACAGATTCCCAATACAGTTAAACCTGTGTTATTGGTCACCTGTATTAAGCAGCCAACATGTATTAAGCAGCCATTTTACAGATTCCCAATACAGTTAAACCTGTGTTAAGCAGCCATTGTACAGGTTCCCAATACAGTTAAACCTGTGTTAGTGGTCACCTGTATTAAGCATCCATTTTACAGATTCCCAATACAGTTAAACCTGTGTTAGTGGTCACCTGTATTAAGCATCCATTTTACAGATTCCCAATACAGTTAAACCTGTGTTAGTGGTCACCTGTATTAAGCAGCCTGATTACATATTCCCAATATGTTGTTTCATTATCAATTTGACTTGTATTAAGCAGCCACCTGTGCTAAGCAGTCACTTTCTGTGATTCCCTTGCCTGGCTGCTTACTACAGGTGTTTTTGTTTGTTTTTTACTACAGGTTTGACTGTATGTAATTAATTTATACAAATTTAATATAGCTTTATTGCGAACTATGTTCTTACATTGGATTTATTCGCTTTTGAGACCTCATTCTTGATGGAATTATTCATGTAGGCTATTTCAAGCATATATAGTACAAAATGAACAAGACACAGTGATTTCGATACAATACTTTTGAGCTAGATATTTGTTACAAAAATATTTAATCTCAGGGTTCCCGCTATTGGTCGCTAATGGCGCCAATTGCGACAAAATACAAATATTGGCGGTAAATTTTGTGGATCGGCGAAAATATTTGGAGCAACTTTTTTTTTAAATAAAATTAAATATAAAGTAAATTTTTTGGCACATGTTTTGTCAAATACATGTCTTCAAATATTTATTTGTGAACTATATGGCTCCAAGTTTTTTTAATTGGCTCCAGTGTTTTTCAATTGGTGACATAAGTGGCGCAGACAAACAGACAGAGGGAACCCTGAATCCGGTACGGAGTCAAACTGATTTTCAGTATTCGCTCTGCTTTCCACGAGTGGCTATAGTATTAAAATTAATGAAATATTTTGTCCATTTTGTATGTGCATTTTGGGGATGGTGTTGTTTAGCATTTCAAAAAGATTAAGTCGTCATAGCGCGTTCGCTTCAGGTGCAAAAGGCCCGGAGTTTGCACCCTGCTGGAGTCGTTGCAATTGTTACCTTCGGCAAGGCATTTAAAT
>CM026389.1:1101159-1129300 GCA_014843695.1 Archivesica marissinica | reverse complement strand
AATCGTCGATAGTCTCATCAAAATCCACCTCTACATAGCTCCCATCACTAATCAAGTCAGATCCATCCGCCATTATTATTCTACGATCGAAATTTCTGAAAATATCGCTTCGAAAAATGCTTTTTTTTCACTTCCTGGCTGTTTTAAAATTCGCGGCGAGTACCTGTCTAACTGCGCAAAACGTTGCGCAGTGAAAACGAAACCGGAAGAGCTATTATTTACGACAAATTTGACAAAAATCAGCTGTGTACATGTCACCTCTCCAAAATACACATGAATGTGTATCCCGAATGGAAAGGGTAATTACACACGGATGTGTATCCCGAATATAAAGGGTTAATGTTGACTATTGTAATGTATGTTGTAAAAATGTCTATGCTAAATTAATGTTAAGCACTTTTGAACGTATAATGTCTGTATGAAAAGAGTGCTATACAAATCTGGTATAATAATAATAATAATAATAATGGGAGCTCATGGTATTTTTGTGTTGAAAATAGTTATTACAACGACTTTATCTAAAGGTTACAGAAATAATATAATACACATTGTTTTATCAAAGTTTTTATCGTTCTACATTGTCGGTCTGAAGTTATCCAGAAAATGTGATGAAAGTACCCACTTACGTCTTAGAGAAAGAAAAAAATTGTGAAAAAACAAAAACAAACAAAATTTGAAAAAAGAAACAAAAGGAGATTTCGTAGAATTTTCAATTTGTTTTGAAAATTTCTAAAGCGGCACAATTCGCGTTGAAACGAGCGTTCTGATTAGATTATTAGAATATAACAAGATGTTTGTATTTTATATGAAGAATAATCATAATCCAATCAGAACGCTCGTTTCAACACGAATTGCGCAGCTTTAGAAATTTTCAAAACAAATTGAAAATTCTACGAAATCTCGACCTGGTGCATGTTAATATACATGATTTTTAGCCCTCAAAGTACCACCCTCGTTTTATGAGCAATAATTTCGATTTTTGTGCCCAAGTGTATAAAAAAGTACATGTACGTGTTTGTTTATTATAGTGTCACCCCTATTGAAAGGGCCAGCCATTCCTGACTTATGAGACACCTCTTTTTATGAATATCAGTACTTCCCGATTCCTATGCTTGTAGGCCAGCGCCAGGCTGGTAGGCAATCGGTACCCATTATTTAGCTAGCTGGCAGCTCACCAACTGGCCATATCAGAACACACCCCTGACGAAGTTCGATTCTTCGACCTCACTCTCCGTATGTGGACCCCTTAATTATAACTTTGTCCGCCTCCATGGTCGAGTGGTTACGGTCGCTGACTTGTATACCACTGTAACCTATCATCACTGATGGTCACGGGTTCGAGCCACGCTCAGGCCGTGTCTCATTTATATGAAAAAGTTGGCAGTTTCTTACGGAGGTTGGTGCACCCAAGTACTGGTTAACCGCTGGAGCCTGCCCAGGAAAGGTGTTAGGTTAACTGCCCGCCGGCGATATAGCCCAAAATGGTGCTGATGCAGGCGTAAAACCCGAAATATAACATAAAACCGTAATTATAACTACTAGGCCATGGAGGCCGTATACCGGTACCCTTTATATGAGCATTGATTGGGTACCATCCTCCATGTAAAATCGAGTTTTAGTAATATATTTACATTATACTGTCTGTGAACCATCTCCTAATGAGCGTAGAGTTGGACTGTTTTAATGCTTTGAAATGAATTGGCTTACTGTATACAAAAATCAATGTAACATTTCATGCATATTTGATCATGTTTTCCAGTGTAAGGGAACCTGGGATGGTGAGGTAATTGAAGTGTATAGGATATTCTATGAAAACAAGAATGTTTGTTTGAATTAACATATTACTTTCTTTTATAACTATTAATTGAAACAGGATATTGTGGAAAAGTTCAATAGCTAGGTTTCAATAATACAATCTAGGGTGACTACAGCCAAACCTGTCTTAAGCAGCCAGCCAAGGGAGTCAGAGAAAGTGGCTGCTTAGCACAGGTTGGCTGCTTAATACAGTCATGTGTATAGTAAAACAACATATTTGGAATCTTGAAACTGGCTGCTTAATACAGGTTGGCTGCTTAATGGAGGTGACCACTAACACAGGTTTGACTGTATTATATTTTGTCGAGGAAGATGATGTTCCCATAGGGAGATATCCACTATATACAGTCGAACCCGTCTTAAGCAGCCAGCCAAGGGAATCATGGAATGTGGCTGCTTAGCACAGGTGGCTGCTTAATAGAGGTTAAATGTAAAATAAAAAGGCAAATTGGGAATCTTGAAACTGGCTGCTTAATACAGGTTGGCTGCTTAATGGAGGTGACCACTAACACAGGTTTGACTGTATTATATTTTGTCGAGGAAGATGATGTTCCCATAGGGGGATATCCACTATATACAGTCGAACCCGTCTTAAGCAGCCAGCCAAGGGAATCATGGAATGTGGCTGCTTAGCACAGGTGGCTGCTTAATAGAGGTTAAATGTAAAATAAAAAGGCAAATTGGGAATCTTGAAACTGGCTGCTTAATACAGGTTGGCTGCTTAATGGAGGTGACCACTAACACAGGTTTGACTGTATTATATTTTGTCGAGGAAGATGATGTTCCCATAGGGGGATATCCACTATATACAGTCGAACCTGTCTTAAGCAGCCAGCCATGGGAATCATGTAATGTGGCTGCTTAGCACAGGTGGCTGCTTAATAGAGGTTAAATGTAAAATAAAAAGGCAAATTGGGAATCTGGAAACTGGCTGCTTAATACAGGTTGGCTGCTTAATAGAGGTTAAATGTATAATAAAATGGCAAATTGGGAATCTGGACACTGGCTGCTTAATACAGGTTGGCTGCTTAATGGAGGTGACCGCTAACACAGGTTTGACTGTACGTTCAACATAGCTGATTCAGCAATGGAAATGACTGATAAGTTCTTCTCCGAATCTTCCTCTACTTTATCATACCAAACAATCACCATCCCGTGGGAATTATCCACATTATCCGCCAACACAACGGTTGAAATTTGGGGAATGTACTTGTGTTTTTACATTTATTTATCATTGCTACCGGTTGCCCATATGAGTGACGCCTCCTGAAGAGATTAGTGATTTTAGATGTTGGAGGATAGTGCATGATACAGACAGAGACCCATTCCAGAATCTCCTCTGGATCTTTTACGTGCACCGAAAAGCACCGACACAAGACCTCAGTTTAAAGTCCCATCTGAAAGACTGTTAATTTTATTAGGGTCAGACGGGGGATCGAACCTGCGATCCCTGGATTACCAGTCCAGCGTGTTAACCACTAAACTACAGATCCGTCTGTAAAAATTCCCCGTCGAATACGGGAACAAATTAAATAAGAGCACTGTTCGAGGTTTCAAAAATGTTTATTTTGAACAAGTTACAGCTGAACAATAACAAAACACTGAAAATAACAGGCTGCGACAATCCTGCAGAACAATGTTAATTAACACCGAAAAAAATGTGTCAGGCAATTACTACTTGGGTGTGAATTAGTACAAACTGGCTACCTGTGTGAAGGTAAAATCCTCCGCGCAAGGCAGCAGTATACGAAATGCATGTTGAGGTGCGAATCTTCGCGAATCTTAAAACATGACACATAAACACGAAATTTGCAGTACACAATAATAATCTGATATGCAGTCTCTATTTTATTACACAGAATATATTTCACACATTCAAACTGATTCAATTAACCCTTTCAACACCGCAGACCTCTAAATAGGCTTACAAAAAAGTGTAGATCCAGATGAGCCGGCTCGTGACGAGCCGTCTCATCAGGATCTGCACTTTTTTCAAGTAATATAACTATTTTTAGAGAAAAAAATTACCCATTTTGATAAATGAACTAGTCCGAATGTAATTTTGTTATTAATTTATTGGTCTAAAAATATCATGGACCATGTCAGTTACTTGGTGTTGAATGGGTTAAGTAATATCACAAATGGTAAGATTTTTACCGTAACTCCAATATTTGGGATCCCATAAATGTTGAATAGATTTTCATATCGTAAAAATAGTTTGCTGTTCGTCTGCATGTATTAAGAAATTCAACATCTTTAATGATGGTGTAGTATGTAGAAAAATTACCCCAATATTTTGGCGTCTTGTATATCAAGCCAGAGCACAACGTCTCGTTTGTCGGAGAGTGAGATATATGTATATCCCACGGCAATATTGCCCACTTAGTTCTGTTGAGGAGTACAATGTGGTATGGTTTATTACGCGTGGTAGCAAATTGACCAATGTGGTATTCCTAGAAATTTCGGTGATGTATAATAAAATTCTGTCTAAAGTTTAATAATTATTATATTATGTAAACAGTAAAACCTGTGTTAATGGTCGCCTCCATTAAGCAGCCAACCTGTATTAAGCAGCCAGTTTCCAGATTCCCAATATGTTGATTTACTATACAGTTGACCTCTATTAAGCAGCCATCTGTGCTAAACAGCCCATTCTGTGATTCCCAATATGTTGTTTTATTATACATTTAACCTCTATTAAGCAGCCATCTGTGCTAAGCAGCCCGTTCTGTGATTCCCTTGGCTGGCTGCTTAAGACAGGTTTGACTGTATGTTGTTTTATTATACATTTAACCTCTATTAAGCAGCCACCTGTGCTAAGCAGCCCATTCTGTGATTCCCTTGGCTGGCTGCTTGAGACAGGTTCCACTGTAAATTATAATTAATATAAATGATAAATTTTCTCAACCAGTAAACAGGTAAAGGTGTGCAGAAATCTGATTGTATCAAATGTCAATGGTCATACAATTTTAAAAGCCTTTTTCTGATCTAGAATGAACCCTGAAATATTCTTTTTTTTCCAAACAATGCTTAAAGCGACACTACATCGGTGAAAAAGCAAAGTTCTACAGAATGTTATTTCCTATATTATGGTATTTTTTGCCTTTTTCTGATTTGCTTTGAAATTGAGTCATTTATACATTCAAATTTCTCTTTCTCATAAATCCAAAAGCTTTTATTTCTGTAAAACTATTGATTGAACACTATTTCCTGAAAATACCGATTCCTTCTTTCAACATAATGTGTCATAATCTAGTAGGTTACTGTTCTTGGATTCATTTCAATATATGGCAATGTATTGCTTTGACTAGGTATTTATACAATCAGGCAGTTATATATGGCAATGTATTGCTTTGACTGGATATTTATACTTTAACTAGGTATTTGTACAATCAGGCAGTTATATATGGCAATGTATTGCTTTGACTGGGTATTTATACAATCAGGCAGTTATATATGACAATGTATTGCTTTGACTAGGTATTTGTACAATCAGGCAGTTATATATGGCAATGTATTGCTTTGACTGGATATTTATACTTTAACTAGGTATTTATACAATCAGGCAGTTATATATGGCAATGTATTGCTTTGACTAGGTATTTATACAATCAGGCAGTTATATATGGCAATGTATTGCTTTGACTAGGTATTTATACAATCAGGCAGTTATATATGGCAATGTATTGCTTTGACTGGATATTTGTACAATCAGGCAGTTATATATGGCAATGTATTGCTTTGACTGGATATTTATACAATCAGGCAGTTATATATGGCAATGTATTGCTTTGACTGGATATTTATACAATCAGGCAGTTATATATGGCAATGTATTGCTTTGACTGGATATTTGTACAATCAAGCAGTTATATATGGCAATGTATTGCTTTGACTGGATATTTATACAATCAGGCAGTTATATATGGCAATGTATTGCTTTGACTGGATATTTATACAATCAGGCAGTTATATATGGCAATGTATTGCTTTGACTGGATATTTGTACAATCAAGCAGTTATATATGGCAATGTATTGCTTTGACTGGATATTTATACAATCAGGCAGTTATATATGGCAATGTATTGCTTTGACTGGATATTTATACAATCAGGCAGTTATATATGGCAATGTATTGCTTTGACTGGATATTTATACAATCAGGCAGTTATATATGGCAATGTATTGCTTTGACTGGATATTTATACAATCAGGCAGTTATATATGGCAATGTATTGCTTTGACTGGATATTTATACAATCAGGCAGTTATATATGGCAATGTATTGCTTTGACTGGATATTTGTACAATCAGGCAGTTATATATGGCAATGTATTGCTTTGACTGGATATTTATACAATCAGGCAGTTATATATGGCAATGTATTGCTTTGACTGGATATTTGTACAATCAAGCAGTTATATATGGCAATGTATTGCTTTAACTAGGTATTTGTACAATCAGGCAGTTATATATGGCAATGTATTGCTTTGACTAGATATTTGTACAATCGAGCAGTTATATATGGCAATGTATTGCTTTGTCTGGATATTTGTACAATCAAGCAGTTATATATGAATACATTGCCATATATATGTGTTGCAGTTATATATGGCAATGTATTGCTTTGACTGGATATTTGTACAATCGAGCAGTTATATATGGCAATGTATTGCTTTGACTGGGTATTTATACAATCAGGCAGTTATATATGGCAATGTATTGCTTTGTCTGGATATTTATACAATCAGGCATAATCAATCCCCAGTGTATTGCTTGCTTTGACTTGCTTTATGCAATCAAGCAAACGTATGCTCCGGTGTTATTATAAAATGGGTCAAAGTAGGAACATCCATAATTGTGACAAGTGAACAAAGAAATGGACTCTTTCAGTTGTTAAGTCTACTCTGTGATGTATCATTTACGTTTGGCTTTGTGATGTAGCATTTATGTTTGGATTTGTGATGTAGCATTTACGTTTGGCTTTGTGATGTGGCATTTACGTTTGGCTTTGTGATGTAGCATTTACATTTGGCTTTGTGATGTGGCATTTATGTTTGGCTTTGTGATGTGGCATTTATGTTTGGATTTGTGATGTAGCATTTATGTTTGCATATACAGTCTGACTTTGTAATGTAACATTTATGTTTGCATATACAGTCAGACTTTGTAATGTAACATTTATGTTTGCATATACAGTCTGACTTTGTGATGTAGCATTTACGTTTGGCTTTGTGATGTAGCATTTACGTTTGGCTTTGTTTGCCGTGGGCGGAGACCTGTGTCGCCTGATGAGAGGATCCTGGTGGTTGAGTAGAATCAGTGTTGGCAAATAATACCCTGTTCATTCTGAGTATATCATTGATGTATCCCTGTCATGATCTGCGATGGATTTCCCCAGATCATGTCCCCTTGTTGGGCTCTGAGACGGGTGGGGAGCATTGACGATGAACTATATATTACTATTATGAGTTCCACTCAAAAAAAAGCTAAGCGTGCACTAAGTGAATCTGATGATGATTCTGTTGAACAACAGAGAGTGAACTTCCCTCGCTTCATTCTCATTGAGGCGGTAGACAGTTCAAAACCTATCGCAAAAATTTCCCCTTTCGTCATTGAAAAGCAAATGAAATCTATCCTAGGTACACCTAAATCTGTTAAAAGTCTTCGAAATGGAAGTCTTTTGGTTGAAATTACTTCAAAAGCTCAATCTCAGAATTTATTATCAACGAACACCTTCTTTGGACATTCTGTGAAGGTCAGTCCCCACAAATCTTTGAACTCATCCAAAGGTGTCATCAGGTGCAGGGAATTATCTTCCTGCTCTTTGGATGAGATCAAAGAAGGTTTGTCAAGTCAAGGGATCATTGATGTGAAGAGAATATCTATAAAACGTAACAACGAAATAAAACTCACAAACACATATATAATTACATGTGACACACCAGTCATCCCGTCACGTATCAAAGTCGGCTACCAGATTGTCACCGTCGACATATATGTACCTAACCCTCTTAGATGCTTTAAATGCCAGAAGTATGGTCATCATGAGGATAGGTGTCGGAACGAGTCTGTATGCTCCAAGTGTGCTGAGACTGCTCCACAACATCAAGAGAACAACTGCCCCAACACAAATAAATGCGCCAATTGTGGCGCTGATCATATATCCAATTCTAAAGACTGTGTCTCCTGGAAAAAAGAAAAAGAAATAGTTAAGATCAAATATTCGGAAAACATTTCATTCCAGGATGCAAGAAAGATTTATGAATCTCGATACAAATTCGAAAATCAGCCAAGCTATGCAAGTGTTGCTAAAACAGCCTCTGTTGAATGCAAAACTTGCAAAAACTTGTTAACCAAACTTTGCAAAATCTTTCCAGACAAAAAAACAGAAATAATGCAGTTATTCCCTGGTTCTGATAGTTCTTCTCATCTTGACCAGCTTACAAATCAAAATATACCACAAACACCTAAACCTACGCTTACAAATCAAAATACACCACAAACACCTAAACCTACAGCAGACAAACAAAAACAAGCAAAAACAAACATACACAAGAATCCAACAACAAAAAACACTCGAAACAACAATACACAAGAAAAACACATTCAACCAAAAACAACATCAACTTCATCAAAACCAACATCAACTTCATCAAAACATACCTACTAAAAGAGCATCTACAACTCAACAAACATCAACTCCAACAAATAAGCAATCTGCTGTCACTTCCAGACAGCAGAAAACTAAACATATACAAACAGATAAACACACAGTGTCCAGTCCAGTATCTACAAGCAATAGATACTCGGATTTGGACACGGACGATGACAATCTGGAGGGCGAGGCATCAGACTCGGACAAGTCCGAGTCTATGACCTGGCAAGATGGCGAGGGTGGCTGGAACAAGAACCTCCAGTCGTTGCAGGATGCCACTTAATATATTTTTAACTTTATATGTTATCTATGTATAATAATTATGTAAATATCGGTATAATATTTTTAATAATTAATCTCTCCATAATGGCCATCCTAATACACTGTGTTGACCTTCAACCAATCCGGTTGCAGTACTACAATGTGGACAACATTAAAACACTCTTCGACTCTATCAGAGTAGAGTCCATCATATCATTTATCAAGGCAATAGGAATTTATAATAGGCTGTGATATCAATTGTTAATCATGCCTTTGTAGTAATCATTCATTCATATATTACTTGTAATTAATCTTACGTCTTTATAACTTCTTAGTATTAATTTTTACGTAATGCATATACTTATATAGAATTTTATTTCATACACTCGACAATAAACATAACTTTAATGCGCGCTACATGACCTTAGATGTCGATGCGCCGTAAAACACCATTCATTCATTCATTACGTTTGGCTTTGTGATGTATCATTTACATTTGGCTTTGTGATGTATCATTTACATTTGGCTTTGTGATGTGGCATTTATGTTTGGATTTGTGATGTAGCATTTATGTTTGCATATACAGTCTGACTTTGTAATGTAACATTTATGTTTGCATATACAGTCTGACTTTGTAATGTAACATTTATGTTTGCATATACAGTCTGACTTTGTAATGTAACATTTATGTTTGCATATACAGTCTGACTTTGTAATGTAACATTTATGTTTGCATATACAATCTGACTTTGTAATGTAACATTTATGTTTGCATATACAGTCAGACTTTGTAATGTAACATTTATGTTTGCATATACAGTCTGACTTTGTAATGTAACATTTATGTTTGCATATACAGTCTGACTTTGTAATGTAACATTTATGTTTGCATATACAGTCAGACTTTGTAATGTAACATTTATGTTTGCATATACAGTCAGACTTTGTAATGTAACATTTATGTTTGCATATACAGTCTGACTTTGTAATGTAACATTTATGTTTGCATATACAGTCAGACTTTGTAATGTAACATTTATGTTTGCATATACAGTCTGACTTTGTAATGTAACATTTATGTTTGCATACACAGTCAGACTTTGTAATGTAACATTTATCTTTGCATATGCAATCTGATTTTGTAATGTATCATTTATGTTTGCATAATTATACAGTCTGACTTTGTAATGTAGCATTTATGTTTGCATATACAGTCAGACTTTGTAATGTAACATTTATGTTTGCATATACAGTCAGACTTTGTAATGTAACATTTATGTTTGCATATACAGTCAGACTTTGTAATGTAACATTTATGTTTGCATATACGGTCAGACTTTGTAAAGTAACATTTATGTTTGCATATACAGTCAGACTTTGTAATGTAACATTTATGTTTGCATATACAGTCATGCTTTGTCGTCCTTGTGAAGCATGTTTTGACCAACTACGATGGTTATCTAAACTTGAAATCACTTATGGAGATGGTAGTTGTACATGGTAGTTAGTAAAACTTATAAATAAAAGTATGTTGTTCTGGCTTCAAATGAGTAACAATCATTTTGTGTATATTTCAGGCACGGCGGAATGACAGGGAGGAGATCCGTAAGAAACTAGCAATGGGAGGAGATGATGATTGTATTGATGATGATGACGATGATGATGATGATGAAATCACATACAGAAAGCCAAATATACAGTCTCGGTTGCATAGTGGATTACAGGTAGGTAGTTATGGGGAGATATATTGTTTTTCCCTTTGTCGTCCGTCCGTTCGTCTGCTTTGCTTGTGTGTGCTTCATCTCCATAACCCATGGTTGGATTTTCACCAAAGTTGACAGCAAGCATCGTTATGATGTCTAGTTTTGCATATTGTAGTGCCTTTCCGGTTACTGCTGATTTATGGCCATTTGAGGTCCGCCTCCGTGGTCGAGTGGTTAAGGTCGCTGACTTGTATACCACTGTAACCTATCATCACTGATGGTCACGGGTTCGAGCCCCGCTCAGGCCGTGTCTCATTTATATGAAAAGTTGGCAGTTTCTTACGGAGGTTGGTGCACCCTAGTACTGGTTAGCCGCTGGAGCCTGCCCAGGAAAGGTGTTGTTAAATAAACTTCCCTGCCGGCGATATAGCCCGAAATGGTGCTGATGCAGGCGTAAAAACCCGAAATATAACATAACGGCCATTTGAACATTTTTATAACGCAGCTTGTCCACACTTGATCTCCATAACTCATTGTTGGATTTTCACCATCCATGGTATGAAGCATAAGTATGATGTATAGTTGTGCATATTGTAACTATGTTACTGTTGGATAATGTTGGGCGGATTTACGGCCATTTGAACATTTTTATAACGCAGCTTGTCCACGCTTCATCTCCATAACCCATGGTTGGATTTTCACGTTCACAAATAAGAAAAATACATTGATGAACTATATGAACTATTTATAGCCATCATTTTACCCAGCATGCAAAAGAGACTTAACCCATTTCATTCTGGATACCGTTCAAACAGTATTTGCAAAGAACATAGAGCTAGATCAGCCGCCATGGAACGTGCCGTCTCATCAGGCACAATACTGTTTGCTATTCAGATGATCTTGCTAAGACAGTTGGCTATGTAGCAAACAACATAGATCCTGATCAGCATGCAGCGTTAGGCTGCGGCTGATCCGGATCTATGTTGTTTGCAAAAGCCTTTAAATATATCCAGAATGAAATGGGTTAATAGTGATTGTTGATTTTTGTTTTACATCGTGTAGAATGTGGGTTACATTTGTTGTCGTTAACATTAACCCTTTGCCTGCTAAGTAAATAAAATCATTTTCGCAAATAACATAGATCCAGATCAGTCGCGGCGTAGCACCGCGTCTGATAAGGATCTATGTCGTTTGCTATTCAGTCAAATGTTTTAGCTCCACTATCCGAATAGCAAACAGCATAGAGCCTGATCAGATGGCAATCAGCCGCTAGCATGCAAAGGGTTTATAGTATCAGTGTGTGCCAGATGATATAGCAAGCCTTCCAGGCGTTTGATTACAGTTACATTACATTGTCCTAGATGAGTGAGTATGCCTATTGTGGTCGGATGTTTGGCGTGTCATCAATCTACCGTAATAATAGAGCACAATGTCCCAGCCCTCCATCAAACAAGTCTAGGGTTTATTAGGAGTGAATAAATGCTGGCATTTGATTGGATGATCTGTTTTTAATGCATGCTTGCAAGTTATTGCATTTACTGGAAATGTTACAAACATTTACTTTCTTAAAATGCTTAAGAAATTGGAATGAATGTGCAAACAACATAGATCCAGTTCAGCTGCGAGTCTATATTGTTTGCTAGTCAGCCAAGTGTTTTAGCTCCTCTATCCGAATAGCAAATAGCATAGAGCCTGTCAGATTGCACATTCTGTGCGATCTGATCTGGCTGTATGCTGTTTGCAAAAAGGGAATATACTGTTTTCCAGCACAGTAAGTGTTGAACAATGTACATTTGTTTTCTGAGGACCATGATTGGGCAATATTTTGGATGTACAATGCATGTGTCCACCTCCGTGGATATGGTCGCTGACTGTAACCACGAGTTTGAGCCCCACTCAGGCTGTGTCTCATTTATATGAAAAAGTTGGCAGTTTCTTACGGAGGTTGGTGCACCAAGTACTGATTAACCACTGATGCATGTCCAGGAAAGGTGTTATTAGGTAAATGTTCCGGTTTTTCTTCTTGGGGCTGGCGATACTAACTTAGCACCCCCATTAAGTTTGTCCTGGATACGCCTCTGTCAGGATTAACATATGACAAACGTGTGATGTTTGAATGTCGGAAAGATTAGTCGTTTGGGACATGGTTACTGGAAAGTTATAGTAGGAAAGAGTAGTGAGTTGTCCCTTAGGTCTGGAGTTTATAAAGCTTTTGTCAAATCTCAAGCTTGAACTAAAGTGATTTGGTTGGTTAATTCTGATATTTACTCCCAGCTGAACCTTGAGGTTTAATGGAGAAAGTTTTTTATAACCTCGGGTCTGGTCTTATGATGTGAGCTTATGGAAAAGCAGTTTATGCTGCCTGATGTATGCCATAATGCCAAGATGGCTGCCAAACTACCAATATAACGGAGAATCTACCAGTCCGAACATGGAAAAGAATACGTCCTAATTAGAGACAGCTGGTTATAGACGACTGTTGACATCAAATACTGCTCCTAGAGGTTGCCTGTCACAGCAGTTATGCAGGGTACCAGTGAGGCCATATCAACCAGGCACCAGAAAACCAGAGAGCTAACATACAAAGAGCAATGGAGAGAAAAATGCTTGTCTACAGAAATGACCAAGCAATTTTCTGCTGCCTAATGTCTGTATTGGGCAATATGTTGGGAGTATATAAACTAGTGTTGTAATCTCTTTGCAGGTTCGAGCCCCCGTCTGACCCTAATAAAATTAACAGTCTTTCAGATGGGACGTTAAACCGAGGTCTCGTGTCGGTGCTTTACACCGTGCACGTAAAAGAACCAGAAGAGACTCTGGAATGGGTCTCTGTCTGTATCATTGCACTATCCTCCAAAAATCTAAAATGACTAATCTCTTCAGGAGGCGTCGCTCATATGGGCAACCGGTAGCGACGATAAATAAACGTAAAACACACACACTCTTTGCACGCTAGCGGTGAAATTAACACACAATTAAGACACAATTCTAACGAAATTCCATGACATATTTCCAGAGTTTTCGTTTACAAATAAGAAAAATACATTGATGAATTATATGAACTATTTATAGCCATCATTTTACCCAGCATGCAACAGAGTTATTCAGTGTATTCAGTTACAAACTTGCAAAACTCATTAATGAATTGTTGTCTGCTACAATTATTTGAACTATTTATAGGCTTTATTTTACCAGCATGCAAATTGTTAATATAGATTGAATGGTTGGAAAGTTAAGAAATCCGTATTCACAGACCAGCAAATGGAAGCATTTGTCAGTTACTTCCCCCTGAATACTCTTTTAAGGAGGATAGGTCTTTTGAATTGGTTTCCTGTTTTCATCGTGGTTTACTCTACACCACATGCTATCAATTTTCATCCGTTTTTCGCATTTTATAATTATTAAATCTCGACAGATATCATACAGTAATAGCTAATGATACATTACTGTAAATATTTGTTAGAAATTAATAAACATGATTTTGATAAAATGACATTTATCATACCGCAACATTTGGTTAGGGAACAACAGTAAATACAAAGGGTTCCAACTGAAAGGACGATTCACATTTCAGGATAAATCAGACAAATGTTGTTGATTGTATTCGAGTTTTATTTTTCAGAATTGTTAACTTATACTAAACATACAGCGTTATTTGTGCAACCTTGCTTGGGGTTGCTGTGGCGCTGGGGTCGTCAGATTTATAATTGCTAGGCAACATCGCTGGAGCACAGGGATTCGGCACGTTTGGGAGTACTTAAATATATATACTAGTACCCCCAAAGTGCCGAATCCCTGTGCGCTGGAGCAGTGCGTTTTGAAACCTTACTAATTTGTGCGACATGATTGATTCGAAGAATCTCAAGCTTTTGTAATCGGCTGCAATTCTTGATAATGCCGCAGACTTGAGATTTCGGGAGGGGAAAAAAATACATATGAGTCATTATTTTCAGATTTGTTTTATGAATGAATCTCCTGGCGATACAGACAACGAGGGTCTGTCTCCACGGCAACATGAAGTCCATGACAACGTAAAGCTCGTGAAGAATGTCAGTAGCCTCGTTGATTCTGATGTAAGTACAAATGATGTGTCCATCACTATGGTAAGCTCCCGTTAGAATGGCCGTGAATGGCCATATTCATTGAATACAACGATCAATAGGACTTGGAAGGCCTGAAAATAATACAGCGAAAGATTGCTCGAAATAATGTGTTCAAATATATTTGGTGAAGCATGAATTAAAGGATTTTTTTTATTTATACAAATTTATATTAGCTCGATTGTGAAACAAGTTCTTATAACTTATATTAATCACTCTGGAGGCCTCATTCCTGATGGAATCCATCGCCACGAGGGAGAGGGAAGAGGCAATGTTGAATTTAAATGCCTTGCCTAAGGGCCCAATCGTAACAGCTCCAGCTGGGCTCGAACTCTGGGTCTTTCACACTGGAAGCAAATGCGCTATCACCACTTCCATGATTTATTTATACAATTGTTTACATTAGGAGCATAATCAGATGGAATTATGCAATTGTACCTCAAATGACCATAGGGCTTTAGAGCTATTATATGTTGTGTCTTTAAATTGCCCTCCTAAGCTCGCATTATGTTATGTAATCTTCCAATTCTCCCAGTAAGGAAAACATGTATCAGGTTTTGTCTGGGAGATGATGGTCTGTATTTAAATGAACTTGCTTATCCACATAAACGGTCTGTTGTCATGGAAAACATGCGTCTCTTAGGGGGTGGAGAGAAGATGAGTAATGCAAATGATTCATATATCATCGGATGCTGTAATATGTTTCGCTGTATTTGGCAAAGAAAAGAGATCGATGCTAAGTAAAGTTATTTGTTAGTAAAGAAAGCAGGTTTACAGTCAAACCTGCGTTAGTTTTCATCTCTATTAACCCATTCAACACCAAGTAACTCACATGGACTGGTCCATGATATTCATAAACCAATAAATGAATCAGAAAATCACATTTGGACAAGTTCATTTATCAAAATGGGTAATTATGTCTAAAAATAGTCATATCACTGGCAAAAAGTGCAGATCCTGACGAGACGGCTCGTCACGAGCCGGCTCATCTGGATCTACACTTTTTGTAAGCCTATTTAGAGGTCTGTAGTGTTGAAAGGGTTAAGCAGCCAACCCGTATTAATCGGCCCATTTCCAGATCCCCAATATGTTATTTTATTATACATTATACGGTCTCCGTGGCCTAGTGGTTAAGGAGTCCGCCTACGGAGTGGGAGGTCGAAGGTTCGAACCTCGTCAGGGATTCGTTCTGATATGGCCGGTTGGTGATCCGCCAGCTAGTTAAATAATGGTTACCGATTGCCTACCAGCCTGGCGCCTGACATACAAGCATAAGATTTGGGAAGTACTGATGTTCATAAGAAGAGGTTACTCATAAGTCTGAAATGGTTGGCCCTTTAAATAGGGGTGACACTAGAAGTACTGATGTTCATAAGAAGAGGTTACTCATAAGTCAGAAATGGTTGGCCCTTTAAATAGGGGTGACACTATAATAAACAAACACTATACATTATATTAATACAACAGCCACATGTGCTAAGCAGCCATTTTCTGTGATTCCCTTTGATGGCTGCTTAAGACAGGTTTGGTTGTATGTTTAAATTTCGAAATGTCATTTTAATCTATGGAGAAAATTAACGTAATTGCAATTAATTATTTTGCTTCAGAATGACACATGAATTTTTAGAGAAAATTGCTTGCATAAGAAAGTGTGTAATGAAGAATAATGTTCCAGCTTAATTTGGTCTGAGGCAATTAGATCTGACACAATTAGATCTGAGGAAATTAGATCGGAGGCAATTAGATCCGAGGAAATTAGGTCTGAGGAAAGTAGGTCTGAGGAAAGTAGGTCTGGGGAAATTAGGTCTGAGGAAATTAGGTCTGAGGAAATTAGATGTGAGGGAATTAGATGTGAGGGAATTAGGTCTGAGGCAATTAGATCGGAGGCAATTAGGTCTGAGGAAAGTAGGTCTGAGGAAAGTAGGTCTGAGGATAGTAGGTCTGGGGAAATTAGGTCTGAGGAAATTAGGTCTGAGGAAATTAGATGTGAGGGAATTAGATGTGAGGGAATTAGGTCTGAGGAAATTAGGTCTGAGGAAATTAGGTCTGAGGAAATTAAGTCTTGAGGCAATTAGATCTGAGGAAATGTTTAGATCTGAGGAAATGTTTAGATCTGAGGAAATGTTTAGGTCTGAGGAAATTAGGTCTGATGCAGGATATACATGGATTCTATTATATAACCGTGATCATTTGTCAAACCATCAAATGTCAATTAAACCCAACCACAGTATGGTCGCCAAAATGTAGAAAATCACAGTTTTAATGTTTTAATCAGCTTCAAGGCACCACCCGTCATGATATCGCGACAAGCCGAATATTTCAGGTTATTGAGTAGTAGAACATTCGGGTTGTATTGGCGAGTTATTTGCATATTTTAAATATAATAAGAAGCCTGACGATCGATCTCTACTAAATCTAGACTCTAAATATTGAAAATGTGGAATTTTTGGCCGATGCACAAGAGAGATTTTGTGAGAAAACGTTGATCATTTTATGCACTGCCTGTGACATTCTGTAATGCTATTCATCTTTAATGTAAAACAAATGTCTGAATGGAGAGGAAAATGCAAATTTAATCAAGGTTTGAAATTGGTTGTGTAAATGCTCAGCACTCGATATAGTACCGTATCTTCCAGACCATAAGTCGATTCTGGCCATAAGTCTACCACCATGGCCATAAGTATACCACCACGGCCATAAGTCTACCACCATGGCCATAAGTCTACCACCATGGCCATAAGTCTACCACCATGGCCATAAGTCTACCACCATGGCCATAAGTCTACCACCACGGCCATAAGTCTACCACCATGGCCATAAGTCTAACCACGGCCATAAGTCTACCACCACGGCCATAAGTCTACCACCACGGCCATAAGTCTATCACCACGGCCATAAGTCTACCACCACGGCCATAAGTCTACTACCACGGCCATAAGTCTATCACCACGGCCATAAGTCTACCACCACGGCCATAAGTCTACCACCATGGCCATAAGTCTACCACCATGGCCATAAGTCTACCACCATGGCCATAAGTCTACCACCACGGCCATTAGTCTACCACCATGGCCATAAGTCTACCACCACGGCCATAAGTCTACCACCATGGCCATAAGTCTACCACCACGGCCATAAGTCTATCACCAGGTGTCGCCATAAGTCTACCACCACGGCCATAAGTCGACCACCACGGCCATAAGTCGACCACCACGGCCATAAGTCGACCACCACGGCCATATGTCGATTCTGGCCATAGGTCTACCACCACGGCCATAAGTTGATTCTGACCATAAGTCTACCACCACGGCCATAAGTCTACCGCCACGGCCATTAGTCTACCACCACGGCCATAAGTCTACCACCATGGTCATAAGTCTACCACCACGGCCATAAGTCTACCACCATGGCCATAAAGTCTACCGCCACGGCCTAGCACGGCCCTACCGCCACGGCCATAAGTCTACCGCCACGGCCATAAGTCTACCGCCACGGCCATAAGTCTACCGCCACGGCATAAGTCTACCGCCACGGCCATAAGTCTACCCACGGCCATAAGTCTACCACCACGGCCATAAGTCTACCACCACGGCCATAAGTCTACCACCACGGCCATAAGTCTACCACCACGGCCATAAGTCTACACCACGGCCATAAGTCTACCACCACGGCCTGGATAAGTCTACCACCACGGCCATAAGTCTACCACCACGGCCATAAGTCTACCACCACGGCCATAAGTCTACCACCACGGCCATAAGTCTACCACCACGGCCATAAGTCTACCACCACGGCCATAAGTCTACCACCACGGCCATAAGTCTACCACCACGGCCATAAGTCTACCACCACGGCCATAAGTCTACCACCACGGCCATAAGTCTACCACCACGGCCATAAGTCTACCACCACGGCCATAAGTCTACCACCACGGCCATAAGTCTACCACCACGGCCATAAGTCTACCACCACTGCCATAAGTCTACCACCACGGCCATAAGTCTACCACCACGACCATAAGTCTACCACCATGGCCATAAGTCTACCACCATGGCCATAAGTCGATTCTGACCATAAATCTACCATGGCCATAAGTTGATCAACGCCATAAGTCGATCATAGCCATAAGTTGATTCTGGCCATAGGTCAATTCCAGCCATAAGTCTACCATGGCCATAAGTCCATCACTACCATACGTCATTGATCAAATTTTGGCAGGAAAGAGCTGAGTTTATTCTGGGTCCGTCGAGGGTACTTTGTGAACGTACTTTGTGGACTTATGACACTATCAGATTTTTCTCTGATATATATATAATGTAACTGATTGTTTAAGTCAATTGCTATATTAAAACTAGGGATGGCAACGAATAGCGATTTAGGGATTCGAATATTCGATCGGCAAGATATTCGAATATACAAATATTCGTTTTAATTCTGTGAAAAACTGAAAATATCTCAAACACATGTATTTTCACAATTAATCTACTTTCTGTTTTATGCCCTACGTCATATCTTCTTCCTGTAAATTTGGCGACGACTCAATCAGTTATTGTTATCGTCCACTGTACACACTACCATTACCGATGAGACGTTAGTACACCAAATTAATACCTATGCTACTATATATAATAAATGAAGAATTCTATATAAGAACATGCTAAACTTTATTCAAATTCAATTACTTGGAAACATTTCAATGTGTACTAAATTTCACACATACAATATATATGTCCATAAATGTCAACGGGTAGTACCGTACGATCTCGCCATGCGTGCACATTAAAACTCTAATGTCACAACCTTTTTGAACGTTGTTCTTGTTCAAAAAAATAATGTTGTCAACAAGAGAAGTGGATAATCTGTTCCATAGCTTGTTGATAAGTAGACCAGTTGCTGAGAAGATGCGTTCGGATGGGACTGACGTTGCTGGCACTGACAGTAGTCTACGGGCGACGTGAGTGACAGTGGGGAATTTCAGTTCATTTTTCCGCCACCACTCAAGGGATTTCACATAGGGATCCATTTTCTCGAGCAGATAGCTCTTTAACTCATCAGACTGTTCCTTTTCGTTTGTCTCAAACACTAGAAAGTTCAATTTCCTACGCTTAGGCGTAGGCTTCCAGTCACCACTAGTGTCACGTGAAGACAGTTTCAATGGTACGTCCTCCACGTAGGCTTCCAGTTTTTCCTCGGCGATCTGACATTGTTCATTCAAAAAAAAAATACTTTAAATAGTACTTTTGGGTAATATTGAGCAGTTAATTAAAAATTTTAAATACATATGGGCGTGAATGTTGCTGCAAACTTTCAGTAATATTTCAAAGGTATTTTCTTGGCAAAACAATTTCAAAATTATGAAAGACCCCCGATATTTACCCAGCAGCAACAATTTGCAAACAAATTAATTTGCAATATTGAATTGGTTCAATCAGTAATATAGAACCTACTGTAATTATCCAATTTCATGGCAAGTGTCAATTAACACCTGCCATGGTTGATCACAACATGGTTTATTCACACCTCCTCAGGGGATTATTTTTGTATTGTAACTTTGTAAGGTTTTATGATATATTGAAAAGAAAACAACAACGACATATCTGATTTTATGACAGTTTATTTCAATTTTGCAAATATATTTTTTTTTCTTCCGAATATTCGAATACTGTAATAGTATTCGGATATTCGGACGTTTGAGCGAATATTCGTGAATTCGTTGCTATCCCTAAAAACACAATCAAACAGATACAAAGTTCCAACAAATAAATATTTTAATAAGCATGTTATGGTAGACATGGTAGCGCAGTGGTAGTGCGTTCGCTTCAGCTGCAAAAGGCCCGGAATTCACTCCCAGCTGTAGTGATAAGATTGTGCCCTTAGGCAAGGCATTTAAATTCCACAGTGCCTCTTTTCTCTCCCTCCTAGCGATGGATTCCATCAGGAATGAGGTCTCGAGGGTGATTAATATATATTAAGGTATATTATACCGTCTCCGTGGCCTAGTGGTTAAGGCATCCACCTACGGAGCGGGAGGTCAAAGGTTCGAACCTCGTCAGGGGTTTGTTCTGATATGACCGGTTGGTGAGTGACCAGCTAGTTAGATAATGGTTAATGATTGCCTACCAGCCTGGCACCTGGCATACAAGCATAGGATTAGGGAAGTACTGATGTTTATAAAATGAGCTGTCTCATAAGTCAGAAATGGTTGGCCCTTTAAATAGAGGTGACACTATAATAAACAAACACTTGGATAAGGTCGCTGACTTGTATTCCACTGTAACCTATCATCACTGATGGTCACGGGTTCGAGCCCCGCTCAGACCGTGTTTCATTTATATGAAAAAGTTGACAGTTTCTTACGGAGGTTGCTGCACCCAAGTACTGGTTAACAGCTGGAGCCTGGCCAGGAAAGGTGTTGTTAGGTAAACTGCCCGCCGGCGATATAGCCCAAAAATGGTGCTGATGCAGGCGTAAAACCCGAAATATAACTATAACTACAACTTGGGTTAATTTAGTCATGAGAATGTGGGTTGTTTTAAATTTAGTCATGAGAATGTGGGTTGTTTTTAATTTAGTCATGAGAATGTGTGTTGTTTTTAATTTAGTCATCAGAATGTGGGTTGTTTTAAATTTAGTCATCAGAATGTGGGTTGTTTTTAATTTAGTCATGAGAATGTGGGTTGTTTTTAATTTAGTCATCAGAATGTGGGTTGTTTTAAATTTAGTCATCAGAATGTGGGTTGTTTTAAATTTAGTCATCAGAATGTGGGTTGTTTTTAATTTAGTCATCAGAATGTGGGTTGTTTTTAATTTAGTCATCAGAATGTGGGTTGTTTTAAATTTAGTCATCAGAATGTGGGTTGTTTTTAATTTAGTCATCAGAATGTGGGTTGTTTTAAATTTAGTCATCAGAATGTGGGTTGTTTTAAATTTAGTCATCAGAATGTGGGTTGTTTTTAATTTAGTCATCAGAATGTGGGTTGTTTTTAATTTAGTCATCAGAATGTGTGTTGTTTTTAATTTAGTCATCAGAATGTGTGTTGTTTTTAATTTAGTCATCAGAATGTGGGTTGTTTTTAATTTAGTCATCAGAATGTGTGTTGTTTTTAATTTAGTCATCAGAATGTGTGTTGTTTTTAATTTAGTCATCAGAACCTGGGTTGTTTTAAAGGGGAACTATATGGGAATAGAGGATGTTTACCAAATATTTAAAGAATAGAATGTCCAAATATTATATCAAGTTGATTCTGGCCATAGGTCAATTCCAGCCATAAGTCTACCATGGCCATAAGTCCATCACTACCATACGTCATTGATCAAATTTTGGCAGGAAAGGGCTGAGTTTATTCTGGGTCCGTCGAGGGTATTAATATCAAATAAATATAGCACTGTCGGTTACGTGAATTGTTTATTAACAAACCGTATGCAAACAATGCTTAATGTATATACAGTGAAACCTGTGTCAGTGGTCACCTCCATTAAGCAGCCAACCTATATTTAGCAGCCAGTTTCCAGATTCCCAAAATGTTGTTTTGTTATACATTTGACCTCTATTAAGCAGCCACCTGTGCTAAGCAGCCACTTTATGTAATTCCCTTGGCTGGCTGCTTAAGACAGGTTTGACTGTATGTGACATTGGGGGAAATGTCCTGCTGTGGAAAGATGTGCTTTGTGGGAATGTCACTGCGACATTTACCTGAAGCAACAACATGGCACGATCTATGTCTCGTGCATGTAGTGGTCATTATCTACTGATGTTATTGACTGGATGCACGACATTGAACGTTATTTTATCTTGTCTTCTTAAATGTTGATATCATACCAATTGGAGCCTCAGGGATTCTGCGCGTTCTAGGCGGCTGCCAATATATACAGTCAAACATCTATGAGTGGTCACCTCTATTAAGCAGCCAGTTTACAGATTCCCAATATGTTGTTTTAATAATTATATAATTGACCTCTATTAAGCAGCCACTATCTGTGATTCATTGTTGTAAAACCAATTGTAGGAGATTATCGGCGCGCGATGTCCAGTTACAAGTTCTTTATAGTGAAGTCACAGACATATTGTCCCCTGTGTGCAAATCTCATCGTTAATTGGCGATAATTGACTCAAATAGTCCCCAATTTGTCCTTATAGTTTCACATTTTTAGTTTTACTGGGTACTGTGCATATCACAGCATGTGGATTTCGCATTGCACCGGTCGGAAATTCCGCCAACGGATGTCAATTATGCCGTCAATATATTTTACATGTACTTTTGAAATGAATATAAATGCATAATGTTGTAATTTTCTAATACGACACCATTGTCACGACTTAATAATATATTTTGAATTGTAATACGCAATAGGTTGCAAAATTGATTCGTCCTCAAAATGTTTCGTACTCATAATAACATAAATAAGACCTTTTGAGGACAGGCAACATGACAAAATGCACTTTTTTCAGACATTGTATAGTACAACCCCCCCCCCCAATGTACCAATTCCGTGAGATTTCAGTGGCTCTCGTGCAATCATATCGACTTGAATGCAGCTGTACAATAATTTAATCTACATTTGTAGAGTTGATTGCATCTGTTTTGCTATACCTAGAAACCAATTGTGATTAATGGATGACATTTGTCTGGAACGATGTAAATTGTGATTCTGTTTTTATAGTTATGCTAATTCGGTACATGGCTGTGTACATTTAATTTGGTACAGGGCTTTGTAAATTTGATGTCTAATTTGGTACTAGCTGTGTAAATTTGATGTCTAATTTGGTACCTAGCTGTGTAAAGTTGATGTCTAATTTGGTACTAGCTGTGTAAAGTTGATGTCTAATTTGGTACCTAGCTGTGTAAATTTGATGTCTAATTTGGTACCTAGCTGTGTAAATTTGATGTCTAATTTGGTACCTAGCTGTGTAAATTTGATGTCTAATTTGGTACCTAGCTGTGTAAATTTGATGTCTAATTTGGTACCTAGCTGTGTAAATTTGATGTCTAATTTGGTACCTAGCTGTGTAAATTTGATGTCTAATTTGGTACCTAGCTGTGTAAATTTGATGTCTATGCTAATTTGGTACTTAGCTGTGTAAATTTGATGTCTAATTTGGTACCTAGCTGTGTAAATTTGATGTCTAATTTGGTACCTAGCTGTGTAAATTTGATGTCTAATTTGGTACCTAGCTGTGTAAATTTGATGTCTATGTATTTGGTACTTAGCTGTGTAAATTTGATGTCTAATTTGGTACCTAGCTGTGTAAATTTGATGTCTAATTTGGTACCTAGCTGTGTAAATTTGATGTCTAATGTTGTTATTTGATGCCCAATGGTCGGGTTCATTGGAAGGTAGCCCATAAAGTTAAAGATGTGCTAGGACAGGGTGGTTTAGGGGTCATCGCCCCAAATAATTGGAAACCTAGAATGCCTCAGAAGTGATTTCCCAGTCAATATTTGACCTGCTGTAAGTTAGTGTCGCATAACCTCCACCCAGCTTGTCAAATAGACGGTCCGCGGCCCCTGCTGCGATATTGATGTCGAGCAACATTATTTGTAGTTGAACAGTGTAATGTGATGCATAACAGTACTTTGATTCCGTGCTTACAGAGTAATGTTATGTAGTGTACTTTGATTCTGCGCTTACAGAGTAATGTTATGTAGTGTACTTTGATTCCGTGCTTACAGAGTAACGTTATGTAGTGTACTTTGATTCCGTGCTTACAGAGTAACGTTATGTAGTGTACTTTGATTCCGTGCTTACAGAGTAATGTTATGTAGTGTACTTTGATTCTGTGCTTACAGAGTAACGTTATGTACTGTACTTTGATTCCCTGCTTACAGAGTAATGTTATGTAGTGTACTTTGATTCCGTGCTTACAGAGTAATGTTATGTAGTGTACTTTGATTCCGTGCTTACAGTGTAATGTTATGTAGTGTACTTTGATTCCATGCTTGCAGAGTAATGTTATGTAGTGTACTTTGATTCCGTGCTTACAGAGTAATATTATGTAGTGTACTTTGATTCCCTGCTTACAGAGTAATGTTATGTAGTGTACTTTGATTCCGTGCTTACAGAGTAATGTTATGTAGTGTACTTTGATTCCGTGCTTACAGTGTAATGTTATATAGTGTACTTTGATTCCCTGCTTACAGTGTAATGTTATGTAGTGTACTTTGATTCCGTGCTTACAGAGTAATGTTATGTAGTGTACTTTGATTCCCTGCTTACAGAGTAATGTTATGTAGTGTACTTTGATTCTGTGCTTACAGAGTAACGTTATGTAGTGTACTTTGATTCCATGCTTACAGAGTAATGTTATGTAGTGTACTTTGATTCCGTGCTTACAGTGTAATGTTATGTAGTGTACTTTGATTCCGTGCTTACAGTGTAATGTTATGTAGTGTACTTTGATTCCCTGCTTACAGTGTAATGTTATGTAGTGTACTTTGATTCTGTGCTTACAGAGTAATGTTATGTAGTGTACTTTGATTCTGTGCTTACAGTGTAATGTTATGTAGTGTACTTTGATTCCGTGCTTACAGAGTAATGTTATGTAGTGTACTTTGATTCTGTGCTTACAGAGTAATGTTATGTAGTGTACTTTGATTCTGTGCTTGCAGTGTAATGTTATGTAGTGTACTTTGATTCTGTGCTTACAGAGTAATGTTATGTAGTGTACTTTGATTCCGTGCTTGCAGTGTAATGTTATGTAGTGTACTTTGATTCTGTGCTTACAGAGTAATGTTATGTAGTGTACTTTGATTCCGTGCTTACAGTGTAATGTTATGTAGTGTACTTTGATTATTCTGTGCTTGCAGTGTAATGTTATGTAGTGTACTTTGATTCCGTGCTTGCAGTGTAATGTTATGTAGTGTACTTTGATTCCGTGCTTGCAGAGTAATGTTATGTAGTGTACTTTGATTCCGTGCTTACAGTGTAATGTTATGTAGTGTACTTTGATTCCGTGCTTACAGTGTAATGTTATGTAATGTACTTTAAATTGTGCTTGCAGTGTAATGTTATGTAGTGTACTTTGATTCCGTGCTTGCAGTGTAATGTTATGTAGTGTACTTTGATTTTGTGCTTATAGTGTAATGTTATGTAGTGTACTTTGATTCCATGCTTACAGAGTAATGTTATGTAGTGTACTTTGATTCCGTGCTTACAGTGTAATGTTATGTAATGTACTTTGATATTGTGCTTATAGTGTAATGTTATGTAGTTTACTTTGATTCCGTGCTTACAGTGTAATGTTATGTAGTGTACTTTGATTCTGTGCTTATAGTGTAATGTTATGTAATGTACTTTGATATTGTGCTTGCAGTGTAATGTTATGTAGTGTACTTTGATTCCGTGCTTGCAGTGTAATGTTATGTAGTGTACTTTGATTCCGTGCTTGCAGTGTAATGTTATGTAGTGTACTTTGATTTAGTGCTTGCAGAGTAATGCTATGTAGTGTACTTTGATTCCGTGCTTGCAGTGTAATGTTATGTAGTGTACTTTGATTTAGTGCTTGCAGAGTAATGTTATGTAGTGTACTTTGATTCCGTGCTTGCAGTGTAATGTTATGTAGTGTACTTTGATTCCGTGCTTGCAGTGTAATGTTATGTAGTGTACTTTGAATTGTGCTTGCAGTGTAATGTTATGTAGTGTACTTTGATTCCGTGCTTACAGAGTAATGTAGTGTACTTTGATTCCGTGCTTACAGTGTAATGTTATGTAGTGTACTTTGATTCCGTGCTTACAGTGTAATGTTATGTAGTGTACTTTGATTCCGTGCTTACAGTGTAATGTTATGTAATGTACTTTAAATTGTGCTTGCAGTGTAATGTTATGTAGTGTACTTTGATTCCGTGCTTACAGTGTAATGTTATGTAATGTACTTTGATATTGTGCTTGCAGTGTAATGTTATGTAGTGTACTTTGATTCCGTGCTTACAGAGTAATGTTATGTAGTGTACTTTGATTTTGTGCTTATAGTGTAATGTTATGTAGTGTACTTTGATTCCGTGCTTACAGAGTAATGTTATGTAGTGTACTTTGATTCTGTGCTTACAGTGTAATGTTATGTAGTGTACTTTGATTTTGTGCTTATAGTGTAATGTTATGTAGTGTACTTTGATTCTGTGCTTACAGTGTAATGTTATGTAGTGTACTTTGATTCTGTGCTTATAGTGTAATGTTATGTAGTGTACTTTGATTCTGTGCTTACAGTGTAATGTTATGTAGTGTACTTTGATTCCGTGCTTGCAGAGTAATGTTATGTAGTGTACTTTGATTCTGTGCTTGCAGTGTAATGTTATGTAGTGTACTTTGATTCCGTGCTTGCAGAGTAATGTTATGTAGTGTACTTTGATTCCGTGCTTGCAGTGTAATGTTATGTAGTGTACTTTGATTCTGTGCTTGCAGAGTAATGTTATGTAGTGTACTTTGATTCCGTGCTTACAGAGTAATGTTATGTAGTGTACTTTGATTTTGTGCTTGCAGAGTAATGTTATGTAGTGTACTTTGATTCCGTGCTTGCAGTGTAATGTTATGTAGTGTACTTTGATTCCGTGCTTGCAGTGTAATGTTATGTAGTGTACTTTGATTTGTGCTTACAGAGTAATGTTATGTAGTGTACTTTGATTCCGTGCTTACAGAGTAATGTAGTGTACTTTGATTCTGTGCTTACAGTGTAATGTTATGTAGTGTACTTTGATTCCGTGCTTACAGTGTAATGTTATGTAGTGTACTTTGATTCCGTGCTTGCAGTGTAATGTTATGTAGTGTACTTTGAATTGTGCTTGCAGTGTAATGTTATGTAGTGTACTTTGATTCCGTGCTTACAGTGTAATGTTATGTAATGTACTTTGATATTGTGCTTGCAGTGTAATGTTATGTAGTGTACTTTGATTCCGTGCTTACAGTGTAATGTTATGTAGTGTACTTTGATTCCGTGCTTGCAGTGTAATGTTATGTAGTGTACTTTGATTCTGTGCTTACAGAGTAATGTTATGTAGTGTACTTTGATTCCGTGCTTACAGTGTAATGTTATGTAGTGTACTTTGATTCCGTGCTTACAGAGTAATGTTATGTAGTGTACTTTGATTCTGTGCTTACAGAGTAATGTTATGTAGTGTACTTTGATTCTGTGCTTATAGTGTAATGTTATGTAGTGTACTTTGATTCTGTGCTTACAGAGTAATGTTATGTAGTGTACTTTGATTCCGTGCTTACAGAGTAATGTTATGTAGTGTACTTTGATTCTGTGCTTGCAGAGTAATGTTATGTAGTGTACTTTGATTCCGTGCTTACAGAGTAATGTTATGTAGTGTACTTTGATTCCGTGCTTACAGAGTAATGTTATGTAGTGTACTTTGATTCCGTGCTTACAGAGTAATGTTATGTAGTGTACTTTGATTCCGTGCTTACAGAGTAATGTTATGTAGTGTACTTTGATTCCGTGCTTACAGAGTAATGTTATGTAGTGTACTTTGATTCCGTGCTTACAGTGTAATGTTATGTAGTGTACTTTGATTATGTGCTTATAGTGTAATGTTATGTAGTGTACTTTGATTCTGTGCTTATAGTGTAATGTTATGTAGTGTACTTTGATTATGTGCTTACATAGTAA
>CM026389.1:1036637-1100159 GCA_014843695.1 Archivesica marissinica | reverse complement strand
GAATCGAGTGTCGATATATCAATGCAGTGTATAGGAGATTGATTATCAGATACCTGCAGGGGCTGACTGGGGAGAGGGGCTGACTGGGGAGAGGTGTTGACTGGAGAGAGGGGCTGACTGAGTTAGTAAGTTTATTCAGGGACAATGGCGATTCTTGAGTAAAAAACGTCACTTGCAACTTGAGTCTCGTCTCGTTGTTCTGTATGGGGCCATTTTTACATCAATATAGAGAGAATCGGGAAAGAGAAAATGTCAAATCCAAAATGGCGGACGTATTGCTATAAATAGATTATTGATATGTTTTGGTCTACAGCACAAAACATACTGAAATTACCCTTGTTTATACAAATTTATTTTAGTTCGATTGCGGAACAAGTTCTTACAACTTATATTAATCACTCTCGAGACCTCATTCCTGAATGAATCCATCGCCACGAGGGAGAGAGAAGAGGCAACGTGGAATTTAAATGCCTTGCCTAAGGGCACAATCGTAATGGCTCCAGCACGGGGCTCGAACTCCGGACCTTTCACACCTGAAACGAACTCGCATCCACCCTTGTTTATTTTGATGCCTTCCAATGAAATTATGGAAATGTATCGGTGAAATAAAATGTGTTATTCCATTTTATTTCTCACTTGTTTCCGCTTATAATCCCCATTCACCGCAGTTTGAAATATTGTCAACGTTAACGATTGTGGACTCTCTTAACGCCATTTTAGCACATTGTTGCATCGTTTTCTATCATAAAAACACTTTTCAGACTAAAATAAAATTATATATTTAGTTATGAACACGAGGTCCGCCTCCGTGGTCGAGTGGTTACGGTCGCTGACTTGTATACCACTGTAACCTATCATCACTGATGGTCACGGGTTCGAGCCCCGCTCAGGCCGTGTCTCATTTATATGAAAATGTTGGCAGTTTCTTACGGAGGTTGGTGCACCCAAGTACTGGTTAACCGCTGGAGCCTTCCCAGGAAAGGTTTTGTAGGTAAACTGCCCGCCGGCGATATAGCCCAAAATGGTGCTGATGCAGGTGTAAAACCCGAAATATAATATAAGTTATGAACACGAAAGCTGTTATTACATGTATCTCCACTAGTGGGAAAAATGCATTCAATGTGTATCCGGTGATCCGGTGAACTATCGGCGATCATTCACCGAAACAAAACAAATATCCTATGTATGTTTCCCAACAGGTATACCATGGGTGTTGACATGGCAACATACAGAGGGAGAATTGGTACATTCCGAGTTAGCTACGGTGTTAATGTCGTCTTGATCCTGTCAATCAACTTCACCAGATGTCTTAAATACGTCGGTACATTGGTGTTCATCGGCATGCTCCTGCTCATGGCTGGTGTTGAACCAAACCCCGGACCAGTTGGTAACATCATTTTTTATCTTAACCCTTTCAACACCACAGGCCTCTCAATAGGCTTACAAAAAAGTGTAGATCCAGATGAGCCGGCTCGTAATAAGCCGTCTCATCAGGATCTGCACTTTTTGCCAGTAATATTACTATTTTTAGACAAAAATTACCCATTTTGATAAATGAACTGGTACAAATGTAATTTTCTTATTAATTTATTGGTTTGAAAATATCATGTACCAGTCCATGTCAGTTACTTGGTGTTGAATGGGTTAAACATATTTACTAACTGTATTGACCTATTGGATATGAAATAAAGTTTATCATATGATAACAAAAACATTGACTCTCAATGGGAAGGGAAATCTATACAATACTTTACTGCTTTAAATGAAACCCTTTATAACAAACTGCTTTAAATGAAACCCTTTATAACAAACTGCTTTAAATGAAACCCTTTATAACAAACTGCTTTAAATGAAACCCTTTATAACAAACTGCTTTAAATGAAACCCTTTATAACAAACTGCTTTAAATGAAACCCTTTATAACAAACTGCTTTAAATCAACCCTTTATAACAAACTGCTTTAAATCAAACCCTTTATAACAAACTGCTTTAAATCAAACCCTTTATAACAAACTGCTTTAAATCAAACCCTTTATAACAAACTGCTTTAAATCAATACCCTTTATAACAAACTGCTTTAAATGAAACCCTTTATAGCAAACTGCTTTAAACCAATACCCTTTATAACAAACTGCTTTAAATCAATACCCTTTATAACAAACTGCTTTAAATCAATACCCTTTATAACAAACTGCTTTAAATGAAACCCTTTATAGCAAACTGCTTTAAACCAATACCCTTTATAACAAACTGCTTTAAATCAATACCCTTTATAACAAACTGCTTTAAATCAATACCCTTTATAACAAACTGCTTTAAATCAATAACCTTTATAACAAACTGCTTTAAATCAATACCCTTTATAACAAACTGCTTTAAATCAATACCCTTTATAACAAACTGCTTTAAATCAATACCCTTTATAACAAACTGCTTTAAATCAATACCCTTTATAACAAACTGCTTTAAATGAAACCCTTTATAACAAACTGCTTTAAATCGAACCCTTTATAACAAACTGCTTTAAATGAAACCCTTTATAACAAACTGCTTTAAATCAAACCCTTTATAACAAACTGCTTTAAATGAAAGCCTTTATAACAAACTGCTTTAAATGAAAGCCTTTATAACAAACTGCTTTAAATGAAACCCTTTATAACAAACTGCTTTAAATCGAACCATTTATAACAAACTGCTTTAAATGAAACCCTTTATAACAAACTGCTTTAAATCAAACCCTTTATAACAAACTGCTTTAAATGAAACCCTTTATAACAAACTGCTTTAAATGAAACCCTTTATAACAAACTGCTTTAAATCAATACCCTTTATAACAAACTGCTTTAAATCAATACCCTTTATAACAAACTGCTTTAAATCAATACCCTTTATAACAAACTGCTTTAAATCAATACCCTTTATAACAAACTGCTTTAAATCAATACCCTTTATAACAAACTGCTTTAAATCAAACCCTTTATAACAAACTGCTTTAAATCAAACCCTTTATAACAAACTGCTTTAAATCAATACCCTTTATAACAAACTGCTTTAAATCAATACCCTTTATAACAAACTGCTTTAAATCATACCCTTTATAACAAACTGCTTTAAATCAAACCCTTTATAACAAACTGCTTTAAATCAATACCCTTTATAACAAACTGCTTTAAATGAAACCCTTTATAACAAACTGCTTTAAATCAATACCCTTTATAACAAACTGCTTTAAATCAATACCCTTTATAACAAACTGCTTTAAATCAAACCCTTTATAACAAACTGCTTTAAATGAAACCCTTTATAACAAACTGCTTTAAATGAAACCCTTTATAACAAACTGCTTTAAATGAAACCCTTTATAACAAACTGCTTTAAATGAAACCCTTTATAACAAACTGCTTTAAATGAAACCCTTTATAACAAACTGCTTTAAATGAAAGCCTTTATAACAAACTGCTTTAAATGAAACCCTTTATAACAAACTGCTTTAAATCGAACCCTTTATAACAAACTGCTTTAAATGAAACCCTTTATAACAAACTGCTTTAAATCAAACCCTTTATAACAAACTGCTTTAAATGAAACCCTTTATAACAAACTGCTTTAAATCAACCCTTTATAACAAACTGCTTTAAATGAAACCCTTTATAACAAACTGCTTTAAATCAAACCCTTTATAACAAACTGCTTTAAATCAATACCCTTTATAACAAACTGAAATTTGGACCACAATGCTGTTGAAGCAGGAGCAGAAGATATACTTTGATAAAACTAGGTCACTAGGTCGTTGCTTGTAGCAACTATTGTTTTGAATAGTTTTGTTACACATAATAGTTTTATGAACCGTCGGATTCTTTCGATGATAAGCCATATTTTCCATCCAAAAGGTAGATCACTAGGTCCAATTAAAACGATTTTGTTGTCAACAAGGTACTGTATTTGTCACCCAAATTTGTCCACATGACTATGTGCAACTTTATCCGATATCTTCCACCATTTTAATGAAACATTTAAAATGGATGCTAAATGTGTACTAAAACATTACATCAAATGGTTTATATAATCCATCATTAGTTTATATAAATTTATTTTAGCTCGATTGCGAAACAAGTTCTTACAACATATATTAATCACTCTCGAGACCTCATTCCTGATGGGATACATCGCCATGAGGGAGAGAGAAGAGGCATGTGGAATTTAAATGCCTTGCCGAAGGTAACAATTGCAACGACTCCAGCAGGGTGCAAACTCCGGGCCTTTTGCACCTGAAGTGAACGCGCTATGACGACTTAATCTTTTTGAAATGCTAAACAACACCATCCCCAAAATGCACATACAAAATGGACAAAATATTTCATTAATTTTAATACTATAGCCACTCGTGGAAAGCAGAGCGAATACTGAAAATCAGTTTGACTCCGTACCGGATTCAGGGTTCCCTCTGTCTGTTTGTCTGCGCCACTTATGTCACCAATTGAAAAACACTGGAGCCAATTAAAAAAACTTGGAGCCATATAGTTCACAAATAAATATTTGAAGACATGTATTTGACAAAACATGTGCCAAAAAATTTACTTTATATTTAATTTTATTTAAAAAAAAAGTTGCTCCAAATATTTTCGCCGATCCACAAAATTTACCGCCAATATTTGTATGTTGTCGCAATTGGCGCCATTAGCGACCAATAGCGGGAACCCTGAGATTAAATATTTTTGTAACAAATATCTAGCTCAAAAGTATTGTATCGAAATCACTGTGTCTTGTTCATTTTGTACTATATATGCTTGAAATAGCCTACATGAATAATTCCATCAAGAATGAGGTCTCAAAAGCGAATAAATCCAATGTAAGAACATAGTTCGCAATAAAGCTATATTAAATTTGTATAAATTAATTACATACAGTCAAACCTGTAGTAAAAAACAAACAAAAACACCTGTAGTAAGCAGCCAGGCAAGGGAATCACAGAAAGTGACTGCTTAGCACAGGTGGCTGCTTAATACAAGTCAAATTGATAATGAAACAACATATTGGGAATATGTAATCAGGCTGCTTAATACAGGTGACCACTAACACAGGTTTAACTGTATTGGGAATCTGTAAAATGGATGCTTAATACAGGTGACCACTAACACAGGTTTAACTGTATTGGGAATCTGTAAAATGGATGCTTAATACAGGTGACCACTAACACAGGTTAACTGTATTGGGAACCTGTACAATGGCTGCTTAACACAGGTTTAACTGTATTGGGAATCTGTAAAATGGCTGCTTAATACATGTTGGCTGCTTAATACAGGTGACCAATAACACAGGTTTAACTGTATTGGGAATCTGTAAAATGGCTGCTTAATACAGGTGACCACTAACACAGGTTTAACTGTATTGGGAACCTGTACAATGGCTGCTTAATACATGTTGGCTGCTTAATACAGGTGACCACTAACACAGGTTTAACTGTATTGGGAACCTGTACAATGGCTGCTTAATACAGGTTGGCTGCCTATTAGAGGTGACCATTAACACAGGTTTTCCTGTATACCACCATTATGTACCATTGGTGTATTCTTTAATTACAGGCGAGCGTTTGATTAACACCTCAACATATCCTGAGTACACTCATTCGTCAAAACAAGAAATGGAGAATGTACTGAAGGAAGGTAAGTTATTCTTGGTATATTTTGTCCCTTCTTGGAATTATAAAACAATTACTCAGTGTTTAAAACGTTATTGCAGAAGAAAAGAGAAGGGACCTATCATTGATTAAAACTATAATGTTCAAATGTGGGCTTGTGTTCACAGGGATTCGGCACATTTGGGGGTACTAGTATATATATTTAAGTATATATTACTAGTACCCCCAAACGTGCCGAATCCCTGTGCTTGTGTTAAGCAGGGATCATTTTAGAGGGTGATGTGGGCGAAATTGTCGCCCTAGGGACCCTGACTTCGCCCTCTGGGGGCCCCACTTCTCCCTAAAAAAATTAATATATTTTTTGGTTTTTACGATTTTCAAACAAAATTGTGTCTAGTAAGATACACTGGCCCATTATAAAGCACTCCTTCTATTCAAATGTTGTATTTAATGGTTGTACTGTGCATTTTAACCCTATTTTGCAGAAGTATATTAAAGAACACCATTTAAGGAAGCGATCACGCACTTTCTCACTTCTCCCAAAAATTCTGACCTAGAATGAACCCTGTGTTAAGTAAACAATTGTTTCTCTTTGTAAAACGTTGACTTGTAAATAGTTTGACTTAAAAAAAAGAAAAATCCTACATATTAAAAAAAAAAAGTTTAAACTTTATTTTACAATGATTGCGAAACAAGCTTTATTCCCTTATATTAATCACTCTCGTTGGCCCGGATGAAAGCGTAAATGTGGTCATTTTGTGTGGGAAGAAACCGGAGTACCCGGGGAAAACCCACCTGTCCGATCTGGCGACCGCCGTACCATCTCGCATACTTCCCGGTCCTACATATTGTATCATAAAGCCATTTGCACGCGACTTTTGTTCTTGGATGTACACATCTTTAGTAAAGCAATAAACACATATCGATTCTCATCATCTCCGTTATGTCTAATGTAAAAATATTCAAGTGTTTAGATGTATGTATGACACTTTATTGTGACAATGACCGTACTTGTATTATATATACCGTATACAAATCTAATCATACAGGCAAGTGGAAGTCATGATAGCGTAGTGGTAACGCGTTCGCTTCAGGTGTAAAAGGTCCGGAGTTCAAGCCCCGCTGGAGCCGTTACGTTTGTGCCCTTAGCCAAGGCATTTAAACTCCACGTTGCCATTTCTCTTTCTCCCTCATGGCAATGGATTCCATCAGGAATGAGGTCTTGAGAGTGATTAATATAAGTTGTAAGAACTTGTTTCGCACTTAAGCAAAGAAAGAATTGTATAAACTATGTATACAAGCACATTCATTTAAACTATAATCTATTGTTGCGTTCCAGTGAGTAAGAGCCCACCCTACTGTCGTGGTAGCGTGCGTAGATTGTTCACGTAGTCCCTACTCGGCACTGGAGCACTCTCTAGCTAGTGCTCTTCTTGCAGATATTACGGTACTACAACGCGTCAATTTCTCTACATGCGTGATGTATATGTGTGCGTGGGTATAAAGAGAATGTACTATGAGATCAGTTCAAAGATGAGTTTACTATTGAAAGCATATAATAACACGATAAGAGACTGTACTCCAAAACCTCCGACGGTTCTACGCGCGAGAGATGGTATCACACAACCGACTCCGTATAATGATTAAGTACTATAATTATATAATGTTACAACCACTCGCAGTCAGTACGACACAATACTAGTTATCCGTCCCGTTTAGACGCTATGTACAGTACTTTGATAAAATCCACAATGATTCTAATAATTTAATAATAACTTTTAATAAATACAGCAGAGTGTGATCCCAACTGGAAAGGCATCTTCGTTCTTCTCAGGGATAAAAGTTCTGTATCATCTTTCGATGGGGTCTCTTGTAGGGCCACATCCTCCACAATTTGTCAGCTCACAGCAGCAATAATGGTTCCGGTTTCTTCGCTGGGGTCCTCACGCCATTAAGAAGTCTGTGTCCCACCGTCTTCCTTGAAGGAGATCGCTCCCCTTGAAGGAGCCGGCTAAAAGAAAACCAGCTATCCGTCGTCGCCAGCAATAAGTGTTGCTGTCTCGCCAAGTAGGGAAGTTAGTCGTATGGTTCTCTATGTGTAAATGTATAGAGTCACGCGATTCCGATGGCGCGGCTTCCGTCAGCGAAGTCCTTGAACCATACTCCTGTTGTGAGCTGTGCCTAGGTCACGACGTGCACGTAGTGGAGGAGAGACCTGGTATGAATCTCCGACCCAAAATTGATCATTTATATACCGCATGCTGGTCGGACTACCAGAATATGGTCGACCCAACCCACAATTGGTGGAACATTCCAAAATCGCTAAGCGACGCCACTAGCAATGGAACAAAATGGCAGCTACAAAAAAACTGACGTACAAGCAATATTAAATGGCCTACTATTAAACTTAATACGGTAATACATTTACTGGTTATCGATCTCTTCATAGTTCAATGTTCTACAATGTGCATCAATAAATCTACCAGAATGCAATGTTAAATATGGGATTCATGGTTCCAAAACTTGTCAAAGATAAATTATCTTTTACGGATTTACAATGGGTTCTCAAGTGAATTAAACACTTGGCATAAATGTAGACAATGTGCTACATTTCACATATAAACACAATATTCATCGTCGGATTACGATTCCTCGACGGTACAAGCTTAAACATAGTCAAATAAACAGACATCGTGGAAACACGAGACAAACGCAAGGAAAATTGGTTCAAATGGTGACAGAATAGATCGGATTAGAACGGGCAAGCATTATGTGTTTCATGTGTAAGCTTGGCCTGCAAATATATAACCAGGTCGGCATACATATTTAACGTATGGTGACTTGTCTCATGCTTCACACAAAATTGCACGACTGCGGAAGTCTTGGATTATCGTACAACACGGTCTATACAAACATACCAAAGGTACACACTTGACCTCAATAACATATAAATGCAACCTCCTATATGCGGTGCATATCACTTTAATACAAACGGAAATAATACATGTATATATTACAGGGTTCATTCTAGGTCAGAATTTTTGGGAGAAGTGAGAAAGCGCGTGATCGCTTCCTTAAATGGTGTTCTTTAATATACTTCTGCAAAATAGGATTAAAATGCACCATACAACCATTAAATACAACATTTGAATAGAAGGAGTGCTTTATAATGGGCCAGTGCATCTTACTAGACACAATTTTGTTTGAAAATCGTAAAAACCAATTTACAGAGGGCGAAGTCAAGGTCCCTAGGGCGACAATTTCGCCCACATCGCCCTCTAAAATGATCCCTGATATAAAGTTATAAGCTGAACGCAAGTGAGATATGAGATCTGACTTTGTGCTTTGTCCATATGAACAACATCCCATTTCTCCATCATCTCTGTCTACATTTGCCTAGCTACCACTGTTGCTAACTATGTTTATGCTCTGAAGCTGTGTCCGCCTCCGTGGTCGAGTGGTTATGGTCGCTGACTTGTATACCACTACAACCTATCATCACTGATGGTCACGGGTTCGAGCCCCGCTCAGGCGCACCCAAGTACTTGTTAACCGCTGGAGCCTGCCCAGGAAAGGTGTTGTTAGGTAAACTGCCCGCCGGCGATATAGCCCGAAATGGTGCTGATGCAGGTGTAAAACCCGAAATTTAACTTAACATAAGCTCTGAAGCCGTGCGACATTGACCATCACTAATTGTATTGAAATTGGGTCATATACATTGAAAAGAAAATAGTATGTCAAAAAGACAATAGGTAAAATTAAAAATATCAAAGTTTAGGCAGTCAACATGCGGTCAAACTAACTTCTCTGTAAATACTAGTCATAGCAATGACAACATGTTGTCTTTGTTGGCAGATTGGTGGTCTTTATCCGGATGTGGTCTATATTCAGAAGGGCCTCTGTGGCCGAGTGGTCAAGGTTTTTCACTTCAAATTACTGGCCCCTCACCGCTGCAGGTTTGAATCCCACTGGGTGTGTCGAATTCTTTCAAGTGGGGAAGCTATCCAGATGGCTTACAGGAGGTCAGTGGTTTTACCTGGATGCCTGACGGTGCATTAAATACTGCTTGGATGGGCACCTGGTGTCTTCCTACACCAATAATAGCTGGCCGTGTGACCTAATCCATTGGTGCGACTTCATAAGCTCCAAAACCAAACATGCATTTGTATTTGTATGTGTTCTTTATACAGAGATGTTCTTTATACAGAGGTGGAGTTGGTATTTATATAGAGGTGGTATTTATACAGATATAAATACAGAGGTGGTATTTATACAGATATAAATACAGAGGTGGTATTTATACAGATATAAATACAGAGGTGTTGTTTATACAGAGGTGTTGTTTATACAGGGGTGGTGTTTTTTATACAGATGTGTTGGTTTTTTATATCGAGGTGGTGTTTTTTATACAGAGGTGGTGTTTTTTATACAGAGGTGGTGTTTTTTATACAGAGGTGGTGTTTTTTATACAGAGGTGGTGTTTTTTCATACAGAGGTGGTGTTTTTTATACAGAGGCAGCGTTGGACACTCGCACTCGCCAACTCGCCATGGCGATAACGTTTTTAGACTGGCGAGAAACTTTTACTACGCACTCGACATCGTGCAAAGCAAGTTTGAACAACTTATATTAATCACTCTCGTTGGCTCGGATGTAAGCGTATATGTGGTCATTCATGTGAACATGGAAAGGTTTTTAATAAAAAAAGATAAGAAGTTGAATGGGGACAGTCCTAAAAATGATTCAAAATCAACCCCCCTTAGTTAAACAGTTACATAGCAATTTTGAAGAAAAATTATCTGACAAAATTTAAGATAAAAAAAGAGGTTGATTTTACCACAAAGTCCACCAGAATGCACCATTTTGTGTCTACTTAAAACAAATTTCGTGGGGGGCATGCCCCCGGACCCCCCTAGCATGGCAATTGCCTGCGGCACATGCATCCGGTGGCAAAGCCACCGGACAGAACCACATTCACTGGCCTGTACCATTTATTTTTGGCCGGAACTAATTCTTGGCCTGTACAATTTCATCTTGGCCGGTACCTTTTCTCAAGTACAGGCCAAGTTGGCCGGAACATATTGAAACGAGTGTCCAACACTGCAGAGGTGGTGTTCTTTATACAGAGGTGGTGTTGTGGTGTTCGTTATACAGAGGTGGTGTTTTTTATACAGAGGTGGTGTTTTTTATACAGAGGTGGTGTTCTTTATACAGAAGTTGTTTGCCATACAGGTTTGACTGTAAATTAATGTCTAAAACTAAATGTGAGAACTGTGTGGTGTTGGGTCTGTGTGGCATCGATGTTATCAACTACTTTCAATGTAATATGTGATTAAACTTTGAGGCATATAAAATATGTTCTTGTTTGACAGTAAATATAGTATAATATCTGATGAACATAGCTTACAGGAGGATATCAGTTTACATATCAATGTCATGGCTTAAAGGAGGAATTTCAGTGGTTTAAAGGTGGCATATCCATGACTTAAAGGCGGCATATCCAGGACTTAAAGGTGGCATATCAGTGGTTTAAAGGCGGCATATCCATGGCTTAAAGGTGGCATATCCATGGCTTAAAGGTGGCATATCCATGGCTTAAAGGCAGCATATCAGTGGTTTAAAGGTGGCATATCCATGGTTTAAAGGTGGCATATCCATGGCTTAAAGGTGGCATATCCATGGCTTAAAGGTGGCATATCCATGGATTAAAGGTGGCATATACATGGCTTAAAGGTGGCATATCAGTGGTTTAAAGGCGGCATATCCATGACTTAAAGGTGGCATATCCATGGCTTAAAGGTGGCATATCCATGGCTTAAAGATGGCATATCCATGGCTCAATGGTGGCATATCCATGGCTCAAAGGAGGCATATCCATGGCTTAGAGGGGCATATCCATGGCTCAAAGGGGGGCATATCCATGGCTTAAAGGTGGCATATCCATGGCTCAAAGGAGGCATATCCATGGCTCAAAGGAGGCATATCCATGGCTTAAAGAGGGGCATATCCATGGCTCAAAGAGGGGCATATCCATGGCTTAAAGGCGGCATATCCATGACTTAAAGGTGGCATATCCATGGCTTAAAGGCGGCATATCCATGGCTTAAAGGTGGCATATCCATGGCTCAAAGAGGGGCATATCCATGACTTAAAGGTGGCATATCCATGGCTCAAAGAGGGGCATATCCATGACTTAAAGGTGGCATATCCATGACTCAAAGAGGGGCATATCCATGACTAAAAGGAGGCATATCCATGGCTCAAAGGGGGCATATCCATGACTCAAAGAGGGGCATATCCATGGCTCAAAGAGGGGCATATCCATGGCTCAAAGAGGGGCATATCCATGACTCAAAGAGGGGCATATCCATGACTCAAAGAGGGGCATATCCATGGCTCAAAGTGGGGCATATCCATGGCTCAAAGGGGGCATATCCATGGCTCAAAGGGGGGGCATATCCATGGCTCAAAATGGGGCATATCCATGGCTCAAAGGGGGCATATCCATGGCTCAAAGAGGGCATATCCATGACTCAAAGAGGGGCATATCCATGGCTCAAAGGGGGCATATCCATGACTCAAAGAGGGCATATCCATGACTCAAAGAGGGGCATATCCATTTCTCAAAGGGGGCATATCCATGACTTAAAGGAGGCATATCCATGGCTTAAAGGGGGGGGGGCATATCCATGGCTCAAAGAGGGGCATATCCATGGCTCAAAGGGGGGCATATCCATGGCTCAAAAGGGGCATATCCATGGCTCAAAGGGGGGCATATCCATGGCTCAAAGAGGGCATATCCATGACTCAAAGAGGGGCATATCCATGGCTCAAAGGGGGCATATCCATGACTCAAAGAGGGCATATCCATGACTCAAAGAGGGGCATATCCATTTCTCAAAGGGGGGGATATCCATGACTTAAAGGAGGCATATCCATGGCTTAAAGGGGGGGGGCATATCCATGGCTCAAAGAGGGGCATATCCATGGCTTAAGGGGGGGCATATCCATGGCTCAAAGAGGGGCATATCCATGGCTCAAAGGGGGGCATATCCATGACTTAAAGGGGGGCATATCCATGGCTCAAAGAGGGGCATATCCATGGCTCAAAGAGGGGCATATCCATGACTTAAAGGGGGGCATATCCATGGCTCAAAGAGGGGCATATCCATGGCTCAAAGGGGGGCATATCCATGGCTCAAAGAGGGGCATATCCATGCAATCCATACAAATTGATTTTCATATTAAGAGGATAACACGGACCCCAGGTGGTATTTGACTCGTTAAGATTGTGTACAAAAATAGTCCGCTTTCAGTAACTATTTATGCGTCAAAAATTAACATTTCTCAAAATCCGTCAAACACATACGAGGACTAATTCTCTACATCTACAGTTAGTCCTCCCACCCCCACAATGACATTGAACTTTATATATTCAGATTTCCGAAATTATTTATGCGTAAAAAAAACCAAGCATTTATATTTAAATAACAGTTATGGCTACACATCCTACCACTGACCTTGAACTTTGGCAATTCATTGTGTGTGTGTTTTACGTTTATTTATCGTCGCCTCCTGAAGAGATTCGTCATTTTAGATTTTTGGAGGATAGTGCAATGATACAGACAGAGAACCATTCCAGAGTCTCCTCTGGTTCTTTTACGTGCACGGTGTAAATCACCGACACGAGACCTGGGTTTAATGTCCCATCTGAAAGACTGTTGGTTTTATTAGGGTCAGATGGGGGATCGAACCTGCGATCCTTGGATTACCAGCAATTCATTGGAAAATTTAGCTGACCAGGCTGTATGAAATGTTTGTATCTGTATTCTTAAAGAAATGTAATTTTCTCAACATTAAATTATTATTTAAATTTGGTCCACCTCCGTGGTCGAGTGGTTAAGGTCGCTGACTTGTATACCACTGTAACCTATCATCACTGATGGTCACGGGTTTGAGCCCCGCTCAGACCGTGTTTCATTTATATGAAAAAAGTTGGCTGTTTCTTACGGAGGTTGGTGCACCAAAGTACTGGTTAACTGCTGGAGCCCTGCCCAGGAAAGGTGTTGTTAGGTAAACTGCCCGCCGGCGATATAGCCCAAAATGGTGCTGATGCAAGTGTAAAACCCGAAATATAACATAATAATATTTAAATTTGAAACTGTATTCCAGAACACTTTACTACAAAATAAATATAAAGATTTAGTCAAGTTGGGTTATCAAACGAGAGTTCCCTCCGTTAACAGGTCACCTCCAGTAAGTAACCAAAACTGGCCGTTTGCCTTACTGGCTGCTTAAGGGAGGTTTACTGGCTGCTTAAGGGAGGTTTACTGTATACTAGTAGTTAGGCTGATGTTGAAATGCTAGTTGCATGTTTCTTCAGGATAATTTAATGTCTTATTACATAAAATTTAATTCATTTTAGCCACTTATTATAGCACAGTACACAATTTTTAATTTTTTTTTTTTGACCTGGCAGTGTGAAAGGTTTGTATATTTTTATTGTAAATTATTATTTAAATTTGAAACTGTATTTCAGAAAAAACTAGGATTGACATGAGCGATTCTGCAACATCTGTATGTCTATCGAAGGTCATGGACGACATAGGCTTGAAGTTGAATCAAATAATGGAACGGAGGAAAGTCATCTTTGAAATGGAGTGTGTGAGGAACTTTAGTAATGTTATGTTATTGGCAAACATATGTGTATTTCAATTTGGTAGTCAGTCGGAATGTTCAACTACTCTAGGACTTAATTCTGATTTCGACATTGCTTATTGTGTCATGTATTTTGTAATGCAAACACTGTTAGAATGTGAGGATCAGCATACCTGTCTCCTGATGGTGCAAGATGAGAGAACACCCCCTGGGCATTGTCATCTGCAGGTTGTTAATAATAAAGACTGGCCTTTCCCAGAGAAAAATGACCTGTTTAACGAGAACCACTTGGAAAACTGTGATGGAAATGTGTTCCTAAAGAATACAGCACTGACGACAGGATTGAATAGAAGAGAATTTTCAGGGCATGGACCTGCAGTGGTCAGCAATAAAGGTTTGGACATTGTTTTCATGTTACCTTGCAAGTCATGGCCACCAGAAGGGAAGGTTTGGCTGCGCAAGTCAAGGCCCAATAATTGGCCAACACCTGATATGCTGAAAACAATAGAAGAGAGTGGGTTCTTGCTGGCACCTGTGGGATATCCAGGCAGCAACTCTATCGGTTTAGAATGGAGACTGTCCTACTCGTTGACAGAAAATATATTAATGTTCAGTTTGAATGAAACCCAACTTCAGTGCTATGTGTTGTTAAAGATGATAAAGAAAACTTTCATCAAAGACATTGTTGGAGATGCATTTTCAAGTTACCATTGCAAAACATCTCTACTTTACAATGTTGAAAACAATGCCGATATTGTTTGGGATAAACGCAACTTGCTTTCATGTGTGTCCAGTTGTTTGAAGACATTGTGTACGTGGTTAGAAGCTGGACATTGTCCACATTTCATTAACCCTAGACATAACCTCTTTGTGGGAAAACTTGACCGATCACAGCAAACTAGTGTCAAAGAAAAGATTGAACAACTCCTGGAAGGTAATCTGAAATGTATATTTGATATTTCTATGGATCAAGTTGGATACAGGTTGGTGTGTAGCATTAGCTCTATATTTAGATTTAAATTTAGTGAAGACTATTTGAAACTAATCCAGGAACACAATAAACTTAATACAGTACGTTTGATACTTAATTCCTACTACGACGGTCATAATATGCGCCTGTCTACAGAAGATGCTGCAAGTGTTATGTATATCAAACTGCTCAGTCTATTTTGGTGGGAGCAACAGTACAAGCACATATACAAGTACGGCATTAGGTTGATGGAGTTGAGGGGATCTGCCGGTGAAATGGAACCGGCTAGGAGTAGAATCCTCTCTGTAATGTGTGCTACGCTGGCGTCGCTAGAAGCATCGCTGAGTATTAAGCGGGGTCAGCCAATATCTACCGGTACACTGAGACTGTATTACCAAGGTCTACAGCATGATGAAATTTCAACCAAGTTGAAGCTTGCTTCTGCTTACTACAGTAGTGGTGATCTGGAAAATGCTATTCTTTGGCTACGTAATGTCGAAGAAAGGTTGCCTTACTATGCAACGACGTTCTGTTCAGTTGGGGATAGGACCAAATATACGAGAACACCTTGTACTTTGTGTGTGAAATTCTTGAAACAGGAACAACATAACTGCCCATATGAACTAAGATTTGAAATGTACCGAAGACTAGCAGGGGACGAAGCAGGGGACGAGACATACATGAAACGAACTGAACAAATGTGGATGGACGATGCAGAGGTGAGTCCCCTGCCCTTCATGTACTATTTAAAGTATATGACATACAGCCGTCTGCATCAACCACAGATGGCGTTGGAGGCAAGAGATGCATTGAATAAACTGTTGGACAATGAATTAGATAAATTTCAGCGCAGTGAAGAAGTATCGGATTTATTGCCTTTTCCCAAGACGATTCCTCATTTAGAAACCGGATTTAATCTGCTGGGCCAAATATATGAACAAGAGAAGAATATAAACCTTTCATTCATGGCGTACATCAATTCTCTGCGTATTAGACCACGGAATAATGCAGCAAAATGGCTAATTGCCAAGCTTGTTTATTCTCTAGTGAACAGTGATCGAGGAGATGAAAGAAAAAGAAAAAAAAGAAAATTATGTTAATGCCTAGTGGTTATTTACTTCAAAACGCTTTACCCTCATTGATGTAGGTTAAGATTTCCACTGTGGTTGTCGAATATTTCTGTGAGAGACTGGCTTATGGAAGGTCGGCGATTCTTCCCTGGTACATGTCCATGCTTGAACTATTGCTGGGATGGGCACACAGGGTCTCGGTGCTATCCAAGTTGGTACGTAATGAAGGTCGCGGGTTCATACTGATCACCAAATTCCCCCCACTGATTTTTGATCGCCGCCCCCCCCCACTGATTTCTGATCACCCCCCCACCCCACTGATTTCTGATCACCCCCCCCCCACACTGATTTCTGATTGCCCACCCCCAATTCCCACTGATTTCTGATCGCCCCCCAATAAATAATTAAATATAAGTCATGGAACATGATTTGATTTGGTTAAAGTAATGAGAAACATTGATGCAAGTTGTACATAATTTTACAATATATAGAAATCAAATCTTTTATGTAGAGATGCACCAGTGGTTTTTGGTCACGTAGGCATGTTGAATGTCGCGTGATTGCAATGGATTTCAGATGCCAACGGAAACATTATATTTGCACCTGCATAAATTCTCCCAAAATAAAACATGGTGGAATAATCATCGTCGTCACATGGGTAAGATAGTTTGAAAACATTCTAGGGTCAGAAACTGGATTTTTGGTAATTATTGTTACTCACCATTTTAGCTGTTTTTTTCAAGTTGTACAGAACGTATATATGTTTTTAGACTAGGAAAAGTAGCAGATTTTAATAAAATTTATTTATATGGAACCTCACTAGATCCGTCCTAAACAGCTCATGATCGACGTGCATCAAGGAATGAAAGTTGTCAATATTTATGATAAGATAACAAACAACATTAAATATACAATGTCAGAAAGTGTGCGTCCTTATATGGTTAAAATGGACTAGTAAATACAACATTTGAATAGGAGTGTGGATATATATTATTAGGGATAAGTGACAGTGTGGGGAAACACTCTATACTGTCAGAAGAGTGGTTGGCTTTAGATAGTACAAGTACATACCTTGTCAGATCTTCTATATCCACTAGATAGTACATACCTTGTCAGATCTTCTATATCCACTAGATAGTATGTACGTTGTCAGATCTTCTAATCCACTAGATAGTACGTACCTTGTCAGATCTTCTATATCCACTAGATAGTATGTACGTTGTCAGATTCTATATCCACTAGATAGTACGTACCTTGTCAGATTTCTAATCCACAGATAGACGTACTTGTCAGTCTTCTATATCCACTAGATAGTACGTACCTTGTCAGATCTTCTATATCCACTAGATAGTACGTACCTTGTCGGATCTTCTATATCCACTAGATAGTACGTACCTTGTCAGATCTTCTATATCCACTAGATAGTACGTACCTTGTCAGATCTTCTATATCCGCTAGATAGTACGTACCTTGTCACATCTTCTATATCCACTAGATAGTACGTACCTTGTCGGATCTTCTATACCCACTAGATAGTACGTACCTTGTCAGATCTTCTATATCCGCTAGATAGTACGTACGTTGTCAGATCTTCTATATCCACGAGATAGTACGTACGTTGTCAGATCTTCTATATCCACGAGATAGTACATACGTTGTCAGATCTTCTATATCCGCTAGATAGTACGTACCTTGTCAGATCTTCTATATCCACTAGATAGTCCGTACCTCGTCAGATCTTCTATATCCACTAGATAGTACGTACCTTGTTAGCTCTTCTATATCCACTAGATAGTACATACCTTGTCAGATCTTCTGTAGTACGTACCTTGTCAGATCTTCTATATCCACTAGATAGTACGTACCTTGACGGATCTTCTATATCCACTAGATAGTACGTACCTTGTCAGATCTTCTATATCCACTAGATAGTATGTACCTTGTCAGATCTTCTATACCCGCTAGATAGTATGTACCTTGTCGGATCTTCTATACCCACTAGATAGTACGTACCGTCGGATCTTCTATACCCACTAGATAGTACGTACCTTGTCGGATCTTCTCTATCCACTAGATAGTACGTACGTTGTCGGATCTTCTATATCCACTAGATAGTACGTACCTTGTCGGATCTTCTATACCCACTAGATAGTACGTACCTTGTCGGATCTTCTATATCCACTAGATCGTACCATGTCGGATCTTCTATATCCACTAGATAGTACGTACCTTGTCAGATCTTCTATATCCACTAGATAGTACGTACCTTGTCAGATCTTCTATATCCACTAGATAATACGTACCTTGTCGGATCTTCTATATCCACTAGATAGTACATACGTTGTCAGATCTTCTATATCCACTAGATAGTACGTACCTTTTCGGATCTTCTATACCCACTAGATAGTACGTATGTTGTCAGATCTTCTATACCCACTAGATAGTACGTACCTAGTCAGATCTTCTATATCCACTAGATAGTACGTACCTTGTCAGATCTATACCCACTAGATAGTACGTACCTTGTCGGATCTTCTATATCCACTAGATAGTACGTACCTTGTCGGATCTTCTATACCCACTAGATAGTGCGTACCTTGTCGGATCTTCTATATCCACTAGATATAGTACCTGTCGATCTATACCACTAGATATACTTGAATTTCTATACCACTAGATAGTACGTACCTTGTCAGATCTTCTATATCCACTAGATAGTACGTACCTTGTCAGATCTTCTATATCCACTAGATAGTACGTACCTTGTCAGATCTTCTATATCCACTAGATAGTACGTACCTTGTCAGATCTTCTATATCCACTAGATAGTACGTACCTTGTCAGATTTCTATATCCACTAGATAGTACGTACCTTGTCAGATCTTCTATATCCACTAGATAGTACGTACCTTGTCAGATCTTCTATATCCACTAGATAGTACGTACCTTGTCAGATCTTCTATATCCACTAGATAGTACGTACCTTGTCAGATCTTCTATATCCACTAGATAGTACGTACCTTGTCAGATCTTCTATATCCACTAGATAGTACGTACCTTGTCAGATCTTCTATATCCACTAGATAGTACGTACCTTGTCAGATCTTCTATATCCACTAGATAGTACGTACCTTGTCAGATCTTCTATATCCACTAGATAGTACGTACCTTGTCAGATCTTCTATATCCACTAGATAGTACGTACCTTGTCGGATCTTCTATATCCACTAGATAGTACGTACCTTGTCAGATCTTCTATATCCACTAGATAGTACGTACCTTGTCAGATCTTCTATATCCGCTAGATAGTACGTACCTTGTCACATCTTCTATATCCACTAGATAGTACGTACCTTGTCGGATCTTCTATACCCACTAGATAGTACGTACCTTGTCAGATCTTCTATATCCGCTAGATAGTACGTACGTTGTCAGATCTTCTATATCCACGAGATAGTACGTACGTTGTCAGATCTTCTATATCCACGAGATAGTACATACGTTGTCAGATCTTCTATATCCGCTAGATAGTACGTACCTTGTCAGATCTTCTATATCCACTAGATAGTCCGTACCTCGTCAGATCTTCTATATCCACTAGATAGTACGTACCTTGTTAGCTCTTCTATATCCACTAGATAGTACATACCTTGTCAGATCTTCTGTAGTACGTACCTTGTCAGATCTTCTATATCCACTAGATAGTACGTACCTTGACGGATCTTCTATATCCACTAGATAGTACGTACCTTGTCAGATCTTCTATATCCACTAGATAGTATGTACCTTGTCAGATCTTCTATACCCGCTAGATAGTATGTACCTTGTCGGATCTTCTATACCCACTAGATAGTACGTACCGTCGGATCTTCTATACCCACTAGATAGTACGTACCTTGTCGGATCTTCTCTATCCACTAGATAGTACGTACGTTGTCGGATCTTCTATATCCACTAGATAGTACGTACCTTGTCGGATCTTCTATACCCACTAGATAGTACGTACCTTGTCGGATCTTCTATATCCACTAGATCGTACCATGTCGGATCTTCTATATCCACTAGATAGTACGTACCTTGTCAGATCTTCTATATCCACTAGATAGTACGTACCTTGTCAGATCTTCTATATCCACTAGATAATACGTACCTTGTCGGATCTTCTATATCCACTAGATAGTACATACGTTGTCAGATCTTCTATATCCACTAGATAGTACGTACCTTTTCGGATCTTCTATACCCACTAGATAGTACGTATGTTGTCAGATCTTCTATACCCACTAGATAGTACGTACCTAGTCAGATCTTCTATATCCACTAGATAGTACGTACCTTGTCAGATCTATACCCACTAGATAGTACGTACCTTGTCGGATCTTCTATATCCACTAGATAGTACGTACCTTGTCGGATCTTCTATACCCACTAGATAGTGCGTACCTTGTCGGATCTTCTATATCCACTAGATAGTACGTACTTTGTCAGATCTTCTATATCCACTAGATAGTACGTACCTTGTCAGATCTTCTATATCCACTAGATAATACGTACCTTGTCGGATCTTCTATATCCACTAGATAGTACATACGTTGTCAGATCTTCTATACCCGCTAGATAGTACGTACCTTTTCGGATCTTCTATACCCACTAGATAGTACGTACGTTGTCAGATCTTCTATATCCACTAGATAGTACTTACCTTGTCAGATCTTCTATATCCACTAGATAGTACGTACCTTGTCAGATCTTCTATATCCACTAGATAGTACGTACCTTGTCAGATCTTCTATATCCACTAGATAGTACGTACCTTGTCAGTTCTTCTATATCCACTAGATAGTATGTACGTTGTCAGATCTTCTATACCCACTAGATAGTACGTACCTTGTCGGATCTTCTATACCCACTAGATAGTACGTACATTGTCGGATCTTCTATATCCACTAGATAGTACGTACGTTGTCAGATCTTCTATATCCACGAGATAGTACGTACCTTGTCAGATCTTCTATATCCACTAGATAGTACGTACCTTGTCGGATCTTCTATATCCACTAGATAGTACGTACCTTGTCAGATCTTCTATATCCACTAGATAGTACGTACCTTGTCAGATCTTCTATATCCACTAGATAGTACGTACCTTGTCAGATCTTCTATACCCACTAGATAGTACGTACCTTGTCAGATCTTCTATATCCACTAGATAGTACGTACCTTGTCAGATCTTCTATATCCACTAGATAGTACGTACCTTGTCAGATCTTCTATATCCACTAGATAGTACATACCTTGTCAGATCTTCTATATCCACCAACATGGAATCCTGGGCCATATGTAACTCATCTCTCTCCATTAATAGATGTACCAATTCCTCGTTCAAACCTGCAATTATTGTTTGCTTGCTGTGAATTTAGAATCGCTCAACCATTGTATTCACACACCATATACCGGTAGATAAATAAATGCACAAACCCCCCCAAAATTGTTCATCGGCGATACCGGTTTGCCCATATTTTATCGGCGCTACCGGTTTGCCCATATTAAGCGATGCCTCCTAACATTTTCTCCTCTGGTTCTTTTACGTGCACGATGCAAAGCATCGACACGAGACCTCAGTTTAAAGTCCTATTTGTGCAAATGATGTTTATTGAATTGGATCATTATTATATCCCTATATAACTCGCTAATTATGCAGACATGGTTCTGGGCACAAACAACAAATACGACTGGCAGATACAGGCTCTAAGCTCTGTGCTATAGCACTTAGCAAACAACATAGATCCTGATCAGACATGGCATTATGCTGTGGTCACTTGCTGTCTGATCTGGATCTATGTTGTTGTAGGTAAGCAGGGTTCCCGCTGTTGGTCGCCAATGGCGACAAAAAAACAAATATTGGCGCAACATTTTTTATTTTAGCACATGTTTTGTCAAATACATGACGCCAAGTTTTTTCAATTGGCGACAGAAGTGGCGCAGACAAAACATTCAGACAGAGTGAACCTGGTAGCAATCTGTTTGGAAGTCGTGAACACGAATATGTCGTTTATTCCAAACTGTGTTTGTAAATCGAGGACCTATTCCAAACTTACTTTCAATCTGTGTTTGTAAATCATTGTAGAGGACCTGTATTGACGTGAGATTCATCTGCTGTAGTTGCCGTAGACTAAGTTTCTTACGGTGTTTCTCTCCTAAACCAGGAATCCCGACCTGAAAAAATATATATATGTATTTTATACAGTTATTTGTCAGCAATCTAGTGGTGAACCAGAGAGCTGTATGAAGTAATTCTGATGATCAACGAAACTTTCATGGAATTTGTTTACCCAGATCTATAGTAATAATATAAGATGAGAAAGTGGATTAAGTGTTGTGCAACAGAAATAACGATAAAAACAAAAGGAACCTATTTAATAAGGGGCAGTAATTGACCGATGTCTCTCATTTAAGTATTATAATCAATCCAATCTCCATCGATGTTGCTGAGTCAGCATCTCTAGCCAATCTCCATCGATGTTGCCGAGTCAGCATCTCTAGCCAATCTCCATCGATGTTGCTGAGTCAGCATCTCTAGCCAATCTCCATCGATGTTGCTGAGTCAGCATCTCTATCCAATCTCCATCGATGTTACTGAGTCAGTATCTCTAGCCAATCTCCATCGATGTTGCTGAGTCAGCATCTCTAGCCAATCTCCATCGATGTTACTGAGTCAGCATCTCTATCCAATCTCCATCGATGTTGCTGAGTCAGCATCTCTATCCAATCTCCATCGATGTTACCGAGTCAGCATCTCTAGCCAATCTCCATCGATGTTGCCGAGTAGGCATCTCTAGCCATTCTCCATTGATGTTGCTGAGTCAGCATCTCTAGCCAATCTCCATCGATATTGCTGAGTCAGCATCTCTAGCCAATCTCCAACAATGTTACTGAGAGTATTCTGACGCGTGTTTTGTTTAACTACTAATGTGACAGTGTATGTGGAATTGATAACGTGTTGAGAGGTACTTCTTTCTATCCAGGGCTCATTCTAGAGGGATATGGTAACCTCACAACCCTGGGGCCCCAATTCTCTCAACGAATTTTGTTTTAAAAAATGTTCCTTTTCCCCCAATGTTATATTTAATGGTCATAATGTGTATTTTTAACCCTAATTTATTAAATAATACCATTTAAGGACACAATCATCACACACTTTCTCCCAAATATTCTGACCTTGGGTGAGTCGTGATAACATGAACAAAAAAAACCTACCAAATAAATTGGACAGAATGTGCAAACAACATTGATCCAGATCAGCCACGGCGTAACGCCGCATCTGATCAGGATCTATATTGTTTGAGCTCCACTATCCGAATAGCAAACAGCATAGAGCCTGATCAGATGAAGCTGTCAATGTCGTCTGATCTGGCTCTATGCTGTTTGCAAAAGCGACTGATTGGCGGGTTAAAGGAATAGTGTTCATATGCAACAACAAGATGCTGCAATTATGTACAGCAAGTGTTTATACTCAAAATTATATTTAATTCCAAGAACAGGTTTCTAGGAAACACAGCAATAAAGTACTGGCATAATGTTCCAATAATAATAACTCACCAAATTGGATAAAAAATGAACTGAATGACTTTTCAGATTTTAATGATGCTAACATGAACAAGAGCTGCGTGAATCGGTTCATATTTATCAACATCAATAACCGACTAGTGGCCCATTCATTACCAACACCGTGACAGTGATCTAGATATTTATCAACATCAATAACCGACTGTAGTGGCCTATTCATTACCAACACCGTGACAGTGATCTAGATATTTATCAACATCAATAACCGACTAGTGGCCCATTCATTACCAACACCGTGACAGTGATCTAGATATTTATCAACATCAATAACCGACTGTAGTGGCCTATTCATTACCAACACCGTGACAGTGATCTAGATATTTATCAACATCAATAACCGACTAGTGGCCCATTCATTACCAACACCGTGACAGTGATCTAGATATTTATCAACATCAATAACCGACTGTAGTGGCCTATTCATTACCAACACCGTGACAGTGATCTAGATATTTATCAACATCAATAACCGACTAGTGGCCCATTCATTACCAACACCGTGACAGTGATCTAGATATTTATCAACATCAATAACCGACTGTAGTGGCCTATTCATTACCAACACCGTGACAGTGATCTAGATATTTATCAACATCAATAACCGACTGTAGTGGCCCATTCATTACCAACACCATGACCGTGATCTAGATATTTATCAACATCAATAACCGACTGTAGTGGCCCATTCATTACCAACACCGTGACCGTGATCTAGATATTTATCAACATCAATAACCGACTGTAGTGGCCCATTCATTACCAACACCGTGACCGTGATCTAGATATTTATCAACATCAATAACCGACTGTAGTGGCCCATTCATTACCAACACCGTGACAGTGATCTAGATATTTATCAACATCAATAACCGACTGTAGTGGCCCATTCATTACCAACACCGTGACCGTGATCTAGATATTTATCAACATCAATAACCGACTGTAGTGGCCCATTCATTACCAACACCGTGACCGTGATCTAGATATTTATCAACATCAATAACCGACTGTAGTGGCCCATTCATTACCAACACCGTGACAGTGATCTAGATATTTATCAACATCAATAACCGACTGTAGTGGCCCATTCATTACCAACACCATGACCGTGATCTAGATATTTATCAACATCAATAACCGACTGTAGTGGCCCATTCATTACCAACACCGTGACCGTGATCTAGATATTTATCAACATCAATAACCGACTGTAGTGGCCCATTCATTACCAACACCGTGACAGTGATCTAGATATTTATCAACATCAATAACCGACTGTAGTGGCCCATTCATTACCAACACCGTGACCGTGATCTAGATATTTATCAACATCAATAACCGACTGTAGTGGCCCATTCATTACCAACACCGTGACCGTGACCGTGATCTAGATGACTCCAGTAGTAATGCAGCCGACACATTCCATGACTGAACATAATCAATTTCACATATTCCGAGAAAGTCAAGACAAGATAAAAGCATAATGATCACACTTCATTGGCAGTATTGACATTATTTTCTCGAAGATTTTCAATTATCTATCTGGACTTGGTTCGAAATTATTAGTTGGAGTAATGTACGATATATACATTAGAATAACTGAAAAGGTCGAGCTTGTATCTCTGCATTAATCTGCCACATGCTCCGTACGGGCATCCAGTTACTGACCGCACAGTACGGGCATCCAGTTACCGACCGCACAGTACGGGCATCCAGTTACTGACAGCACAGTACGGGCATCCAGTTACTGACTGACTGCACAGTACGGGCATCCAGTTACTGACTGACTGACTGACTGCACAGTACGGGCATCCAGTTACTGACTGACTGCACAGTACAGGCAAGGTATTTAAAGGCCACATTGCCTCTTCTCTCCCACTTTCGAGCAGTGATTTTTTCCCCATTAATTATTGAATACCCCCTTAACCCAATCCCTCATAGAAGCACCTCTTTGACACCCCAAACACCGCCATTAACCTGATCCCTCATAGAAGCACCTCTTGACGCCATTAACCCGATCCCTCATAGAAGCACCTCTTGACGCCATTAACCCGATCCCTCATAGAAGCACCTCTTGACGCCATTAACCTGATCCCTCATAGAAGCACCTCTTGATGCCATTAACCTGATCCCTCATAGAAGCACCTCTTGACGGCATTAACCTGATCCCTCATAGAAGCACCTCTTGATGCCATTAACCTGATCCCTCATAGAAACACCTCTTGACGCCATTAACCTGATCCCTCATAGAAGCACCTCTTGATGCCATTAACCTGATCCCTCATAGAAGCACCTCTTGACGCCATTACCCCGATCCCTCATAGAAGCACCTCTTGACGCCATTAACCTGATCCCTCATAGAAGCACCTCTTGACGCCATTAACCTGATCCCTCATAGAAGCACCTCTTGACGCCATTAACCTGATCCCTCATAGAAGCACCTCTTGACGGCATTAACCTGATCCCTCATAGAAGCACCTCTTGATGCCATTAACCTGATCCCTCATAGAAACACCTCTTGACGCCATTAACCTGATCCCTCATAGAAGCACCTCTTGATGCCATTAACCTGATCCCTCATAGAAGCACCTCTTGACGCCATTACCCCGATCCCTCATAGAAGCACCTCTTGACGCCATTAACCTGATCCCTCATAGAAGCACCTCTTGACGCCATTACCCCGATCCCTCATAGAAGCACCTCTTGACGCCATTAACCTGATCCCTCATAGAAGCACCTCTTGATGCCATTAACCCGATCCCTCATAGAAGCACCTCTTGATGCCATTAACCTGATCCCTCATAGAAGCACCTCTTGACACCATTAACCTGATCCCTCATAGAAACACCTCTTGATGCCATTAACCTGATCCCTCATAGAAGCACCTCTTGATGCCATTAACCTGATCCCTCATAGAAGCACCTCTTGATGCCATTAACCCGATCCCTCATAGAAACACCTTGATGCCATTAACCTGATCCCTCATAGAAGCACCTCTTGATGCCATTAACCTGATCCCTCATAGAAGCACCTCTTGACGCCATTAACCCGATCCCTCATAGAAGCACCTCTTCACGCCATTAACCCGATCCCTCATAGAAGCACCTCTTGACGCCATTAACCCGATCCCTCATAGAAGCACCTCTTGACGCCATTAACCCGATCCCTCATAGAAGCACCTCTTGACGCCATTAACCTGATCCCTCATAGAAGCACCTCTTGACGCCATTAACCCGATCCCTCATAGAAGCACCTCTTGACGCCATTAACCTGATCCCTCATAGAAGCACCTCTTGACGCCATTAACCTGATCCCTCATAGAAGCACCTCTTGACGCCATTAACCCGATCCCTCATAGAAGCACCTCTTGACGCCATTAACCTGATCCCTCATAGAAGCACCTCTTGACGCCATTAACCTGATCCCTCATAGAAGCACCTCTTGACGCCATTAACCTGATCCCCCATAGAAGCACCTCTTGACGCCATTAACCTGATCCCTCATAGAAGCACCTCTTGACGCCATTACCAATACGACATACATTGACAATGTAGTAGCCAAATCGATGTTCATAATAAAGTCCCAGTAATATATCTATGGAGATGGGATAGATATGGCCACTACTTGTCCACTGCATGATAGCTAAATGGCTGTCGTTTGTATGGATATATAATAGCATATTAACCTAAATCTGACGGAAACCGTTAAACAGTCTATGAAGGTGGAGTAGGGAAGTTGATATCTCTATGCAGTCATATGGAATATGCCTATATCTCTATGCAGTCATATGGAATATGCCTATATCTCTATGCTGTCATATGGAATATGCCTATATCTCTATGCAGTCATATGGAATATGCCTATATCTCTATGCAGTCATATGGACTATGCCTATATCTCTATGCAGTAATATGGAATATGCCTATATCTCTATGCAGTCATATGGACTATGCCTATATCTCTATGCAGTAATATGGAATATGCCTATATCTCTATGCAGTCATATGGACTATGCCTATATCTCTATGCAGTCATATGGAATATGCCTATATCTCTATGCAGTCATATGGACTATGCCTATATCTCTATGCAGTCATATGGAATATGCCTTTATCTCTATGCAGTCATATGCCTATATGGAAAATGCCTATATCTCTATGCCGTCATATGGAATATGCCTATATCTCTATGCAGTCATATGGAATATGCCTATATCTCTATGCAGTCATATGGAATATGCCTATATCTCTATGCAGTCATATGCCTATATGGAATATGCAGTCATATGGAATATGCCTATATCTCTATGCAGTCATATGGAATATGCCTATATCTCTATGCAGTCATATGCCTATATGGAATATGCCTATATCTCTATGCAGTCATATGGAATATGCCTATATCTCTGCCGTCATATGCCTATATCTCTATGCCGTCATATGGAATATGCCTATATCTCTGCCGTCATATGCCTATATCTCTATGCCGTCATATGGAATATGCCTATATCTCTATGCAGTCATATGGAATATGCCTATATCTCTATGCCGTCATATGGAATATGCCTATATGGAATATGCCTATATCTCTATGCAGTCATATGGAATATGCCTATATCTCTATGCAGTCATATGCGTATATCGTATGGAATATGCCTATATCAGTATGGGGAAAGAGTTAATCCATCTATACAAAGCTGACTGTAAGGTTTGGTACATGTACATACAGACATACTGCTAATACTAGCATAAGATATCGGGTAACCGTGACCTTATTAATGATGCAAGCAGCTTATATACTATCTCGTGTAAGAGTGTGCCGTCCCTGTCAGATATTGTTTATTCAATGTTCACATGCTATAGGTTAGTTTATACTGACAGAGTATACTGTACACAGGATAGTTTACGAGGAAGAAACATTTAATGTACATATACATTTCTGTCTAGAGTGGAATGACGGGGCTCAAGGCGCTGTCCCTTTTTTAGCCCGCCCTTTTGCCCTTTATGTCTGTTGTTTAAATTTTGTTTTTTTATAAGTTTCAGCAGGTGAGTGCGTTCGGACAGACGGACCTATATTATCTCATACTCGTCTGCCCGTATGTATACATAATAATGACTGATATGTACTGTCACTTTGACCAAGCATAACTGATATGTACTGTCTCTTTGATCAAGCATAACTGATATGTACTGTCTCTTTGATCAAGCATAACTGATATGTACTGTCTCTTTGATCAAGCATAACTGATATGTACTGTCTCTTTGATCAATCAAGCATGACTGATATGTACTGTCGCTTTGATCAAGCATAACTGATATGTACCGTCTCTTTGATCAATCAAGCATGACTGATATGTACTGTCTCTTTGATCAATCAAGCATGACTGATATGTACTGTCTCTTTGATCAAGCATAACTGATATGTACTGTCTCTGATCAAGCATAACTGATATGTACTGTCGCTTTGATCAATCAAGCATAACTGATATGTACTGTCTCTTTGATCAATCAAGCATGACTGATATGTACTGTCGCTTTGATCAAGCATGACTGATATGTACTGTCTCTTTGATCAATCAAGCATAACTGATATGTACTGTCGCTTTGATCAAGCATGACTGATATGTACTGTCTCTTTGATCAATCAAGCATGACTGATATGTACTGTCTCTTTGATCAATCAAGCATGACTGATATGTACTGTCGCTTTGACCAAGCATAACTGATATGTACTGTCGCTTTGATCAAGCATAACTGATATGTACTGTCTCTTTGATCAATCAAGCATGACTGATATGTACTGTCTCTTTGATCAATCAAGCATGACTGATATGTACTGTCGCTTTGACCAAGCATAACTGATATGTACTGTCTCTTTGATCAAGCATGACTGATATGTACTGTCTCTTTGATCAAGCATAACTGATATGTACTGTCTCTTTGATCAAGCATGACTGATATGTACTGTCGCTTTGACCAAGCATAACTGATATGTACTGTCTCTTTGATCAAGCATGACTGATATGTACTGTCTCTTTGATCAAGCATAACTGATATGTACTGTCTCTTTGATCAAGCATGACTGATATGTACTGTCGCTTTGATCAAGCATAACTGATATGTACTGTCTCTTTGATCAAGCATAACTGATATGTACTGTCTCTTTGATCAAGCATAACTGATATGTACTGTCTCTTTGATCAAGCATAACTGATATGTACTGTCTCTTTGATCAATCAAGCATGACTGATATGTACTGTCGCTTTGATCAAGCATAACTGATATGTACTGTCTCTTTGATCAAGCATAACTGATATGTACTGTCTCTTTGATCAAGCATGACTGATATGTACTGTCTCTTTGATCAAGCATAACTGATATGTACTGTCTCTTTGATCAAGCATAACTGATATGTACTGTCTCTTTGATCAAGCATAACTGATATGTACTGTCTCTTTGATCAATCAAGTATACTGATATGTACTGTCTCTTTGATCAAGCATAACTGATATGTACTGTCTCTTTGATCAAGCATAACTGATATGTACTGTCTCTTTGATCAAGCATGACTGATATGTACTGTCTCTTTGATCAAGCATAACTGATATGTACTGTCTCTTTGATCAAGCATAACTGATATGTACTGTCTCTTTGATCAAGCATAACTGATATGTACTGTCTCTTTGATCAAGCATAACTGATATGTACTGTCTCTTTGATCAAGCATAACTGATATGTACTGTCTCTTTGATCAAGCATAACTGATATGTACTGTCGCTTTGACCAAGCATAACTGATATGTACTGTCTCTTTGATCAAGCATGACTGATATGTACTGTCTCTTTGATCAAGCATAATTGGCTGTCAATGTTTATTATATATACATGTACTGATAAAGTTTGCCGAGTGTATAAAAGTGTATGTCTCTCTTTTATTAAGACTATTTATGTTAGCTTGATTGCGAAACAAGTTCTTACAGCTTATATTAATAATCATTCTCGAGACTTCATTCCTGATGGAATCCATCGCCATGAAGGAGAGAGAAGAGGCAATGTAGAATTTAAATGCCTTGCCCAAGGGCACAATCGTAACGGCTCCAGTGGGGCTCGAGCCTTTCGCACATGAAGCGCTTCCACTGTGCTATCACGAATTCCACTGTCTCTATGAAGTAAATGGTTAAACTAACTATATTGGCCAATTGTTAAATAACTTCACAAAGGCGGCGTACTATGTTGCGCAAACTTCTTGATATTTATCAATTTATGGTTTAATTGCTTTATTAACAAAATAACGTGTTTTACTTTGTAAGTCATGCTCAGACACATCGACAGATTCAACTGTGATTTCTGTACCTGTACAAGTGTTATAATTGGGTCACGATATTTCAAGAATGTTTTACCAAAAGTATAGGAAATCTCATTTTATGATAAAAAAAATATATGTAAAAACTCATCTATTGGTAAAATGTCATTGTTTACAGTACTGATCCATCGATCATGCAATCATATTTTGTCAGCTAGCCTTTCACCCATGGGAGGCAACTGCCAATAAATGTTAGGAAATATCCTCGTCATCTCCACGCAATGTCAGCCCAAGATAAATATTTTTCCAAGAAAGCCGGACTGCTCTCCTTAATAACGTGATGGAAGTAAAATAATGCTACATTATGCATGACACACAGGACTAGTCTAGCACTGAAATTGTCTTGAGCCAATTTATTAGATACAATCTTATCTATCGGCTAATCCCTCCTCCCCGCCACCCCCAACACATTTAATTGTTTATGTCATGTGACCAACTAGTCTGCATTAAAGTTGTCTTCATTCCCGACGGCAACAAATTATTGAAAACATCAGTGAACCAGTGGGTTTATGGTTTATTTTTTATCTCGGATTACCATGTTTCAGCGGAGGGGCCCCTATGTATTGGGTAGGCACTCATGTAGAATCACCGACCTTCTGCAATCCATCTGACCCTAGTAGGGCTCAAATGCACAGTTAGTTTATACACATTTATTTTAGCTCGATTGCGAAACAAGTTCTTACAACTTATATTAATTCACTCTCAAGACCTCATTCCTGATGGAATCCATCGCCACGAGGGAGAGAGAAGAGGAATTTAAGTGCCTTGCCTAAGTGCACAATTGTAACGGCTATAGCTGGGTTCAAACTCGGGGGGGGCCTTTCACACCTGAAGCGCTACTACTGTGCTATCGCGACCTCCACAGTTAATCATGTGGCCGCCTTTCAAGGAACATTCGTGTCGGACGGATCTGTAGTCCACTTGGACTGGTAATCCAGAGATCGCAGGTTCGATCCACTGTCTGACCCTAATAAAATTAACAGTCTTTCAGATGGTACGTTAAACCGAGGTCTCGTGTCTGTGCTTTAAAAGAACCAGAGGAAACTCTGGAGTGGGTCTCTGTCTGTATCATTGCACTATCCTCCAAAGATCTAAAATGACTAATCTCTTCAGGAGGCGTCGCTCATATATATGGGCAACCGGTAGCGACGATAAATAAACGTAGAACACCAACATTCATGGTTTGGAAATCAATAGTTACCATTTCAGCCATTGGAGATTTCTTCTTACATTGTTTCTCTATCTCTAGCTGCATGTGAGCCATGGAACCAGCCTGAAAAATATAATGTTTGTATGGAACCAGCCTGAAAAATATAATGTTTGTATGGAACCAGTCTGAAAAATATAATGTTTGTATGCAACCAGCCTGAAAAATATAATGTTTGTATGGAACCAGCCTGAAAAATATAATGTGTGTATGGAACCAGCCTGAAAAATATAATGTGTGTATGGAATCAGCCTGAAAAATATAATTATATTTGTATGGAGACAGCCTGAAAAATATAATTATATTTGTATGGAGACAGCCTGAAAAATATAATTATATTTGTATGGAGACAGCCTGAAAAATATAATTATATTTGTATGAAACCAACCTGAAAAATATAAATGTGTGTATGGAAACCAGCATTAGGAGATAATGTATGGAATGGAATCTCCCTGAATATTCGTATTGAATCAACATAATATAGAAATATCCCTGAAGTTATCCATAATATAGAAATATCCCTGAAGTTATCCATAATATAGAAATATCCCTGAAGTTATCCATAATATAGAAATATCCCTGAAGTTATCCATAATATAGAAATATCCCTGAAGTTATCCATAATATAGAAATATCCCTGAAGTTATCCATAATATAGAAATATCCCTGAAGTTATCCATAATATAGAAATATCCCTGAAGTTATCCATAATATAGAAATATCCCTGCAGTTATCCATAATATAGAAATATCCCTGAAGTTATCCACTCCTTACAGGCTAGCAGTGAACATTACAGTCAAATACAGTCTACATCCGTTATGTCGAATTCCGTCGCACCGAACACAATACTTTGACCTAACCGAAGTTTGACTTAACGAAATTCGATATGAATGGAGCCAGTTATATGTAAAAGGATAGTGTCTGAAACATGACTTTGATCCGGCTTCGAGATAACCGGAGAATTCGACATAACCGACTTTGACATAAACGGATGTAGACTGTATGTCGTGAAATTTGATTAGAATATTTCCAGAGTTTTCAATTAGAAATAAGAAAATCACATTAATGAATTGTTGTCTGCTACACTTTATTTGAACTATTTTTATGTCCTTTATTTTACCCAGCATGCAAAGAGTTAAAATCAACCCCCGTAAAGCCGCTCTGAAAATATTGAATGGGCCCTGAATGCAACGGTATTCCCTAGATATGTTGAGATAGAGGTGATAACTACATTATCAATCTGAGATAGAGGTGATAACTACATTATCAATCAACTGAGTGGAACGCCACGAAACTACAATGTGGGCACCAGCTAGGCTTGGTACCGATCAGTCTCTACAAGTATTATTGCAATCCGACGAGAGATTTAGTAGAACCACTTATGACAAACTTTTTGTGCGTTAACTCTGTAATAACGTTATCCCAGTGGAACACGATAACATGATGCTTCTTGAACAGTTTCATGAACATTTTACAACGGGTTTTGGAGATGAAGCGATGACAAACTCTTGTTCATAAAATTCTCAAAGGGCCATAACTTTCTCATTAATCAACCAAACGCAACACAATGACGATATATACACATCAGACCTAGCCGACCAACACAATGAAGACATATACACATCAGACCTAGCCGACCAACACAATGAAGACATATACACATCAGACCTAGCCGACCAACACAATGAAGACATATACACATCAGACCTAGCCGACCAACACAATGAAGACATATGCACATCAGACCTAGCCGACCAACACAATGAAGACATATACACATCAGACCTAGCCGACCAACACAATGAAGACATATACACATCAGACCTAGCCGACCAACACAATGAAGACATATACACATCAGACCTAGCCGACCAACACAATGAAGACATATACACATCAGACCTAGCCGACCAACCAATGACACATCAGACCTAGCCGACCAACACAATGAAGACATATACACATCAGACCTTGTCGACCAACACAATGAAGACATATACACATCAGACCTAGCCGACCAACCAATGAAGACATATACACATCAGACCTAGCCGACCAACCAATGAAGATATATACACATCAGACCTAGCCGACCAACCAATGAGGACATATACACATCAGACCTAGCCGACCAACACAATGAGGACATATACACATCAGACCTAGCCGACCAACACAATCAATTGCATCCCTACAGGCTTCACTAAACAAATGATGCCTCCCTGTATCTGTCAGTATTCCAACAATTTATGGCACATCAAACTAATTAAAAACAAAATTTCCCGGATCTGGCTATGTGGGGACATTGTGTCCCTGATAATAAGACGCATATTTCCAAGACGATATACATGTATATGCATAGATTTTAATGTTTATATAGCATGGAAAGCTCACTTCCTGGTAGTCCTGGATAGAATGATGCAGCGTTCATTTTATTGTCTTATCGGCTCCTAACAACTCTTCTCGTCTTAGAATTTCCATTACATAGCTGACATTTATCGCCTATTTTGTAACAGAAAACTAAATGTTTCATTTTAATCAATTTTCTCAGTCTCTCCTGCCAAGTAAATAAATTCTGTGAACTACCAAATTGATGAAAATTAGCAATGTAGCATATACGCTAAATTAGCACTGCTGTAGTATATACGCTAAATTAGCACTGTATATGCTAAATTAGCACTAGTATATACGCTAAATTAGCACTGTAGTATATATGCTAAATTAGCACTAGTATATACACTAAATTAGCACTGTAGCATATATGCTAAATTAGCACTGTAGTTTATACGCTAAATTAGCACTAGTATATACGCTAAATTAGCACTGTAGTATATATGCTAAATTAGCACTAGTATATACACTAAATTAGCACTGTAGCATATATGCTAAATTAGCACTAGTTTATACGCTAAATTAGCACTAGTATATACGCTAAATTACGAAACAGTGAATTTAGTCTGGCAGTGAAACAACGGTTTTCACGCTAACCTGAAATTGCCGGATATTGTTTGTTTCTCTGTTGATTATTTATCTATGGGATATACATATAATGCTATCCAGGTGATTATTTATCTATGGGATATACATATAATGCTATCCAGGTGATTATTTATCTATGGGATATACATATAATGCTATCCAGGTGATTATTTATCTATGGGATATACATATAATGCTATCCAGGTGATTATTTATCTATGGGATATACATATAATGCTATCCAGGTGATTATTTATCTATGGGATATACATATAATGCTATCCAGGTGATTATTTATCTATGGGATATACATATAATGCTATCCAGGTGATTATTTATCTATGGGATATACATATAATGCTATCCACGTGGGCATGAAGTTCTCACCTTTGGGCAATTTGAAATATTCTAAAAGGAATATGCTCTGAAACATTTCCGACAAATAGTTTATACAAATTTATTTTAGCTCGATTGCCAAACAAGTTCTTACAACTTATATTAATCACTCTCGAGACCTCATTTCTGATGGAACCCATCGCCACGAGAGAGAGAAGAGGCATGTGGAATTTAAATGCCTTGCCTAATGGCACAATCGTAATGGCTACAATCGTAATGGCTCCAGCGGGGCTCGAACTACAAACAAACAACAGTTACTGTGCTATAAAGAAATCCGAGACATATGATATATACTACACACACTCAATAAGGCCACAGTATGTCTGGAAATAAACGAAACTGATATACCTCCGTCATACTGTCACATTTTACCTCCGTCATACTGTCACATTTTACCTCCGTCATACTGTCACATTTTACCTCCGTCATACTGTCACATTTTACCTCCGACATACCATCACATTTTACCTCCGTCATACTGTCACATTTTACCTCCGTCATACCATCATATTTTACCTCCGACATACCATCACATTTTACCTCCGACATACCGTCATATTTTACCTCCATCATACTGTCACATTTTACCTCCGTCATACTGTCACATTTTACCTCCGTCATACTGTCACATTTTACCTCCATCATACTGTCACATTTTACCTCCGACATACCATCATATTTTACCTCCGACATACTGTCACATTTTACCTCCGTCATACCGTCACATTTTACCTCCATCATACCGTCACATTTTACCTCCATCATACCGTCACATTTTACCTCCATCATACTGTCACATTTTACCTCCGTCATACTGTCACATTTTACCTCAGTCATACTGTCACATTTTACCTCAGTCATACTGTCACATTTCACCTCAGTCATACTGGCACATTTTGGCACCACCGTTGTACCACTTTTCTGACGCCCACATCCCAAAATGTTCAAATCATGTGCTACTTATCATTGCGTTGTAGCCACGTAACTACATGTGCCGGCACATACGTGACGGTATGACTGAGGCAGAACATAGCAGCTGGTGTTCACGTTAAGTTTACAGTATACGTGACGGTATGACTGAGGCAGAACATAGCAGCTGGTGTTCTCGTTAAGTTTACAGTATACATGACGGTATGACTGAGGCAGAACATAGCAGCTGGTGTTCTCGTTAAGTTTACAGTATACATGACGGTATGACTGAGGCAGAACATAGCAGCTGGTGTTCTCGTTAAGTTTACAGTATACATGACGGTATGACTGAGGCAGAACATAGCAGCTGGTGTTCTCGTTAAGTTTACGTGACAGTATGACTGAGGCAGAACATAGCAGCTGGTGTTCTCGTTAAGTTTACAGTATACGTGACGGTATGACTGAGGCAGAACATAGCAGCTGGTGTTCACGTTAAGTTTACAGTATACATGACGGTATGACTGAGGCAGAACATAGCAGCTGGTGTTCTCGTTAAGTTTACAGTATACGTGACGGTATGACTGAGGCAGAACATAGCAGCTGGTGTTCACGTTAAGTTTACAGTATACATGACGGTATGACTGAGGCAGAACATAGCAGCTGGTGTTCACGTTAAGTTTACAGTATACATGGCGGTATGACTGAGGCAGAACATAGCAGCTGGTATTCTCGTTAAGTTTACAGTATACGTGACGGTATGACTGAGGCAGAACATAGCAGCTGGTGTTCTCGTTAAGTTTACAGTATACGTGACAGTATGACTGAGGCAGAACATAGCAGCTGGTGTTACAGTATATGTGACAGTATGACTGAGGCAGAACATAGCAGCTGGTGTTCTCGTTAAGTTTACAGTATACATGACGGTATGACTGAGGCAGAACATAGCAGCTGGTGTTCTCGTTAAGTTTACAGTATACGCGACAGTATGACTGATGCAGAACATAGCAGCTGGTGTTCTCGTTAAGTTTACGTTCTGCCATGGTGTATGTACATTATACCAATGTTGCCACGTTGTTGTACGTTGTGGCCAACAAGGCTTAATTTTCAAATCACATTGTCGCGACATTTTTCCCAGTTGCTCACGTTTCACAACGTAGCTAAGCGTGGCAGCAATGTGACTATATGAATACGTGATTGTATGAATACGTGACTATATGAAAATATGGCCACAAATGTTTTTACCATTTGTAAATTACCTCCCTTTATTGGTATTTTTTTAACAAAATCACCAATAACTCTCTGTAAATGGTGGTCTACTAAATTCAACACTAGGATAAATTTGCATATGAATAATAGTATTACACCCTACCTGTGCAAGAGCTAGCTTAGCCTCGTTCTGTAACTGTTCCTGTCGGGACTGGAGGTCTTTTTCACTGTCCTCGGCTGCTTTTAATCTCGGTGGACTGGTACTCTGTATTGAAGTGGTGGGTAGGGAAGGATTATTTAAATCGGTTACACAACTCAAGTTATTCTGAAAACAGAAATGGATAAGAATTTATAAATATCTAAATCAGCAACAGTACAATAGAGGTTATTCTGAGAAACAATTAATATATATTGTCACAATATCCGGTCTGTTCCCATAACACTTCCCTGCTTGTTTGTTCTGGGATTTACCGTCGCACCAAAGGCTTAGGTCATATGGCGACTCTCCCAGCTATTATTGGTGGAGGAGGGCCCTGGCTGCCCCTTGGTGTAGTATTTCAGGCACATGGGTAGAACCACTGACCTACTGCAAGCCAGCTGGATAGCTTGCTCACTCGAACAAATTTGACACCCCAGGTGGATTCGAACCACCAAGCGGTCAACGACAATCAATAACCACTTGGCTACGATAAAGACTTCCTTGATGGAAAGCAATCCAGAATGTGGCTATGGAGCTTCTTAACATTTTTCCTGTTTTGCTACACTGCAAGGAATCAAATTACACTGTTAGGACATAAAATTACACTGCAAGCACAGAATCAAAGTACACTACATAACATTACTCTGCAAGCACAGAATCAATGTACACTACATAACATTACTCTGCAAGCACAGAATCAAAGTACACTACATAACATTACTCTGCAAGCACATAATCAAAGTACACTACATAACATTACTCTGTAAGCACGGAATCAAGGTACACTACATAGCATTACTCTGTAAGCACAGAATCAAAGTACACTACATAACATTACTCTGCAAGCACAGAATCAAAGTACACTACATAACATTACTCTGTAAGCACAGAATCAAAGTACACTACATAACATTACACTGCAAGCACAGAATCAAAGTACACTACATAACATTACTCTGTAAGCACAGAATCAAAGTACACTACATAACATTACTCTGTAAGCACGGAATCAAAGTACACTACATAACATTACACTGTAAGCACGGAATCAAAGTACACTACATAACATTACTCTGTAAGCAGGGAATCAAAGTACACTATATAACATTACACTGTAAGCATGGAATCAAAGTACACTACATAACATTACACTGTAAGCACGGAATCAAAGTACACTACATAACATTACACTGTAAGCACGGAATCAAAGTACACTACATAACATTACTCTGTAAGCAGGGAATCAAAGTACACTACATAACATTACACTGTAAGCACGCAATCAAAGTACACTACATAACATTACTCTGTAAGCAGGGAATCAAAGTACACAGAATCAAAGTACACTACATAACATTACTCTGTAAGCATGGAATCAAAGTACACAGAATCAAAGTACACTACATAACATTACTCTGCAAGCATGGAATCAAAGTACACAGAATCAAAGTACACTACACAACATTACACTGTAAGCACGCAATCAAAGTACACTACATAACATTACTCTGTAAGCATGGAATCAAAGTACACAGAATCAAAGTACACTACATAACATTACACTGTAAGCAGGGAATCAAAGTACACTACATAACATTACACTGTAAGCACGCAATCAAAGTACACTACATAACATTACTCTGTAAGCATGGAATCAAAGTACACAGAATCAAAGTACACTACATAACATTACTCTGCAAGCATGGAATCAAAGTACACAGAATCAAAGTACACTACATAACATTACTCTGCAAGCATGGAATCAAAGTACACAGAATCAAAGTACACTACATAACATTACTCTGTAAGCACGGAATCAAAGTACACTACATAACATTACACTGTAAGCACGCAATCAAAGTACACTACATAACATTACACTGTAAGCACGGAATCAAAGTACACTACATAACATTACTCAGTAAGCACGGAATCAAAGTACTGTTATGCATCACATTACACTGTTCAACTACAAATAATGTTGCCCGACATCAATATCGCAGCAGGGGCTGCAGACCGTCTATTTGGCAAGCTGGGAGGAGGTTGTGTGACACTAACTTACAGCAGGTCAAATATTGACTTGTCTACTGGGAAATCACTTCTGAGGCATTCTAGTTTTCCAATTATTTGGGGCGATGACCCCTAAACCACCCTGTCCTAGCACATCTTTAACTTTATGGGCTACCTTCCAATGCACCCGACCATTGGGCATCAAATAACAACATTAGACATAAAATTTACACAGCTAGGTACCAAATTAGACATCAAATTTACACAGCTAGGTACCAAATTAGACATCAAATTTGCACAGCTAGGTACCAAATTAGACATCAAATTTACACAGCTAAGTACCAAATTAGACATCAACTTTACATGGCTAGGTACCAAATTAGACATCAAATTTACACAGCTAGGTACCAAATTAGACATCAAATTTACACAGCTAGGTACCAAATCAGACATCAAATTTACACAGCTAAGTACCAAATTAGACATCAACTTTACATGGCTAGGTACCAAATTAGACATCAACTTTACATGGCTAGGTACCAAATTAGCATAGACATCAAATTTACACAGTTAGATACTAAATTAGACATCAAATTTACACAGCTAGGTACCAAATTAGACATCAAATTTACACAGCTAGGTACCAAATTAGACATCAACTTTACACAGCTAGGTACCAAATTAAACATCAAATTTACACAGCTAGTACCAAATTAGACATCAAATTTACACAGCTAGGTACCAAATTAGACATCAAATTTACACAGCTAGTACCAAATTAGACATCAAATTTACAAAGCCATGTACCAAATTAAATGTACACAGCCATGTACCGAATTAGCATAACTATAAAAACAGAATCACAATTTACATTGTTCCAGACAAATGTCATCCATTAATCACAATTGGTTTCTCCGTATAGCAAAACAGATGCAATCAACTCTACAAATGTAGATTAAATTATTGTACAGCTGCATTCAAGTTGATATGATTGCACGAGAGCCACTGAAATCTTACGGAATTGGTACATTGGGGGGTGGGAGTGGGGGGGTGGGAGTGGGTTGTACTATAATGTCCGAAAAAAGGGCATATTGTCATGTTGCCTGTTCTCAAACAGTCTTATTTATGTTATTATGAGTACGAAACATTTTGAGGACGAATCAATTTTGCAACCTATTGCGTATTACAATTCAAAATATATTATAAGTCGTGACAATGGTGTCGTATCAGAAAATTACAACATTATGCATTTATATTCATTTCAAAAGTACATGTAAAATATAATGACGGCATAATTGACATCCGTTGGCGGAATTTCCGACCGGTGCAATGGGACAATCCACATGCTGTGATATGCACAGTACCCAGTAAAACTAAAAATGTGAAACTATAAGGACAAATTGGGGACTATTTGAGTCAATTAGCGCCAATTAACGTTGAGATTTGCACACAGGGGACAATATGTCTGTGACTTCACTATAAAGAACTTGTAACTGGACATCGCACGCCGATAATCTCCTACAATTGGTTTTACAACAATGAATCACAGATAGTGGCTGCTTAATAGAGGTCAATTATATAATTATTAAAACAACATATTGGGAATCTGTAAACTGGCCCGCTTAATAGAGGTGACCACTCATAGATGTTTGACTGTATATATTGGCAGCCGCCTAGAACGCACAGAATCCCTGACGCTCCAATTGGTATGACATCAACATTTAAGAAGACAAGATAAAATAATGTTCAATGTCGTGCATCCAGTCAATAACATCAGTAGATAATGACCACTACATGCACGAGACATAGACCGTGCCATGTTGTTGCTTCAGGTAAATGTCGCAGTGACATTCCCACAAAGCACATCTTTCCACAGCGGGACATTTCCCCCAATGTCACGTACAGTCAAACCTGTCTTACGCAGCCAGCCAAGGGAATTACATAAAGTGGCTGCTTAGCACAGGTGGCTGCTTAATAGAGGTCAAATGTATAACAAAACAACATTTTGGGAATCTGGAAACTGGCTGCTAAATATAGGTTGGCTGCTTAATGGAGGTGACCACTAACACAGGTTTCACCGTGTATACACTAAGCATTGTTTGCATACGGTTTGTTAATAAACAATTCACGTAACCGATAGTGCTATATTTATTTGATTTTTTCCACTTCTGTGCTAATATTTGGACATTCTATTCTTTAAATATTTGGTAAACATCCTCTATTCCCATATAGTAACAGGCCCACACTGGGCAGAAAAATGTTGGGGCCACTTATCTGTTTGAAAGATGGGGTGTGTGCGGGAGCGGTGTCGTCCCCTCTCCGTGAGGGGTGTCGTCCCCCTCCTGGAGGGGTGTCGTCCCCTCCCTGGTTTGATTTTTTTGGTATTTTTATTTGTAAATGGTGAGATTCTAGCCCGTTTTTTTCTGGAAGAAGTATTAATATAGACATTAGAATGAAAGAATGCATACCTGTTGTTAAGGCTAAAAGTTTATTTTACAATGTAGCAGCCCTGTGACAGTGATTAATAATGGAAGCCAACACAGGATTACATTTCAAATGAACTTTAAGCTCAAAAGGCATGCATACTAATCATTTTTGAAGACAATCCAATGAACTTTTACAACTTTAATTATTTTCTTGGTCATAATAATTTAAAAATACATCAGAATTACATACATGTACAAGTATCCACTATGTCTAACAAATTGCATAACATTCAGTTCAAAATGCGTCTGTTCTTGGACCACATTACAAATGCCCATTTGAAGTTGAACTTGTCTGGGCCGTCAATGGAAATTTTCATCAGGCTGTCTAGGTTTCATTCACTAAGTCCATTTCGGACGTTTAAAACCGAAAGTAGCCATTTTGACAAGTTTCATTCACTTTTTATAGTTGAGGACACGAAAATCATATTTTTCACAACTACTACCTTTGATCTTATTTGTGAAAAACAACGCCAATAATTATTACCTAATTATGTACACAAGTTATTCGGTCATCCGTATAATCTTCAAACAATGTCATCATTTCACCGATCAAGTACTGCCGTTTTCATAAAGGACCTCAATTATCAAATCATTCCCCATTATACAAAACTGTAAATGTGTGATCATATACCGCTAATTTACATGTTTGTTTTGTTTTGATTGCAATTTATGATGGGAATATGCCTCCAGCACATGTACACAGCTGTTTTGACTGTAAATCGATTGTTTCGCCAAACGATAGCGTATACCAGAGCAAAACAATTGTAACCAGTCAAAGATACAATGAACACAGACTGTGTATCGATTTTTCTTTAAAGGCCTGCAGTTTGACCCCGTCCAATTGTAAAGATTTATACTTTACTACCTGTTCCATGTGATTAGTGGCTTGTATCAACAATGTAGCAGTACGTTCAGTATAATTTGGCGTATGTAGGTATTTTCTAACGGTTAATATGCACGATCACTCTGTGAGCTGAGAATTAGTCAAAATGAGGCCCTGACAATTTAAGTAAACGTATATTATTGATTGTAAAGAAAATTGATAGTTATGAGTATTCAAACTACATAATCCAGATCAGCCCAGGGACATAGATTACATGTTATGTAGGTGCCTGATCAGCTGTAGCGTAATCACTGAGACTGATCATTTGTATGCATGTATATAATATGTATGTATTTATATGAATAAACTATATGTGTTCGTTATATGGTAACCTTCATACTTCATTTAATTATATATCTACAGTATTATTCGCAAGTTTTCTGTTATATTTTAAATATTTCTCTGTGTCAGTGTGTGTTTACCGATATTGATGCTACATAATAATCACAGTGAATGCTATGAGTACATGTATAATATTATAATTATAATCTCTTGAACATACGAGTATTACACATATTCTGCCGATTTCTACAAGATGCCATTGAGTAAAATAACAATGTATGTAACTGATGAGCAGAGAAAAGAATTGCTGACTTTCTTGCAAAATAAGAACTGGGACGTAGAGATGGAAATAGAAGAAACAGCCACCGCCATGCCCGTTGCAGAGGCTGCTTACGTACCTCCCCCTATGCCTCAGCATGCTGAAGGTGTTGCTGAGTGTCCACTGTGCTTGTGTTCCCCTTGCATAATAAATGAACAGAACAAACAACTTTGGTGGCCTGCTAATAATCGTCCACCGCATAATCTAAATTCACATGAGAGAAAGCTTCTATACAGGAGGTTTTGGGCAATGCTATATAATTGTGGCGCATGGAAAGATGTCAGATATATAGAGAGAAAAGTAGCGGCTATAAGAGGAGACTGTACATGGCATAAGAGGGAACTGATGCCTGAATGTGTGGTACAGCAATGCAGGAACTGGCTGCCTAACCCGCGCAACCAGCCTTATTTGGGCCATAAGTGGAGTTGAATTGTTTATACCAGTTGTAAGTACTATAAAAATACAGAACTTCAATTTCAGCAATTTATAACCTCTGATATGTACGTGGGTCATAATAGATATAAGTGGTGCTCATGTATTAGATGTATGCCATGCAGGGCCTTGCATGTGACAAATACGATGTGCGTCGACCGTCACATTTGTACCGCTATTCCTCGTGTGTTTAAGGTCAAATATAGGTCAACCTGCAGGCCTTTAACTGGAACGCGCCGTCGTCAATGGTAAATAAAACCAGTCGAGTATGAAAGGTTAAAATATGGTTACTGTAACCCTTTAAAACAACCCATATTCTGATGACTAAATTAAAAACAACCCACATTCTCATGACTAAATTAAAAACAACCCACATTCTGATGACTAAATTAAAAACAACACACATTCTGATGACTAAATTTAAAACAACACACATTCTGATAACTAAATTTAAAACAACCCACATTCTGATGACTAAATTAAAAACAACCCACATTCAGATGACTAAATTTCAAACAACCCACATTCTCATGACTAAATTTAAAACAACACACATTCTGATTACTAAATTTAAAACAACACACATTCTGATGACTAAATTTAAAACAACCCACATTCTCATGACTAAATTTAAAACAACCCACATTCTCATGACTAAATTTAAAACAACCCACATTCTCATGACTAAATTAAAAACAACCCACATTCTCATGACTAAATTAAAAACAACCCACATTCCGATGACTAAATTAACCCATCAGAAAGTTGTTCTCCCAGTTGGGGAGATGCAGTTATGTTATTATGTTATATTTCGGGTTTTACGCCTGCATCAGCACCATTTTTGGGCTATATCGCCAGCGGGCAGTTTACTTAACAACACCTTTCCTGGGCAGGCTCCAGCTGTTAACCAGTACTTGGGTGCACCAACCTTCGTAAGAAACTTTTTCATATAAATGAAACACGGTCTGAGCGGGGCTCGAACCCGTGACCATCAGTGATGATAGGTTACAGTGGAATACAAGTCAGCGACCTTATCCAAGTGTTTGTTTATTATAGTGTCACCTCTATTTAAAGGGCCAACCATTTCTGACTTATGAGACAGCTCATTTTATAAACATCAGTACTTCCCTAATCCTATGCTTGTATGCCAGGCGCCAGGCTGGTAGGCAATCGGTAACCATTATCTAACTAGCTGGCCACTCACCAACCAGTCATATCAGAACAAACCCCTGACGAGGTTCGAATCTTTGACCTCCCACTCCGTAGGCGGACGCCTTAACCACTAGGCCATGGAGACAGTATAATATACCATAATATATATTAATCACCCTCGAGACCTCATTCCTGATGGAATCCATCGCTAGGAGGGAGAGAAAAGAGGCACTGTGGAATTTAAATGCCTTGCCTAAGGGCACAATCGTAATCACTACAGCTGGGTGTGAATTCCGGGCCTTTTGCAGCTGAAGCGAACGCACTACCACTGCGCTACCATGTCTACCATAACATGCTTATTAAAATATTTATTTGTTGGAACTTTGTATCTGTTTGATTGTGTTTTTAGGGATGGCAACGAATTCACGAATATTCGCTCAGACGTCCGAATTAATACGTCACGACTTCCCTTGGTTGGGTTTACCGGTAATTGACATTTGATGGCTTGACAAATGATCACGGTTATATAATAGAATCCATGTATGTCCTGCATCAGACCTAATTTCCTCAGACCTAAACATTTCCTCAGATCTAAACATTTCCTCAGACCTAATTGCCTCAGACCTACTTTCCGCAGACCTAATTGCCTCGGATCTAATTGCCTCGGATCTAATTTCCTCAGATCTAATTGTGTCAGATCTAATTTCCTCAGACCAAATTAAGCTAGAACATTATTCTTCATTACACACTTTCTTATGCAAGCAATTTTCTCTAAAAATTCATGTGTCATTCTGAAGCAAAATAAATTAATTGCAATTACGTTAATTTTCTCCATAGGTTAAAATGACATTTCTAAATTTAAGCATACAACCAAACCTGTCTTAAGCAGCCATCAAAGGGAATCACAGAAAATGGCTGCTTAGCACATGTGGCTGTTGTATTAATATAATGTATAGTGTTTGTTTATTATAGTGTCACCCCTATTTAAAGGGCCAACCATTTCTGACTTATGAGTTAACCACTAGGCCACGGAGACGGTATAATGTATAATAAAATAACATATTGGGAATCTGGAAATGGGCTGATTAATACGGGTTGGCTGCTTAATAGAGATGAAAACTAACGCAGGTTTGACTGTAAACATGCTTCCTTTACTAATAAATAACATTACTTAACCCTTTCAACACTGCAGACCTCTAAATAGGCTTACAAAAAAGTGTAGATCCAGATGAGCCGGCTCGTGATGAGCCGTCTCATCAGGATCTGCACTTTTTGCAAGTAATATTACAATTTTTAGAAAATAATTTACCCATTTTGATAAATGAACTGATCCAAATGTAATTTTCTTATTAATTTAATTGGTCTAAAAATGTCATGGACCAGTCTATGGCAGTTACTTGGTGTTGAATGGGTTAATAGAGATGAAAACTAACGCAGGTTTGACTGTAAACCTGCTTCCTTTACTAACAAATAGCATTACTTAGCATCGATCTCTTTTCTTTGCCAAATACAGCGAAACATATTACAGCATCCGATGATATATGCATCATTTGCATTACTCATCTTCTCTCCACCCCCTAAGAGACGCATGTTTTCCATGACAACGGACCGTTTAAGTGGATAAGCAAGTTCATTTAAATACAGACCATCATCTCGCAGACAAAACCTGATACATGTTTTCCTTACTGGGAGAATTGGAAGATTACATAACATAATGCAAGCTTAGGAGGGCAATTTAAAGACACAACATATAATAGCTCTAAAGCCCTATGGTCATTTGAGGTACAATTGCATAATTCCATCTGATTATGCTCCTAATGTAAACAATTATATAAATAAATCGCGGAAGTCGTGATAGCGCAGTGGTAGCGCATTTGCTTCCAGTGTGAAAGGCCCAGAGTTCGAGCCCAGCTGGAGCTGTTACGATTGGGCCCTTAGGCAAGGCATTTAAATTCAACGTTGCCTCTTCTCTCTCCCTCGTGGCGATGGATTCCATCAGGAATGAGGCCTCCAGAGGGATTAATAGAAGTTATAAGAACTTGTTTCACAATCGAGCTAAAATAAATTTGTATAAATAAAAAAAAATCCTTTAATTCATGCTTCACCAAATATATTTGAACACATTATTTCGAGCAATCTTTCGCTGTATTATTTTCAGGCCTTCCAAGTCCTATTGATCGTTGTCATTGGCAATGAATATGGCCATTCACGGCCATTCTAACGGGAGCTTACCATAGTGATGGACACATCATTTGTACTTACATCAGAATCAACGAGGCTACCGACATTCTTCACAAGCTTTACGTTGTCATGGACTTCATGTTGCCGTGGAGACAGACCCTCGTTGTCTGTATCGCCAGGAGATTCATTCATAAAACAAATCTGAAAATAATGACTCATATGTATTTTTTTCCCCTCCCGAAATCACAAGTCTGCGGCATTATCAAGAATTGCAGCTGATTACAAAAGCTTGAGATTCTTCGAATCAATCATGTCGCACAAATTAGTAAGGTTTCAAAACGCACTGCTCCAGCGCACAGGGATTCGGCACTTTGGGGGTACTAGTATATATATTTAAGTACTCCCAAACGTGCCGAATCCCTGTGCTCCAGCGATGTTGCCTAGCAATTATAAATCTGACGACCCCAGCACCACGTGACCACAGCAACCCCAAGCAAGGTTGCACAAATAACGATGTATGTTTAGTATAAGTTAACAATTCTGAAAAATAAAACTCGAATACAATCAACAACATTTGTCTGATTTATCCTGAAATGTGAATCGTCCTCTCAGTTGGAACCCTTTGTATTTACTGTTGTTCCCTAACCAAATGTTGCGGTATGATAAATGTCATTTTATCAAAATCATGTTTATTAATTTCTAACAAATATTTACAGTAATGTATCCATTAGCTATATCCCGGCGTGAAGAGTTTTCGCCCAGAACAGGTTTTCGCCCAACTGTGGAAATAGCAAGTCGTGAGAGATCACGCAATATTTCACGCTCCAGTTACCGGAATTATAAATAAACATACCTTGTGCACTTCCAATCTATTTCTAACTGATCATAATATATCAGACAAGGTAAATTAGCGGTGAAAACTTTAAACCTACCACAGTTTTCACTAATTTCACTATATCCGTTTTATGTCACCATATAAATATCATTTCTTAAAGAAATTGGCAATTTTTTCTCCAAAATGACATATGCATCGTCTGCCATGCCAATATATTTACGAATAAAAATGTCATTATAGTCTCACTGCTCCGTGTTTATGAGTTATGTCCGTTATTACACACAAGGGGTCCTTATTCATAATTTCGATTTTTCACCTTCAGGTCCACGGGTTGTCACATAGGTTCTCCAACTGATATATATGGTTGTGTAAACCTAGTTTTTCTTTGTTGGGCACCGTGTGATGTGTTCGATGGATGGGTCCATTTACGGTTCTGCATTTAGTCAGAGTAATTAGGAGGATGACGACTTCTTATGCCCCGTGTGTTTGACCTAGTTAAATTAAATGTTAGTGTTTTAGATACAGTATATAGACAAAATGCTGTCCAACAAATGAATTTTGAGTGAAAATGATAAATTAAGCCTCTTATTAAAGTAAGTCTTCCTTAGTTTATTGTTTTGTTAAAAAAGAACTGTTGCTTACATACTAATGGTGACGCTGTAGACAATTTACACAGTTAGGCGAAAACCAGTGACGTCATTCCGGATTTCTGAAAATGAGGTGCCGCCATTTTGTGACCTTTTCTCATAATGTAAACAATCGGTTTTCTTTGAGATTTTTGTGAATGAAAGGTAAAATATTGTTTATTTGGTGACATAAAATTGTTTGCAGTGTATGCACATTCTAAACCTATGGGAGTCTGTTATGTACTACGTCGTCGAAAACCAGTAACACCGGGATACTGTATGATATCTGTCGAGATTTAATAATTATAAAATGCGAAAAATGGATGAAAATTGATAGTATGTGGTGTAGAGTAAACCACGATGAAAACAGGAAACCAATTCAAAAGACCTATCCTCCTTAAAAGAGTATTCAGGGGGAAGTAACTGACAAATGCTTCCATTTGCTGGTCTGTGAATACGGATTTCTTAACTTTCCAACCATTCAATCTATATTAACTAGTTGCATGCTGGTAAAATAAAGCCTGTAAATAGTTCAAATAATTGTAGCAGACGACAATTCATTAATGAGTTTTGCAAGTTTGTAACTGAATACACTGAATAACTCTGTTGCATGCTGGGTAAAATGATGGCTATAAATAGTTCATATAATTCATCAATGTATTTTTCTTATTTGTAAACGAAAACTCTGGAAATATGTCATGGAATTTCGTTAGAATTGTGTCTTAATTGTGTGTTAATTTCACCGCTAGCGTGCAAAGAGAGTGTGCGTTTTACGTTTATTTATCGTCGCTACCGGTTGCCCATATGAGCGACACCTCCTGAAGAGATTATTCATTTTAGATTTTTGGAGGATAGTGCAATGATACAGACAGAGACCCATTCCAGAGTCTCTTCTGGTTCTTTTACATGCACGGTGTAAAGCACCGACACGAGACCTCGGTTTAACGTCCCATCTAAAAGACTGTTAATTTTATTAGGGTCAGACGGGGGCTCGAACCTGCAAAGAGATTACAACACTAGTTTATATACTCCCAACATATTGCCCAATACAGACATTAGGCAGCAGAAAATTGCTTGGTCATTTCTGTAGACAAGCATTTTTCTCTCCATTGCTCTTTGTATGTTAGCTCTCTGGTTTTCTGGTGCCTGGTTGATATGGCCTCACTGGTACCCTGCATAACTGCTGTGACAGGCAACCTCTAGGAGCAGTATTTGATGTCAACAGTCGTCTATAACCAGCTGTCTCTAATTAGGACGTATTCTTTTCCATGTTCGGACTGGTAGATTCTCCGTTATATTGGTAGTTTGGCAGCCATCTTGGCATTATGGCATACATCAGGCAGCATAAACTGCTTTTCCATAAGCTCACATCATAAGACCAGACCCGAGGTTATAAAAAACTTTCTCCATTAAACCTCAAGGTTCAGCTGGGAGTAAATATCAGAATTAACCAACCAAATCACTTTAGTTCAAGCTTGAGATTTGACAAAAGCTTTATAAACTCCAGACCTAAGGGACAACTCACTACTCTTTCCTACTATAACTTTCCAGTAACCATGTCCCAAACGACTAATCTTTCCGACATTCAAACATCACACGTTTGTCATATGTTAATCCTGACAGAGGCGTATCCAGGACAAACTTAATGGGGGTGCTAAGTTAGTATCGCCAGCCCCAAGAAGAAAAACCGGAACATTTACCTAATAACACCTTTCCTGGACATGCATCAGTGGTTAATCAGTACTTGGTGCACCAACCTCCGTAAGAAACTGCCAACTTTTTCATATAAATGAGACACAGCCTGAGTGGGGCTCAAACTCGTGGTTACAGTCAGCGACCATATCCACGGAGGTGGACACATGCATTGTACATCCAAAATATTGCCCAATCATGGTCCTCAGAAAACAAATGTACATTGTTCAACACTTACTGTGCTGGAAAACAGTATATTCCCTTTTTGCAAACAGCATACAGCCAGATCAGATCGCACAGAATGTGCAATCTGACAGGCTCTATGCTATTTGCTATTCGGATAGAGGAGCTAAAACACTTGGCTGACTAGCAAACAATATAGACTCGCAGCTGAACTGGATCTATGTTGTTTGCACATTCATTCCAATTTCTTAAGCATTTTAAGAAAGTAAATGTTTGTAACATTTCCAGTAAATGCAATAACTTGCAAGCATGCATTAAAAACAGATCATCCAATCAAATGCCAGCATTTATTCACTCCTAATAAACCCTAGACTTGTTTGATGGAGGGCTGGGACATTGTGCTCTATTATTACGGTAGATTGATGACACGCCAAACATCCGACCACAATAGGCATACTCACTCATCTAGGACAATGTAATGTAACTGTAATCAAACGCCTGGAAGGCTTGCTATATCATCTGGCACACACTGATACTATAAACCCTTTGCATGCTAGCGGCTGATTGCCATCTGATCAGGCTCTATGCTGTTTGCTATTCGGATAGTGGAGCTAAAACATTTGACTGAATAGCAAACGACATAGATCCTTATCAGACGCGGTGCTACGCCGCGACTGATCTGGATCTATGTTATTTGCGAAAATGATTTTATTTACTTAGCAGGCAAAGGGTTAATGTTAACGACAACAAATGTAACCCACATTCTACACGATGTAAAACAAAAATCAACAATCACTATTAACCCATTTCATTCTGGATATATTTAAAGGCTTTTGCAAACAACATAGATCCGGATCAGCCGCAGCCTAACGCTGCATGCTGATCAGGATCTATGTTGTTTGCTACATAGCCAACTGTCTTAGCAAGATCATCTGAATAGCAAACAGTATTGTGCCTGATGAGACGGCACGTTCCATGGCGGCTGATCTAGCTCTATGTTCTTTGCAAATACTGTTTGAACGGTATCCAGAATGAAATGGGTTAAGTCTCTTTTGCATGCTGGGTAAAATGATGGCTATAAATAGTTCATATAGTTCATCAATGTATTTTTCTTATTTGTGAACGTGAAAATCCAACCATGGGTTATGGAGATGAAGCGTGGACAAGCTGCGTTATAAAAATGTTCAAATGGCCGTAAATCCGCCCAACATTATCCAACAGTAACATAGTTACAATATGCACAACTATACATCATACTTATGCTTCATACCATGGATGGTGAAAATCCAACAATGAGTTATGGAGATCAAGTGTGGACAAGCTGCGTTATAAAAATGTTCAAATGGCCGTTATGTTATATTTCGGGTTTTTACGCCTGCATCAGCACCATTTCGGGCTATATCGCCGGCAGGGAAGTTTATTTAACAACACCTTTCCTGGGCAGGCTCCAGCGGCTAACCAGTACTAGGGTGCACCAACCTCCGTAAGAAACTGCCAACTTTTCATATAAATGAGACACGGCCTGAGCGGGGCTCGAACCCGTGACCATCAGTGATGATAGGTTACAGTGGTATACAAGTCAGCGACCTTAACCACTCGACCACGGAGGCGGACCTCAAATGGCCATAAATCAGCAGTAACCGGAAAGGCACTACAATATGCAAAACTAGACATCATAACGATGCTTGCTGTCAACTTTGGTGAAAATCCAACCATGGGTTATGGAGATGAAGCACACACAAGCAAAGCAGACGAACGGACGGACGACAAAGGGAAAAACAATATATCTCCCCATAACTATCTACCTGTAATCCACTATGCAACCGAGACTGTATATTTGGCTTTCTGTATGTGATTTCATCATCATCATCATCGTCATCATCATCAATACAATCATCATCTCCTCCCATTGCTAGTTTCTTACGGATCTCCTCCCTGTCATTCCGCCGTGCCTGAAATATACACAAAATGATTGTTACTCATTTGAAGCCAGAACAACATACTTTTATTTATAAGTTTTACTAACTACCATGTACAACTACCATCTCCACAAGTGATTTCAAGTTTAGATAACCATCGTAGTTGGTCAAAACATGCTTCACAAGGACGACAAAGCATGACTGTATATGCAAACATAAATGTTACATTACAAAGTCTGACTGTATATGCAAACATAAATGTTACTTTACAAAGTCTGACCGTATATGCAAACATAAATGTTACATTACAAAGTCTGACTGTATATGCAAACATAAATGTTACATTACAAAGTCTGACTGTATATGCAAACATAAATGCTACATTACAAAGTCAGACTGTATAATTATGCAAACATAAATGATACATTACAAAATCAGATTGCATATGCAAAGATAAATGTTACATTACAAAGTCTGACTGTGTATGCAAACATAAATGTTACATTACAAAGTCAGACTGTATATGCAAACATAAATGTTACATTACAAAGTCAGACTGTATATGCAAACATAAATGCTACGTCACAAAGTCAGACTGTATATGCAAACATAAATGTTACATTACAAAGTCAGACTGTATATGCAAACATAAATGTTACATTACAAAGTCTGACTGTATATGCAAACATAAATGTTACATTACAAAGTCTGACTGTATATGCAAACATAAATGTTACATTACAAAGTCAGACTGTATATGCAAACATAAATGTTACATTACAAAGTCAGACTGTATATGCAAACATAAATGTTACATTACAAAGTCTGACTGTATATGCAAACATAAATGTTACATTACAAAGTCAGATTGTATATGCAAACATAAATGTTACATTACAAAGTCAGACTGTATATGCAAACATAAATGTTACATTACAAAGTCAGACTGTATATGCAAACATAAATGTTACATTACAAAGTCAGACTGTATATGCAAACATAAATGTTACATTACAAAGTCAGACTGTATATGCAAACATAAATGCTACATCACAAATCCAAACATAAATGCCACATCACAAAGCCAAATGTAAATGATACATCACAAAGCCAAATGTAAATGATACATCACAAAGCCAAACGTAATGAATGAATGAATGGTGTTTTACGGCGCATCGACATCTAAGGTCATGTAGCGCGCATTAAAGTTATGTTTATTGTCGAGTGTATGAAATAAAATTCTATATAAGTATATGCATTACGTAAAAATTAATACTAAGAAGTTATAAAGACGTAAGATTAATTACAAGTAATATATGAATGAATGATTACTACAAAGGCATGATTAACAATTGATATCACAGCCTATTATAAATTCCTATTGCCTTGATAAATGATATGATGGACTCTACTCTGATAGAGTCGAAGAGTGTTTTAATGTTGTCCACATTGTAGTACTGCAACCGGATTGGTTGAAGGTCAACACAGTATATTAAGATGGCCATTATGGAGAGATTAATTATTAAAAATATTATACCGATATTTACATAATTATTATACATAGATAACATATAAAGTTAAAAATATATTAAGTGGCATCCTGCAACGACTGGAGGTTCTTGTTCCAGCCACCCTCGCCATCTTGCCAGGTCATAGACTCGGACTTGTCCGAGTCTGATGCCTCGCCCTCCAGATTGTCATCGTCCGTGTCCAAATCAGAGTATCTATTGCTTGTAGATACTGGACTGGACACTGTGTGTGTATCTGTTTGTATATGTTTAGTTTTCTGCTGTCTGGAAGTGACAGCAGATTGCTTATTTGTTGGAGTTGATGTTTGTTGAGTTGTAGATGCTCTTTTAGTAGGTATTGGTTTTGATGAAGTTGATGTTGGTTTTGATGAAGTTGATGTTGTTTTTGGTTGAATGTGTTTTTCTTGTGTATTGTTGTTTCGAGTGTTTTTTGTTGTTGGATTCTTGTGTATGTTTGTTTTTGCTTGTTTTTGTTTGTCTGCTGTAGGTTTAGGTGTTTGTGGTGTATTTTGATTTATAAGCGTAGGTTTAGGTGTTTGTGGTATATTTTGATTTGTAAGCTGGTCAAGATGAGAAGAACTATCAGAACCAGGGAATAACTGCATTATTTCTGTTTTTTTGTCTGGAAAGATTTTGCAAAGTTTGGTTAACAAGTTTTTGCAAGTTTTGCATTCAACAGAGGCTGTTTTAGCAACACTTGCATAGCTTGGCTGATTTTCGAATTTGTATCGAGATTCATAAATCTTTCTTGCATCCTGGAATGAAATGTTTTCCGAATATTTGATCTTAACTATTTCTTTTTCTTTTTTCCAGGAGACACAGTCTTTAGAATTGGATATATGATCAGCGCCACAATTGGCGCATTTATTTGTGTTGGGGCAGTTGTTCTCTTGATGTTGTGGAGCAGTCTCAGCACACTTGGAGCATACAGACTCGTTCCGACACCTATCCTCATGATGACCATACTTCTGGCATTTAAAGCATCTAAGAGGGTTAGGTACATATATGTCGACGGTGACAATCTGGTAGCCGACTTTGATACGTGTCGGGATGACTGGTGTGTCACATGTAATTATATATGTGTTTGTGAGTTTTATTTCGTTGTTACGTTTTATAGATATTCTCTTCACATCAATGATCCCTTGACTTGACAAACCTTCTTTGATCTCATCCAAAGAGCAGGAAGATAATTCCCTGCACCTGATGACACCTTTGGATGAGTTCAAAGATTTGTGGGGACTGACCTTCACAGAATGTCCAAAGAAGGTGTTAGTTGATAATAAATTCTGAGATTGAGCTTTTGAAGTAATTTCAACCAAAAGACTTCCATTTCGAAGACTTTTAACAGATTTAGGTGTACCTAGGATAGATTTCATTTGCTTTTCAATGACGAAAGGGGAAATTTTTGCGATAGGTTTTGAACTGTCTACCGCCTCAATGAGAATGAAGCGAGGGAAGTTCACTCTCTGTTGTTCAACAGAATCATCATCAGATTCACTTAGTGCACGCTTAGCTTTTTTTTGAGTGGAACTCATAATAGTAATATATAGTTCATCGTCAATGCTCCCCACCCGTCTCAGAGCCCAACAAGGAGACATGATCTGGGGAAATCCATCGCAGATCATGACAGGGATACATCAATGATATACTCAGAATGAACAGGGTATTATTTGCCAACACTGATTCTACTCAACCACCAGGATCCTCTCATCAGGCGACACAGGTCTCCGCCCACGGTAAACAAAGCCAAACGTAAATGCTACATCACAAAGCCAAATGTAAATGCTACATCACAAAGTCAGACTGTATATGCAAACATAAATGTTACATTACAAAGTCTGACTGTATATGCAAACATAAATGTTACATTACAAAGTCAGACTGTATATGCAAACATAAATGCTACATCACAAATCCAAACATAAATGCCACATCACAAATCCAAACATAAATGCCACATCACAAAGCCAAATGTAAATGATACATCACAAAGCCAAACGTAAATGCCACATCACAAAGCCAAACGTAAATACTACATCACAAAGCCAAACGTAAATGCTACATCACAAGCCAAACGTAAATGCTACATCACAGAGTAGACTTAACAACTGAATGAGTCCATTTCTTTGTTCACTTGTCACAATTATGGATGTTCCTACTTTGACCCATTTTATAATAACACCGGAGCATACGTTTGCTTGATTGCATAAAGCAAGTCAAAGCAAGCAATACACTGGGGATTGATTATGCCTGATTGTATAAATATCCAGACAAAGCAATACATTGCCATATATAACTGCCTGATTGTATAAATACCCAGTCAAAGCAATACATTGCCATATATAACTGCCTGATTGTATAAATATCCAGTCAAAGCAATACATTGCCATATATAACTGCTCGATTGTATAAATACCCAGTCAAAGCAATACATTGCCATATATAACTGCTCGATTGTACAAATATCTAGTCAAAGCAATACATTGCCATATATAACTGCCTGATTGTATAAATACCTAGCTAAAGCAATACATTGCCATATATAACTGCTTGATTGTACAAATATCCAGTCAAAGCAATACATTGCCATATATAACTGCCTGATTGTATAAATATCCAGTCAAAGCAATACATTGCCATATATAACTGCCTGATTGTACAAATACCTAGTTAAAGCAATACATTGCCATATATAACTGCCTGATTGTATAAATATCCAGTCAAAGCAATACATTGCCATATATAACTGCTTGATTGTACAAATATCCAGTCAAAGCAATACATTGCCATATATAACTGCCTGATTGTATAAATATCCAGTCAAAGCAATACATTGCCATATATAACTGCCTGATTGTATAAATATCCAGTCAAAGCAATACATTGCCATATATAACTGCCTGATTGTATAAATATCCAGTCAAAGCAATACATTGCCATATATAACTGCTTGATTGTACAAATATCCAGTCAAAGCAATACATTGCCATGTATAACTGCCTGATTGTATTAATATCCAGTCAAAGCAATACATTGCCATATATAACTGCCTGATTGTATAAATATCCAGTCAAAGCAATACATTGCCATATATAACTGCTTGATTGTACAAATATCCAGTCAAAGCAATACATTGCCATATATAACTGCCTGATTGTATAAATATCCAGTCAAAGCAATACATTGCCATATATAACTGCCTGATTGTATAAATATCCAGTCAAAGCAATACATTGCCATATATAACTGCCTGCTTGTACAAATACCTAGACAAAGCAATACATTGCCATATATAACTGCCTGATTGTATAAATACCTTGACAAAGCAATACATTGCCATATATAACTGCCTGATTGTATAAATACCTAGACAAAGCAATACATTGCCATATATAACTGCCTGATTGTATAAATACCTAGTTAAAGTATAAATATCCAGTCAAAGCAATACATTGCCATATATAACTGCCTGATTGTACAAATACCTAGTCAAAGCAATACATTGTCATATATAACTGCCTGATTGTATAAATATCCAGTCAAAGCAATACATTGCCATATATAACTGCCTGATTGTACAAATACCTAGTTAAAGTATAAATATCCAGTCAAAGCAATACATTGCCATATATAACTGCCTGATTGTATAAATATCCAGTCAAAGCAATACATTGCCATATATTGAAATGAATCCAAGAACAGTAACCTACTAGATTATGACACATTATGTTGAAAGAAGGAATCGGTATTTTCAGGAAATAGTGTTCAATCAATAGTTTTACAGAAATAAAAGCTTTTGGATTTATGAGAAAGAGAAATTTGAATGTATAAATGACTCAATTTCAAAGCAAATCAGAAAAAGGCAAAAAATACCATAATATAGGAAATAACATTCTGTAGAACTTTGCTTTTTCACCGATGTAGTGTCGCTTTAAGCATTGTTTGGAAAAAAAAGAATATTTCAGGGTTCATTCTAGATCAGAAAAAGGCTTTTAAAATTGTATGACCATTGACATTTGATACAATCAGATTTCTGCACACCTTTACCTGTTTACTGGTTGAGAAAATTTATCATTTATATTAATTATAATTTACAGTGGAACCTGTCTCAAGCAGCCAGCCAAGGGAATCACAGAATGGGCTGCTTAGCACAGGTGGCTGCTTAATAGAGGTTAAATGTATAATAAAACAACATACAGTCAAACCTGTCTTAAGCAGCCAGCCAAGGGAATCACAGAACGGGCTGCTTAGCACAGATGGCTGCTTAATAGAGGTTAAATGTATAATAAAACAACATATTGGGAATCACAGAATGGGCTGTTTAGCACAGATGGCTGCTTAATAGAGGTCAACTGTATAGTAAATCAACATATTGGGAATCTGGAAACTGGCTGCTTAATACAGGTTGGCTGCTTAATGGAGGCGACCATTAACACAGGTTTTACTGTTTACATAATATAATAATTATTAAACTTTAGACAGAATTTTATTATACATCACCGAAATTTCTAGGAATACCACATTGGTCAATTTGCTACCACGCGTAATAAACCATACCACATTGTACTCCTCAACAGAACTAAGTGGGCAATATTGCCGTGGGATATACATATATCTCACTCTCCGACAAACGAGACGTTGTGCTCTGGCTTGATATACAAGACGCCAAAATATTGGGGTAATTTTTCTACATACTACACCATCATTAAAGATGTTGAATTTCTTAATACATGCAGACGAACAGCAAACTATTTTTACGATATGAAAATCTATTCAACATTTATGGGATCCCAAATATTGGAGTTACGGTAAAAATCTTACCATTTGTGATATTACTTAACCCATTCAACACCAAGTAACTGACATGGTCCATGATATTTTTAGACCAATAAATTAATAACAAAATTACATTCGGACTAGTTCATTTATCAAAATGGGTAATTTTTTTCTCTAAAAATAGTTATATTACTTGAAAAAAGTGCAGATCCTGATGAGACGGCTCGTCACGAGCCGGCTCATCTGGATCTACACTTTTTTGTAAGCCTATTTAGAGGTCTGCGGTGTTGAAAGGGTTAATTGAATCAGTTTGAATGTGTGAAATATATTCTGTGTAATAAAATAGAGACTGCATATCAGATTATTATTGTGTACTGCAAATTTCGTGTTTATGTGTCATGTTTTAAGATTCGCGAAGATTCGCACCTCAACATGCATTTCGTATACTGCTGCCTTGCGCGGAGGATTTTACCTTCACACAGGTAGCCAGTTTGTACTAATTCACACCCAAGTAGTAATTGCCTGACACATTTTTTTCGGTGTTAATTAACATTGTTCTGCAGGATTGTCGCAGCCTGTTATTTTCAGTGTTTTGTTATTGTTCAGCTGTAACTTGTTCAAAATAAACATTTTTGAAACCTCGAACAGTGCTCTTATTTAATTTGTTCCCGTATTCGACGGGGAATTTTTACAGACGGATCTGTAGTTTAGTGGTTAACACGCTGGACTGGTAATCCAGGGATCGCAGGTTCGATCCCCCGTCTGACCCTAATAAAATTAACAGTCTTTCAGATGGGACTTTAAACTGAGGTCTTGTGTCGGTGCTTTTCGGTGCACGTAAAAGATCCAGAGGAGATTCTGGAATGGGTCTCTGTCTGTATCATGCACTATCCTCCAACATCTAAAATCACTAATCTCTTCAGGAGGCGTCACTCATATGGGCAACCGGTAGCAATGATAAATAAATGTAAAAACACAAGTACATTCCCCAAATTTCAACCGTTGTGTTGGCGGATAATGTGGATAATTCCCACGGGATGGTGATTGTTTGGTATGATAAAGTAGAGGAAGATTCGGAGAAGAACTTATCAGTCATTTCCATTGCTGAATCAGCTATGTTGAACGTACAGTCAAACCTGTGTTAGCGGTCACCTCCATTAAGCAGCCAACCTGTATTAAGCAGCCAGTGTCCAGATTCCCAATTTGCCATTTTATTATACATTTAACCTCTATTAAGCAGCCAACCTGTATTAAGCAGCCAGTTTCCAGATTCCCAATTTGCCTTTTTATTTTACATTTAACCTCTATTAAGCAGCCACCTGTGCTAAGCAGCCACATTACATGATTCCCATGGCTGGCTGCTTAAGACAGGTTCGACTGTATATAGTGGATATCCCCCTATGGGAACATCATCTTCCTCGACAAAATATAATACAGTCAAACCTGTGTTAGTGGTCACCTCCATTAAGCAGCCAACCTGTATTAAGCAGCCAGTTTCAAGATTCCCAATTTGCCTTTTTATTTTACATTTAACCTCTATTAAGCAGCCACCTGTGCTAAGCAGCCACATTCCATGATTCCCTTGGCTGGCTGCTTAAGACGGGTTCGACTGTATATAGTGGATATCCCCCTATGGGAACATCATCTTCCTCGACAAAATATAATACAGTCAAACCTGTGTTAGTGGTCACCTCCATTAAGCAGCCAACCTGTATTAAGCAGCCAGTTTCAAGATTCCCAATTTGCCTTTTTATTTTACATTTAACCTCTATTAAGCAGCCACCTGTGCTAAGCAGCCACATTCCATGATTCCCTTGGCTGGCTGCTTAAGACGGGTTCGACTGTATATAGTGGATATCTCCCTATGGGAACATCATCTTCCTCGACAAAATATAATACAGTCAAACCTGTGTTAGTGGTCACCTCCATTAAGCAGCCAACCTGTATTAAGCAGCCAGTTTCAAGATTCCAAATATGTTGTTTTACTATACACATGACTGTATTAAGCAGCCAACCTGTGCTAAGCAGCCACTTTCTCTGACTCCCTTGGCTGGCTGCTTAAGACAGGTTTGGCTGTAGTCACCCTAGATTGTATTATTGAAACCTAGCTATTGAACTTTTCCACAATATCCTGTTTCAATTAATAGTTATAAAAGAAAGTAATATGTTAATTCAAACAAACATTCTTGTTTTCATAGAATATCCTATACACTTCAATTACCTCACCATCCCAGGTTCCCTTACACTGGAAAACATGATCAAATATGCATGAAATGTTACATTGATTTTTGTATACAGTAAGCCAATTCATTTCAAAGCATTAAAACAGTCCAACTCTACGCTCATTAGGAGATGGTTCACAGACAGTATAATGTAAATATATTACTAAAACTCGATTTTACATGGAGGATGGTACCCAATCAATGCTCATATAAAGGGTACCGGTATACGGCCTCCATGGCCTAGTAGTTATAATTACGGTTTTATGTTATATTTCGGGTTTTACGCCTGCATCAGCACCATTTTGGGCTATATCGCCGGCGGGCAGTTAACCTAACACCTTTCCTGGGCAGGCTCCAGCGGTTAACCAGTACTTGGGTGCACCAACCTCCGTAAGAAACTGCCAACTTTTTCATATAAATGAGACACGGCCTGAGCGTGGCTCGAACCCGTGACCATCAGTGATGATAGGTTACAGTGGTATACAAGTCAGCGACCGTAACCACTCGACCATGGAGGCGGACAAAGTTATAATTAAGGGGTCCACATACGGAGAGTGAGGTCGAAGAATCGAACTTCGTCAGGGGTGTGTTCTGATATGGCCAGTTGGTGAGCTGCCAGCTAGCTAAATAATGGGTACCGATTGCCTACCAGCCTGGCGCTGGCCTACAAGCATAGGAATCGGGAAGTACTGATATTCATAAAAAGAGGTGTCTCATAAGTCAGGAATGGCTGGCCCTTTCAATAGGGGTGACACTATAATAAACAAACACGTACATGTACTTTTTTATACACTTGGGCACAAAAATCGAAATTATTGCTCATAAAACGAGGGTGGTACTTTGAGGGCTAAAAATCATGTATATTAACATGCACCAGGTCGAGATTTCGTAGAATTTTCAATTTGTTTTGAAAATTTCTAAAGCTGCGCAATTCGTGTTGAAACGAGCGTTCTGATTGGATTATGATTATTCTTCATATAAAATACAAACATCTTGTTATATTCTAATAATCTAATCAGAACGCTCGTTTCAACGCGAATTGTGCCGCTTTAGAAATTTTCAAAACAAATTGAAAATTCTACGAAATCTCCTTTTGTTTCTTTTTTCAAATTTTGTTTGTTTTTGTTTTTTCACAATTTTTTTCTTTCTCTAAGACGTAAGTGGGTACTTTCATCACATTTTCTGGATAACTTCAGACCGACAATGTAGAACGATAAAAACTTTGATAAAACAATGTGTATTATATTATTTCTGTAACCTTTAGATAAAGTCGTTGTAATAACTATTTTCAACACAAAAATACCATGAGCTCCCATTATTATTATTATTATTATTATACCAGATTTGTATAGCACTCTTTTCATACAGACATTATACGTTCAAAAGTGCTTAACATTAATTTAGCATAGACATTTTTACAACATACATTACAATAGTCAACATTAACCCTTTATATTCGGGATACACATCCGTGTGTAATTACCCTTTCCATTCGGGATACACATTCATGTGTATTTTGGAGAGGTGACATGTACACAGCTGATTTTTGTCAAATTTGTCGTAAATAATAGCTCTTCCGGTTTCGTTTTCACTGCGCAACGTTTTGCGCAGTTAGACAGGTACTCGCCGCGAATTTTAAAACAGCCAGGAAGTGAAAAAAAAGCATTTTTCGAAGCGATATTTTCAGAAATTTCGATCGTAGAATAATAATGGCGGATGGATCTGACTTGATTAGTGATGGGAGCTATGTAGAGGTGGATTTTGATGAGACTATCGA
>CM026389.1:955589-1035637 GCA_014843695.1 Archivesica marissinica | reverse complement strand
TTTCTGATCGCCCCCCCCCCCAGTTCCCACTGATTTCTGATCCCCCCCCCATTCTGATCGCCGCCGCCGCCGCCCCCCCCCCCCAATTAATAATTAAATATATGGAACATGATTAATTTTATTTGGTTAAAGTAATGAAACATTGATGCAAGTTGTACATAATTTTACAATATATAGAAATCAAATCTTTAAAAAAAAGGCATACAAAAAAGTGGGCTTAACACAAAACTGTATGTAGAGATGCACCAGTGGTTTTTGGTCACGTAGGCATGTTGAATGTCGCGTGATTGCAATGGATTTCAGATGCCAACGGAAACAATCTGGCCCTAATAAAATTTCAGACCGAGCTGGTGCAGTATTATATATATCAACATTATATTTGCATATTATAGGACCTGCATAAATTCTCCCAAAATAAAAACATGGTGGAATAATCACATGGTTTAAGATAGTTTGAAAACTGGATTTTTGGTAATTATTGTTACTCACCATTTTAGCTGTTTTTTCAAGTTGTACAGAACGTATATATACTATATACTAGGAAAAGTAGCAGATTTTAATAAAATTGATTTATATGGAACCTCACTAGATCCGTCCTAAACAGCTCATGATCGACGTGCATCAAGGAATGAAAGTTGTCAATAATTATGATAAGATAACAGACTCTTCCAAGAGACCATTATCTAATCATAATTATTGACAACTTAACCAGTCTCTATGGAAGAGTCCATTATCTAGACATGTGCTATCTCGCAGGATGTTTTCCTTTGACACTATTCGTCTTGTTCCCTTTATTTCCTCCTGTTCGATTTGCACGCTCGGCCAACTCTTCTGCTCTTCTAAAATTATGAAACATAACTGTATAATAATGGGAAATCCAGCAAAAACAAAATGGACCTCGAGCAAACGACATTAAATATACAATGTCAGAAAGTGTGCGTCCTTATACAGTAGGGTTCTTTTATGAAAATAAAGGAATTAATTCCTACAAAAGCGATTTTTGGTATATGCAATATATAGGGTGTCTTAACTAACATAGTAAAAGTCCACCACAGTCTTCTGATGCTAAATGCCTTTTTTTGGGGTAAAACGGTGAAAATATAAACAAAACTGCGAAATTCTGGAATCCGCCTATAACTCCATCTTTATTTGTATTAGGAAGTTAAAATTGGCCATGGAAGTATACATATAAATTGCGCATAGATTAAAGCCATTACCGTTTTCAAAAACAATCCAATATGGTGGCAAAAATCCAAAATGGCCGCCGAAAATTCGTTTTTCAAGATATATCAATATTTTTACATATACAAAGTAAATTATAAATGGTGTCCTACATAAACAATTGTATGGTGTATTAATTGTATAGAATGTGAAATACAACATGTGAAAAGGTCATAAGAGTCCATTGCAGCTGGTCAATTTAGAATATCCAATATGACGTCAAAACACAGAACTATGCAAATTAGCATCAATGAATATTACGCGTATACATTATTGTAATAATCTGGATTTGACAATGTGGTCGCAGAAAACAAACATAGGAAATGTTAAAACTGGTACTGGTTCTCAATTAGTGTACTATCAAATTCACATTCCAAGATGATTACAAATCTATTTTATGTGCAGACCGTTATGCACAATGTAAACTGCTATGCACAATGTAAACTGCTAGTAGTCAGGTTCAAAGTCTGGATGTACTGAATTTTCACAACTAAATCCTTTGCAGGAACTACATGCAGCACTACATTCAAGGCCAACTTTTTTGCAGCTGCATGCCTTTGTTTTACAGCCACTAGAACAAGTACAACCGTCAATATATGTACTGGAGCTGGACCTTTCCTAGTTGTCACAGGGAATAGCCCGTCTCCAACTAGTTCCCAGCCCCAGTCCGTTGGATTCAGTGCATCATCACATTTCCAGTCCTGTACTTGCAGGTAAACTTGCAAGCTGTGGAATTCTGCAGCATCAGAGGTTGGGGGAGTTGTTTCGGATCAACAAACATGGTACTTTTGGCTACCTTATCGACAAACTTGCTCACACGTAAGCTGTCCAATGTTTCTCCACGACTGCCTTTGTATAGATACACGAGAGCTTGTTCCCCACTGCTGATAATATTCTCTTTTGTCACCTCTGTTGGTGGTGTATGAAACACTGATCCAACATGACGGAATACTTCACTCTTTTCAAATGCTTTCAGAGCAGTCCCTTTTCCTAAGCCATACACTTTTGACGTCGTATCGCACCCCAACACAGCATGTAAGTACAATATGTTCCTACAAACATCGTCGCCAAGGTACGCTTGTAGTTTGTGTATATCCCAACATATACTACGGTTGAATTTGGGCCTAGGCTGTAGATATACAGGGTGCGAGTCATGTAATGTGTGATAACACAATAACACCAATAGGTCAGTGTCATCTCCGACCAATATGGTTGGTTTTGACTGTGAACGGCGTACAGCTGTTAATACGATGAGTAAATCGGCATCGGCAACGGCGTGTGATGTTTCTATGCCCTCACTGTTCATTTCCCCTGACATGTTTATGAAGAGCTGTTTGTTATTTGGGTTAGCTAGAAATGTTTTCTTTTTCACTCTAAATGTGCTGGATTGGGTAAATCTTACTTCTGTACCAACCATTCCTGCAGTTCTACGACCATGAGTGCTGTCTTTAGTAGTTGGCCCATTGTCATAACCATCAAAGCCAACAATGCAATTGGTGTACCTAGACTGCACAAACTGGACGTATGTAGAATACATTTCTTCAAATATCTGACCACTTTCCCAAGGAATCCACTGCAGCAACATACCACCATCAACAACATGATAACTATCACCAGGATCATGTGTTCTCGGACTAGGATTGTCGGCTGACTTCATAGCATTCCCTAATACAGGTTTGTCTGCTACTCTCATTTGTATGGATGATTCAAATAATGCCGGTGGGTATGTAAGTGGAAGATCGGGTTCATTAGTCATTCTGTTAGCCACACTAACTAATCTCTGGAACAACAACTGAGGGTCGATCTTGACTGTATCTTCGTCAATTTTGAACGCAGATTTATCATTCATAGGCACGACTGCATCTTTCCTCTTGAACGAGAACTCGTTTACTTTTTGGCCAGCCATCTTTGTCACAATATTCTCTCCAATCTGCTTTGCCTGATCAGCAGTACTGTCATACGACACTACCCCACTTGTTATGCTTTTGAGATCATTTTCGGTTTTGAATGGGTTTCGTTCAAGTAGATACTCAGTTACCACTTGCATGTCTTTTTTATATCGCTTTCGCACTGATAAGTATGTATCTTTGTGTTGTTCACTTCAGGTATATATCGTACCAGAGAAGGTATGCATTGCTTCATTAATAGACGATGTTGTAGGTCGAGAGAGTACCCACACGGCTCTTTGTATCTCAGTCATTCCTCTACCTCGAGTCAGTCCCCCTGCACTCTTCAAACTCCGCATAAGCACCTGCTCAATCACTAGATCTGTCGACAATCCAGCCCAATACCTATCACTCCGTCTAACAACATGAAACCCTTTCATGAAATATTCATAGAGCTTTGGGTGTGTTTTCTGCAAGGCATTCATTTTCACTAGATACAAATAGGCTGATTTGGCATATAAGTTATGCCCAGATGCTGTGAAATATGGTAACATGGCCCTTAATGTCTTCAGGTGTAACTGCCAGTTTCCTGTTCGCTCTGCTTCCACCATTTCAATATATTGCAACCACAATCGTGCTGTTCTACTGTTAGCTGATATTTTGTCACAATATGCATCCATTCTGCTTTGAATTTTTGTGACTATTTCATCCTTACATGCCTGTTCTATGCCTATTTCTCCTGTCAATACATTGTCAAACAATTCCAGAGCAGATTCTAAATCAGCGTCAATCTCATGCGAAATCCCATCCATTGTCGATTCTCTATCAGTTTTCGAAACTGTATCATTCCTCATCTCATCAGAGATATTCTTACTTTTCCCATGTGTTGAGGTACTATCATTGTGAGGCTGTGGAATACTATCCTCATGTTCTACAGATTGTGAACTGCTCTGTGCGACATTCTCAATGTCCTCAAGATAAATTCCTTCTGCTTCGTGTTCCTGGCCATCAGTTTCATCCAGCTCTCTACCAATCAGGTCGAGATTAAACACTTCACACACTATGAGTGACTGGAGGGCCAGTCCATGACCTCTTAAGGCTCTAGCTACAGCTTTTCCGGTAAGCATATGACTCGCTGCCTTTTCCGTATACACTGTTGTGATTACTTCCTGGAGACCCGAGTCATTCATTATGTGTCCAACAGCACCAAGGAAGCTCATTTCCGTGTGAAACCCTCCTAATCGAACAACAACCTTATATCACTGCTGGATGGTTCTGCACTAACAATCATATTTGCCTTGATCCACAGAGGTTGGTCGAATGTTAACACAGGCGTCACATTATATTGCTTTGCATGCTGGCAGACCCAGATCAGCGTTAAATATATACATGTCTCGTCGCTTGGGTTGAGATCAATCATGGGCATGAATACTACTGATGGCTAACCTGGGTATTTACCATTGGTATTTATCCTTTGCATGCTTCCACTCCAAGATGTTCGATCATCTTTTAACAACCACGTCGTCTTCCAGGGGATATCTATGTTTAATGTATCATCCATGGTACTGGGAAGTTCAGATAACGTTCCATAACTCATATCGGAGCTTTTCGTTGTACTATAAAAGTGCACATTGATCTTGCCAATCTCATTTAGTTCAGTCATTGATATCTTCAGTCTGGGAATAGTTTTATTACATTTTCCACCTGGCGTCGCTGCTGCAATGATACCCATTCCATGAAAGGTTCCATGGCCGTCTATAGTCTGGATATTGTGGTCAACGTTGTCGGCACAAATTGGTCTGAAGTATGTCCGGGTATATCGGAGTCGTTACTGACAGCAGCGTTTTGTTCATATCTCTGAACCTCTTTGTAACTACAGCAGAAACCGACGTTGTGAAGAGTGTCAATCAAATACTTTGCGCTCTTTTGAATTCTTCTATCTGCTTCTCTGCATCAATTGTTGATATAGACATGTGGTGATATGAATATTTACAATAAACATTAAGCTAGCTAATGAAAACTGTGTTCATGTAAACGCATCTGTAAAGCTTGAAAAAAGACATTTTTGGCGGCCATTTTGGATTTTGCAGCCATATTGGATTTATTTCGAAAACGATAATGTCTCTAGTATTTGCGCAATATTCATTTATACATTCCTGGCAATATTCAACTTCCTCAGACAAATATGGATGAAGTTATGGGCGGATTCCAGAAATTCACCATTTCGTCTACATTTTCAACTTTTTACCCCAAAAAAGGGCATTTAACATCGGAAGACTGTGGTGGACTTTTGCTATATTAGGTAAAACACCCTATATATTGCATATACCAAAAATCGCCTTTGTAGGAATTAATTCCTTTATTTGACATTTTTCTTTTAAAAGAACCCTACTATATATGGTTAAAATGGACCAGTAAATACAACATTTGAATAGGATTGTGGATATATATTTTTAGGGATAAGTGACAGTGTGGGGAAACACTCTATACTGTCAGAAGAGTGGTCGGCTTTAGATAGTACGTACCTTGTCAGATCTTCTATATCTATCCACTAGATAGTACGTACCTTGTCAGATCTTCTAATCTATCCACTAGATAGTACGTACCTTGTCAGTTCTTCTAGATAGTACGTACCTTGTCGGATCTTCTATATCCACTAGATAGTACGTACCTTGTCAGATCTTCTATATCCACTAGATAGTACGTACCTCGTCAGATCTTCTATATCCACTAGATAGTACGTACCTCGTCAGATCTTCTATATCCACTAGATAGTACGTACCTTGTCAGATCTTCTATATCCACTAGATAGTACGTACCTTGTCAGATCTTCTATATCCACTAGATAGTACTACTTGTCAGATCTTCTATAGTACGTACCTTGTCAGATCTTCTATATCCACTAGATAGTACGTACCTTGTCAGATCTTCTATATCCACTAGATAGTACGTACCTTGTCAGATCTTCTATATCCACTAGATAGTACGTACCTTGTCAGATCTTCTATATCCACTAGATAGTACGTACCTTGTCGGATCTTCTATATCCACTAGATAGTACATACCTTGTCAGATCTTCTGTAGTACGTACCTTGTCAGATCTTCTATATCCACTAGATAGTACATACCTTGTCAGATCTTCTGTAGTACGTACCTTGTCAGCTCTTCTATATCCACTAGATAGTACATACCTTGTCAGATCTTCTATAGTATGTACCTTGTCAGATCTTCTATATCCACTAGATAGTACGTACCTTGTCAGATCTTCTATATCCACTAGATAGTACGTACCTTGTCAGATCTTCTATATCCACTAGATAGTACGTACCTTGTCAGATCTTCTATATCCACTAGATAGTACGTACCTTGTCAGATCTTCTATATCCACTAGATAGTACATACCTTGTCAGATCTTCTATAGTACGTACCTTGTCAGATCTTCTATATCCACTAGATAGTACGTACCTTGTCAGCTCTTCTATATCCACTAGATAGTACGTACCTTGTCAGATCTTCTACCACTAGATAGTACGTACCTTGTCAGATCTTCTATATCCACTAGATAGTACGTACCTTGTCAGATCTTCTATATCCACTAGATAGTACGTACCTTGTCAGATCTTCTATATCCACCAACATGGAATCCTGGGCCATATGTAACTCATCTCTCTCCATTAATAGATGTACCAATTCCTCGTTCAAACCTGCAATTATTGTTCGATTGCTGTGAATTTAGAATTGCTCAACCATTGTATTCACACACCATATAGATAAATAAAGGCACAAACCCCCCTCAAAATTGTTCATCAGCGCTACTGGTTTGCCCATATTTTATCGGCGCTACCGGTTCATTTTCTCCTCTGGTTCTTTTACGTGCACGATGCAAAGCACCGACACGAGACCTCAGTTTAAAGTCCCATATGTGCAAATGATGTTTATTGAATTGGATCATTATTATATCCCTATATAACTCGCTAATTATGCAGACATGGTTCTGGACACAAACAACAAATATGACTGGCAGATACAGGCTCTAAGCTCTGTGCTATTCGGATAGTGGAGCTATAGCACTTAGCTGAATAGCAAACAACATAGATCCTGATCTATGTTGTTGTAGGTAGGCAGGGTTCCCGCTGTTGCCCAACACAAAAAAACAAAATGGCGCAACATTTTTTATTTTGGCACATGTTTTGTCAAATACATGACGCCAAGTTTTTTCAATTGGCGACAGAAGTGGCGCAGACAAAACATTCAGACAGAGTGAACCTGGTAGCAATCTGTTTGGAAGTCGTGAACACGAATATGTCGTTTATTCCAAACTTACTTTCAATCTGTGTTTGTAAATCATTGTAGAGGACCTGTATTGACGTGAGATTCATCTGCTGTAGTTGCCGTAGACTAAGTTTCTTACGATGTTTCTCTCCTAAACCAGGAATCCCGACCTGAAAATATATATATATGTATTTTATACACTTATTTGTCAGCGAGCAATATCTTGGTGAACCAGACAGAGATGTGTATGAAGTTAGCAAGCAATCTAGTGGTGAACCAGAGAGCTGTATGAAGTAATTCTGATGATCAACGAAACTTTCATGGAATTTGTTTACCCAGATCTATAGTAATAATATAAGATGAGAAAGTGGATTAAGTGAAATAACGATAAAAACAAAAGGAACCCATTTAATAAGGGGCAGTAATTGACCGATGTCTCTCATTTAAGTATTAGCAACATCGATGGAGATTGGATTGATTATGAGTCAGCATCTCTATCCAATCTCCATCGATGTTACTGAGTCAGCATCTCTATCCAATCTCCATCGATGTTACTGAGTCAGCATCTCTATCCAATCTCCATCTCTATCCAATCTCCAACGATGTTACTGAGTCAGCATATCTAGCCAATCTCCATCGATGTTACTGAGTCAGCATCTCTAGCCAATCTCCAACGATGTTACTGAGTCAGCATCTCTATCCAATCTCCATCGATGTTACTGAATCAGCATCTCTAGCCAATCTCCATCGATGTTACTAAGTCAGCATCTCTAGCCAATCTCCATCGATGTTACTAAGTCAGCATCTCTAGCCAATCTCCATCGATGTTACCGAGTCAGCATCTCTAGCCAATCTCCATCGATGTTACTGAGTCAGCATCTCTAGCCAATCTCCATCGATGTTAATGAATCAGCATCTCTAGCCAATCTCCAACGATGTTGCTGAGTCAGCAACTCTAGCCAATCTCCAACGATGTTACTGAGAGTATTCTGACGCGTGTTTTGTTACTAATGTGGCAGTGTATGTGGAATTGATAACGTGTTGAGAGGTACTTCTTTCTATCCAGGGCTCATTCTAGAGGGATATGGTAACCTCACAACCCTGGGGCCCCAATTCTCTCAACGAATTTTGTTTTTTAAGAAATGTTCCTTTTCCCCCAATGTTATATTTAATGGTCATAATGTGTATTTTTAACCCTAATTTGTTGAAATTTATTAAATAATACCATTTAACCCTTTCAACACCACAGACCTCTAAATAGGCTTACAAAAAAGTGTAGATCCAGATGAGCCGGCTCTATTTTTAGATACAATTACCCATTTTGATAAATGAACTGGTCCAAATGTAATTTTCTTATTAATTTATTGGTCTAAGAATATCATGGACCAGTCCATATCAGTTACTTGGTGTTGAATGGGTTAAGGACACAATCACACGCTTTCTCCCAAATATTTTGACCTTGGATGAGTTGTGATAACATGAACGGGTTTAACCCTTAAAAAACCTACCGAATAAATTGGACACAATGTGCAAACAACATAGATCCCAATCAGCCACGGCGTAACGCCTCATCTGATCAGGATCTATATTGTTTGAGCTCCACTATCCGAATAGCAAACAGCATAGAGCCTGATCAGATGAAGTTGTCAATGCAACAACAAGATGCTGTAATTATGTACAGCAAGTGTTTATACTCAAAATTATATTTAATTCCAAGAATTATATTTAATTCCAATAACAGGTTTCTAGGAAACAGCAATAAAGTACTGGTATGTTCCAATAATAATAATTCACCAAATTGGATAAAAAATGAACTGAATGACTTCAGATTTTAATGATGCTAATATGAACAAGAGCTACGTGCATCGGTTCATATTTATCAACATCAATAACCGACTGTAGTGGCCCATTCATTACGAACACCGTGACAGTGATCTAGATGACTCCAGCAGTAATGCAGCCGACACATTCCATGACTGAACATAATCAATTTCACATATTCCGAGAAAGTCAAGACAAGATAAAAGCATAATGATCACACTTCATTGGCAGTATTGACATTATTTTCTCGAAGATTTTCAATTATCTATCTGGACTTGGTTCGAAATTATTAGTTGGAGTAATGTACGATATATACATTAGAATAACTGAAAAGGTCGAGCTTGTATCTCTGCATTAATCTGCCACATGCTCTGTACGGGCATCCAGTTACTGACCGCACAGTACGGTCATCCAGTTACCGATCGCACAGTATGGGCATCCAGTTACCGACCGCACAGTACGGGCATCCTGTTACTGACCGCACAGTACAGGCATCCAGTTACTGACAGCACAGTACGGGCATCCAGTTACTCACTGACTGCACAGTACGGGCATCCAGTTACTCACTGACTGCACAGTACGGGCATCCAGTTACTGACTGACCGCACAGTACGGGCATCCAGTTACTGACTGATTGCACAGTACGGGCATCCAGTTACTGACTGACTGCACAGTACAGGCAAGGCATTTAAGGCCACATTGCCTCTTCTCTCCCACTTTCGAGCAGTGATTTTTTCCCCTTTAATTATTGAATACCCCTTTAACCCAATCCCTCATAGAAGCACCTCTTGGCGCCATTAACCCGATCCCTCATAGAAACACCTCTTGACGCCATTAACCCGATCCCTCATAGAAGCACCTCTTGACGCCATTAACCCAATCTCTCATAGAAGCACCTCTTGACGCCATTAACCCGATCCCTCATAGAAGCACCTCTTGACGCCATTAACCCGATCCCTCATAGAAGCACCTCTTGACGCCATTAACCCGATCCCTCATAGAAGCACCTCTTGACGCCATTAACCTGATCCCTCATAGAAGCACCTCTTGACGCCATTAACCCGATCCCTCATAGAAGCACCTCTTGACGCCATTAACCTGATCCCTCATAGAAGCACCTCTTGACGCCATTAACCTGATCCCCCATAGAAGCACCTCTTGACGCCATTAACCCGATCCCTCATAGAAGCACCTCTTGACGCCATTACCAATACGACATACATTGACAATGTAGTAGCCAAATCAATGTTCATAATAAAGTCCCAGTAATATCTATGGAGATGGGATAGAGATATGGCCACTACTTGTCCACTGCATGATAGTGGACTATGCCTCTATCTCTATGCAGTGATATGGAATATGCCTATATCTCTAGGCCATCATATTGAATATGCCTATATCTCTATGCAGTCATATGGAATATGCCTATATCTCTATGCAGTCATATGGACTATGCCTATATCTCTATGCAGTCATATGGAATATGCCTATATCTCTATGCAGTCATATGGAATATGCCTATATCTCTATGCAGTCATATGGACTATGCCTATATCTCTATGCAGTCATATGGACTATGCCTATCTCTATACAGTCATATGGACTATGCCTATATCTCTATGCAGTCATATGGACTATGCCTATATCTCTATGCAGTCATATGGAATATACCTATATCTCTATGCCGTCATATGGAATATGCCTATATCTCTATGCCGTCATATGGACTATGCCTATATCTCTATGCAGTCATATGGAATATGCCTATATCTCTATGCAGTCATATGGAATATGCCTCTCTCTCTATGCCGTCATATGGAATATGCCTATATCTCTATGCCGTCATATGGAATATGCTTATATCTCTATGCCGTCATATGGAATATGCCTATATCTCTAGGCAGTCATATGGAATATGCCTATATCTCTAGGCAGTCATATGGAATATGCCTATATCTCTAGGCAGTCATATGGAATATGCCTATACCTCTAGGCAGTCAAATGGACTATATCTCTCTCTAGGCAGTCATATGGACTATGCCTATGTCTCTATGATGTCATATGCCTATATCTCTATGCAGTCATATGGAATATGCCTATATCTCTATGCAGTCATATGGACTATATCTCTATGCCGTTAATATGGACTATATCTCTATGCCGTCATATGGAATATGACTAATGCTCTATGCCGTCATATGGAATATGCCTATATCTCTATGCAGTCATATGGAATATGCCTATATCTCTATGCCGTCATATGGAATATGCCTATATCTCTATGCCGTCATATGCCTATATCTCTATGCAGTCATATGGACTATGCCTATATCTCTATGCAGTCATATGGACTATGCCAATATCTCTATGCAGTCATATGGAATATGCCTATATCTCTATGCAGTCATATGGAATATGCCAAAATATCTATGCAGTCATATGGAATATGCCTATATCTCTATGCAGTCATATGGAATATGCCTATATCTCTATGCAGTCATATGGAATATGCCTAATACTCTATACAGTCATATGGAATATGCCTATATCTCTATGCAGTCATATGCCTATATCATATGGAATATGCCTATATCAGTATGGGGAAGAGTTAATCCAGCTATACAAAGCTGACTGTAAGGTTTGATACATGTACATACAGACATACTGCTAATACTAGCATAAGATATCGGGTAACCGTGAACTTATTAATGATGCAAGCAGCTTATATACTATCTCGTGTAAGAGTGTGCCTCCCCTGTCAGATATTGTTTATTCAATCTTCACATGCTATAGGTTAGTTTATAATGACAGAGTATACTGTACACATGATAGTTTACGAGGAAGAAACATTTAATGTACGTTTCTGTCTAGAGTGGAATGACACTCAAGGCGCTGTCCCTTTTTTAAAAAAATTAAATTTTGTTTTTTATAAGTCTCAGCAGGTGAGTGCGTTCGGACAGACAGACCGACAGACAGACAGACAGACAGACAGACAGACAGACCTATATTATCTCATACTCGTCTGCCCGTATGTATAATAATGACTGATATGTACTGTCTCTTTGATCAAGCATAACTGATATGTACTGTCTCTTTGATCAAGCATGACTGATATGTACTGTCTCTTTGATCAAGCATGACTTATATGTACTGCCTCTTTGATCAAGCATGACTTATATGTACTGTCTCTTTGATCAAGCATAACTTATATGTACTGTCTCTTTGATCAAGCATGACTTATATGTACTGTCTCTTTGATCAATCAAGGATAACTGATCAAGGATAACTGATATGTACTGTCTCTTTGATCAATCAAGCATAACTGATATGTACTGTCTCTTTGATCAATCAAGCATAACTGATATGTACTGTCTCTTTGATCAATCAAGCATAACTGATATGTACTGTCTCTTTGATCAAGCATAACTGATATGTACTGTCTCTTTGATCGAGGATAACTGATATGTACTGTCTCTTTGATCAATCAAGCATAACTGATATGTACTGTCTCTTTGATCAATCAAGCATAACTGATATGTACTGTCTCTTTGATCAGTCAAGCATAACTGATATGTACTGTCTCTTTGATCAATCAAGCATAACTGATATGTACTGTCTCTTTGATCAATCAAGCATAACTGATATGTACTGTCTCTTTGATCAAGCATAACTGATATGTACTGTCTCTTTGATCAAGGATAACTGATATGTACTGTCTCTTTGATCAAGCATAACTGATATGTACTGTCTCTTTGATCAAGGATAACTGATATGTACTGTCTCTTTGATCAATCAAGCATAACTGATATGTACTGTCTCTTTGATCAATCAAGCATAACTGATATGTACTGTCTCTTTGATCGAGCATAACTGATATGTACTGTCTCTTTGATCAATCAAGCATAACTGATATGTACTGTCTCTTTGATCAATCAAGCATAACTGATATGTACTGTCTCTTTGATCAGTCAAGCATAACTGATATGTACTGTCTCTTTGATCAATCAAGCATAACTGATATGTACTGTCTCTTTGATCAAGCATAACCGATATGTACTGTCTCTTTGATCAAGCATAACTGATATGTACTGTCTCTTTGATCAAGCATAACAGATATGTACTGTCTCTTTGATCAAGCATAACAGATATGTACTGTCTCTTTGATCAGTCAAGCATGACTTATATGTACTGTCTCTTTGATCAAGCATAACTGATATGTACTGTCTCTTTGATCAAGGATAACTGATATGTACTGTCTCTTTGATCAATCAAGCATAACTGAAATGTACTGTCTCTTTGATCAATCAAGCATAACTGATATGTACTGTCTCTTTGATCAATCAAGCATAACTGATATGTACTGTCTCTTTGATCGAGGATAACTGATATGTACTGTCTCTTTGATCAATCAAGCATAACTGATATGTACTGTCTCTTTGATCAATCAAGCATAACTGATATGTACTGTCTCTTTGATCAGTCAAGCATAACTGATATGTACTGTCTCTTTGATCAATCAAGCATAACTGATATGTACTGTCTCTTTGATCAATCAAGCATAACTGATATGTACTGTCTCTTTGATCAATCAAGCATAACTGATATGTACTGTCTCTTTGATCAATCAAGCATAACTGATATGTACTGTCTCTTTGATCAATCAAGCATAACTGATATGTACTGTCTCTTTGATCAGTCAAGCATAACTGATATGTACTGTCTCTTTGATCAATCAAGCATAACTGATATGTACTGTCTCTTTGATCAATCAAGCATAACTGATATGTACTGTCTCTTTGATCAAGCATAACTGATATGTACTGTCTCTTTGATCAATCAAGCATAATTGATATGTACTGTCTCTTTGATCAATCAAGGATAACTGATATGTACTGTCTCTTTGATCAAGCATGACTGATATGTACTGTCTCTTTGATCAAGCATGACTGATATGTACTGTCGCTTTGATCGATCAAGGATAACTGATATGTACTGTCTCTTTGATCAAGCATGACTGATATGTACTGTCTCTTTGATCAATCAAGGATAACCGATATGTACTGTCTCTTTGATCAAGCATGACTTATATGTACTGTCTCTTTGATCAAGCATAACTGATATGTACTGTCTCTTTGATCAAGCATGACTGATATGTACTGTCTCTTTGATCAATCATGACTGATATGTACTGTCTCTTTGATCAAGCATGACTGATATGTACTGTCTCTTTGATCAATCAAGCATGACTGATATGTACTGTCTCTTTGATCAATCATGACTGATATGTACTGTCTCTTTGATCAAGCATGACTGATATGTACTGTCTCTTTGATCAAGCATGACTGATATGTACTGTCTCTTTGATCAATCAAGCATGACTGATATGTACTGTCTCTTTGATCAATCAAGCATAACAGATATGTACTGTCTCTTTGATCAATCAAGCATAACTGATATGTACTGTCTCTTTGATCAATCAAGCATAACCGATATGTACTGTCTCTTTGATCAAGCATAACTGATATGTACTGTCTCTTTGATCAATCAAGGATAACTGATATGTACTGTCTCTTTGATCAAGCATGACTTATATGTACTGTCGCTTTGATCAAGCATAACAGATATGTACTGTCTCTTTGATCAAGCATAACCGATATGTACTGTCTCTTTGATCAATCAAGGATAACTGATATGTACTGTCTCTTTGATCAGTCAAGCATGACTGATATGTACTGTCTCTTTGATCGAGGATAACTGATATGTACTGTCTCTTTGATCAATCAAGCATAACTGATATGTACTGTCTCTTTGATCAAGCATAACTGATATGTACTGTCTCTTTGATCAAGCATGACTTATATGTACTGTCTCTTTGATCAAGCATAACTGATATGTACTGTCTCTTTGATCAAGCATGACTTATATGTACTGTCTCTTTGATCAAGCATAACTGATATGTACTGTCTCTTTGATCAAGCATAACTGATATGTACTGTCTCTTTGATCTATTGGTAAAATGTCATTGTTTACAGTACTCATCCATCGATCATGCAATCATATTTTGTCAGCTATCCTTTCACCCATGGGAGGCAACTGCCAATAAATGTTAGGAAATATCCTCGTCATCTCCACGCAATGTCAGCCCAAGAGAAATATTTTTCCAAGAAAGCCTGACTGCTCTCCTTAATAACGTGATGGAAGTAAAATAATGCTACATTATGCATGACACACAGGACTAGTCTAGCACTGAAATTGTCTTGAGCCAATTTATTAGATACAATCTTATCTATCGGCTAATCCCTCCTCCCCCCACCCCCAACACATTTAATTGTTTATGTCATGTGACCAACTAGTCTGCATTAAAGTTGTCTTCATTCCCGACGGCAACAAATTATTGAAAACATCAGTGAAACAGTGGGTTTATGGTTTATTTTTTATCTCGGATTACCATGTTTCAGCGGAGGGGCCCCTATGTATTGGGTAGGCACTAATGTAGAACCACAGACCTTCTGCAATCCATCTGACCCTAGTAGGGCTCAAACGCAGTTAGTTTATACACATTTATTTTAGCTCGATTGCGAAACAAGTTCTTACAACTTATATTAATTCACTCTCAAGACCTCATTCCTGATGGAATCCATCGCCACGAGGGAGAGAGAAGAGGAATTTAAGTGCACAATTGTAACGGCTATAGCTGGGCTCAAACTCGGGGGGCCTTTCACACCTGAAGCGCTACTACTGTGCTATCGCGACCTCCACAGTTAATCATGTGGCCGCCTTTCAAGGAACATTCGTGTCAGACGGATCTGTAGTCCACTTGGACTGGTAATCCAGAGATCGCAGGTTCGATCCACTGTCTGACCCTAATAAAATTAACAGTCTTTCAGATGGGACGTTAAACCGAGGTCTTGTGTCTGTGCTTTAAAAGAACCAGAGGAAACTCTGGAGTGGGTCTCTGTCTGTATCATTGCACTATCCTCCAAAGATCTAAAATGACTAATCTCTTCAGGAGGCGTCGCTCATATATATGGGCAACCGGTAGCGACGATAAATAAACGTAGAACACGAACATTCATGGTTTGGAAATCAATAGTTACCATTTCAGCCATTGGAGATTTCTTCTTACATTGTTTCTCTATCTCTAGCTGCATGTGAGCCATGGAACCAGCCTGAAAAATATAATGTGTGTATGGAACCAGCCTGAAAAATATAAAACCACCAAAAAAAAAAACCACAAAAAATGTGTGTATGGAACCAGCCTGAAAAATATAATGTTTGTATGGAACCAGCCTGAAAAATATAATGTTTGTATGGAACCAGCCTGAAAAATATAATGTTTGTATGGAACCAGTCTGAAAAAGAAATTATGTTTGTATGGAGACAGCCTGAAAAATATAATTATGTTTGTATGGAGACAGCCTGAACAATATAATTATATTTGTATGGAGACAGCCTGAAAAATAGAATTATATTTGTATGGAGACAGCCTGAAAAATATAATTATATTTGTATGGAGACAGCCTGAAAAATATAATTATATTTGTATGAAACCAACCTGAAAAATATAAATGTGTGTATGGAAACCAGCATTAGGAGATAATGTATTATGTTATGATTCGGGTTTTACGCCTGCATCAGCACCATTTTGGGCTATATCGCAGGCGGGCAGTTTACCTAACAACACCTTTCCTGGGCAGGCTCCAGCGGTTAACCAGTACTTGGGTGCACCAACCTCCGTAAGAAACTGCCAACTTTTTTCATATAAATGAGACACGGCCTGAGCGGGGCTCGAACCCGTGACCATCAGTGATGATAGGTTACAGTGGTATACAAGTCAGCGACCTTAACCACTCGACCACGGAGGCGGGAGGAGATAATGTATGGAATGGAATCTCCCTGAATATTCGTATTGAATCAACATAATATAGAAATGTCCCTGAAGTTGTCCATAATATAGAAATATCCCTGAAGTTATCCATAATATAGAAATATCCCTGAAGTTATCCATAATATAGAAATATCCCTGAAGTTATCCACTCCTTACAGGCTAGCAGTGAATATTACAGTCAAATACAGTCTACATCCGTTATGTCGAATTCCGTCGCACCGAACACAATACTTCGACCTAACCGAAGTTTGACTTAACGAAATTCGATATGAATGGAGCCAGAGTTATATGTATACAGGATTAACCTCGCGTGTTAAGTGGATGGGTGAGAACTGCATCAGGAGCAGTATATCTGCTGTTAGGCGCACTACCAATAGAAGCAGAAATCCACAAACGTCAGATGAGTTTTATCTTCAACATCCTAAAAAGTGATAATGAAACGTTGCAAACATTAACTGACAGGCAGATGGCAATTAACCTTGATAACCCACTGAGTTTCTATAGCAAAGTATCAGATGTTCTGTCCAAATATGGACTGCCAAGTATAACCTCTCTAAAAGAGTGTCTCGTCCCCAAGACAATATGGAAACAACAAGTTAAGCAGGCGGTGAACACTTATTGGTCGAAACAACTAAATGCTGACATTGAAAACAAATCAACACTGAAATTTCTGTCGAAATCACACCTTCAGATAGGATGTACACACCCAGTCTGGCAATCTATACAATCGTCAATGTCCGAAGTGAAAAGAGGTATCACCAAATGCCGCATGCTAACCGGCATATACATCCTACAAGCATCCAAGCATAGATTTAACCAACATGCTGAAGAAGCAATCTGCCGAGCCTGTGCCATGAATATCGAAGACCTTGTCCACATGATAACCACCTGTCCAGTGCTGCATCATACTCGTAAGGAGGGATTTGCCAAATTGAAACAACTAGTGGTATCCATCATAGGAGCGCATCAATACAACAAACTCTTCTGTGACAAACATGCAATCACAAGTCTTATAATCGACTGCACTAACTACAAGAATGTTATAACTAAACCTGAGGATATTAATGCTGTAACAAGGATGTCCTCCGAGTTGTGTCACAAACTCCATATGCAACGTGTTCTAATACTCCAATAACTGTGTAAATATACTTTGAATGTTTGAAGCATGGGTGGAGGCTTTTATGGCTTTTATAGTTTTTATAATGTTTTTTAAATTATGACTACATAGTAAGTAAACTTTTAACCGTTAAACTATCTACAAGTACTAGTACTTGGTGTTCCCATAAGGGGAAAGAAAATACGGAAAAGAAGAAGAAGTAAAAGGATAGTGTCTGAAACGGGACTGATCCGGCTTCGAGATAACCGGAGAATTCGACATAACCGACTTTGACATAAACGGATGTAGACTGTATGTCGTGAAATTTGATTAAAATATTTCCAGAGTTTTCAATTAGAAATAAGAAAATCACATTAATGAATTGTTGTCTGCTACACTTTATTTGAACTATTTTTATGTCCTTTATTTTACCCAGCATGCAAAGAGTTAAAAACAACCCCCGTAAAGCCGCTCTGAAAATATTGAATGGGCCCTAAATGCAACGGTATTCCCTAGATATGTTGAGATAGAGGTGATAACTACATTATCAATCTGAGATAGAGGTGATAACTACATTATCAATCAACTGAGTGGAACGCCACGAAACTACAATGTGGGCACCAGCTAGGCTTGGCACCGATCAGTCTCTACAAGTATTATTGCAATCCGACGAGAGATTTAGTAGAACCACTTATGACAAACTTTTTGTGCGTTAACTCTGTAATAATGTTATCCCAGTGGAACACAATAACATGATGCTTCTTGAACAGTTTCATGAACATTTTACAACGGGTTTTGGAGATGAAGCGATGACAAAACTCTTGTTCATAAAATTCTCAAAGGGCCATAACTTTCTCATTAATCAACCAAACGCAACACAATGACGATATATACACATCAGACCTAGCCAACCAACACAATGAAGACATATGCACATCAGACCTAGCCGACCAACACAATGAAGACATATGCACATCAAACCTAGCCGACCAACACAATGAAGACATATACACATCAAACCTAGCCGACCAACCAATGAAGACATATGCACATCAGACCTAGCCGACCAACACAATGAAGACATATACACATCAGACCTAGCCAACCAACACAATGAAGACATATACACATCAGACCTAGCTAACCAACACAATGAAGACATATGCACATCAGACCTATCTGACCAACACAATGAAGACATGCACATCAGACCTAGCCAACCAACCAATGAAGACATATGCACATCAGACCTAGCCGACCAACACAATGAAGACATATACACATCAGACCTAGCCAACCAACACAATGAAGACATATACACATCAGACCTAGCCAACCAACACAATGAAGACATATGCACATCAGACCTAGCTGACCAACACAATGATGACATGCACATCAGACCTAGCCGACCAACCAATGAAGACATATGCACATCAGACCTAGCCGACCAACACAATGAAGACATATACACATCAGACCTAGCCGACCAACACAATGAAGACATATGCACATCAGACCTAGCCGACCAACACAATGAAGACATATGCACATCAGACCTAGCCGACCAACACAATGAAGACATATGCACATCAGACCTAGCCGACCAACCAATGAAGACATATACACATCAGACCTAGCCAACCAACACAATGAAGACATATGCACATCAGACCTAGCCAACCAACACAATGAAGACATATGCACATCAGACCTAGCCGACCAACACAATGAAGACATATGCACATCAGACCTAGCCGACCAACCAATGAAGACATATGCACATCAGACCTAGCCAACCAACACAATGAAGACATATGCACATCAGACCTAGCCGACCAACCAATGAAGACATATACACATCAGACCTAGCCGACCAACCAATGAAGACATATGCACATCAGACCTAGCCGACCAACACAATGAAGACATATGCACATCAGACCTAGCCGACCAACCAATGAAGACATATGCACATCAGACCTAGCCGACCAACACAATGAAGACATATGCACATCAGACCTAGCCGACCAACCAATGAAGACATATACACATCAGACCTAGCCGACCAACACAATGAGGACATATACACATCAGACCTAGCTGACCAACCAATGAAGACATATACACATCAGACCTAGCCGACCAACACAATGAAGACATATACACATCAGACCTTGTCGACCAACACAATGAAGACATATACACATCAGACCTAGCCGACCAACCAATGAAGACATATACACATCAGACCTAGACGACCAACCAATGAAGACATATACACATCAGACCTAGACGACCAACAAATGAAGACATAGGCACATCAGACCTAGCCGACCAACACAATGAAGACATATACACATCAGACCTTGTCGACCAACACAATCAATTGCATCCCTACAGGCTTCACTAAACAAATGATGCCTCCCTGTATCTGTCAGTATTCCAACAATTTATGGCACATCAAACTAATTAAAAACAAATTTCCCGGATCTGGCAAATTAAAAACAAAATTTCCCGGATCTGGCTATGTGGACATTGTGTTCCACATATTTCCAAGTCGATATACATGTATATGCATAGATTTTAATGTTTAGATAGCATGGAAAGCTCACTTCCTGGTAGTCCTGGATAGAATGATGCAGCGTTCATTATATTGTCTTATCGGCTCCTAACAATTCTTCTCGTCTTAGAATTTCCATTACATAGCTGACATTTATTGCCTATTTTGTAACAGAAAACTAAATATTTTATTTTAATCAATTTTCTCAGTCTCTCCTGCAAATAAATAAATTCTGTGAACTACCAAATTGATGAAAATTAGCAATGTAGCATATACGCTAAATTAGCACTGTAGTATATATGCTAAATTAGCACTAGCATATATGCTAAATTAGCACTGTAGTATATACACTAAATTAGCACTGTAGTTTATACGCTAAATTAGCACTAGTATATATGCTAAATTACGAAACAGTGAATTTAGTCCGGCAGTGAAACAACGGTTTTCACGCTAACCTGAAATTCCCGGATATTGTTTGTTTCTCTGTTGATTATTAATCTATGGGATATACATATAATGCTATCCAGGTGGGTGTGAAGTTCTCACCTTTGGGCAATTTGAAATATTCTAAAAGGAATATGCTCTGAAACATTTCCGACAAACACCAGTTAGTTTATACAAATTTATTTTAGCTCGATTGCCAAACAAGTTCTTACAACTTATATTAATCACTCTCGAAACCTCATTTCTGATGGAATCCATCGCCACGAGAGAGAGAGAAGAGGCATGTGGAATTTAAATGCCTAAGGGCACAATCGTAACGGCTCCAGCGGGGATCGAACTACAAACAAACAACAGTTACTGTGCTATAAAGAAATCGGAGACATATGATATATATAATACACGCACTCAATAAGGCCAAAGTATGTCTGGAAATAAATGAAACTGTTATACCTCAGTCATACTGTCACATTTTACCTCAGTCATACTGGCAGATTTTGGCACTGCCGTTGTACCACTTTTCTGACGCCCACATCCCAAAATGTTCAGATCATGTTGTGCTTATCATTGCGTTGTAGCCACGTAGCTATACATGGCGGTATGACTGAGGCAGAACATAGCAGCTGGTGTTCTCGTTAAGTTTACGTTCTGCCATGGTGTATGTACATTATATCAATGTTGCCACGTTGTTGTACGTTGTGGGCAACAAGGCTTAATTTTCAGATCACATTGTCGCGACATTTTTCCCAGTTGCCCACGTTTCACAACGTAGCTAAACGTGGCAGCAATGTGACTGTATGAATACGTGACTGTATGCCTGTATGACTGTATGAATACGTGACTGTATGAATACGTGACTGTATGAATACGTGACTGTATGAATACGTGACTGTATGAATACGTGACTGTATGAATACGTGACTGTATGCCTGTATGACTGTATGAATACGTGACTGTATGCCTGTGGCATGAAAATAAAAGGCTAATAGAAAATTATGAAAGAAAGACCAACATATATAGGTTACGTGTTATCCAGGGATGTGTTTCAGCAAAACAAATTAGTTGTAGGGTTTTTTCTAGAGTGACTAGTTCACGGCCAATTTACCCATTAGCCCGCCCACTTGCCTATTTGAAAACAACATGTATCAATCACTGTAATTTAGCAAAATTTTCTAGGGGCTAAACTGGAGAGGAATTAATATAAGTTTTCTGAAAACTTGTTTTCCAATCCAAACCATTCACAAGTTATGTAATTTGTAACATTTTTTGTGTTATACATGTACATTTATTGGAATAAATACTGTTTAAACCAAAATACCCCCGCCCGCACCTCAAATGCACCCTGCCTCTTTTTCTGACCCACCCTGCCCTTTTTCTGACCCACCCTGCCCTTTTTCTGACCCACTCTGCTCTTTTTCTGACCCACCCTGCCCTTTTTCTGACCCACTCTGCTCTTTTTCTGACCCACCCTGCTCTTTTTCTGACCGACCTGCCCTTTTTTCCACTATAGAATAAACCCTACAGTTGCTTGTTAAATCAGTACAGTAAATAGTTACCGACAATAAATTGGACTTTATAATTACGTGAATTAATTGAAGGCTTGGCACCTATTGTTTAATTAATAAGTTAACTTGGACCAAACAAATTTTTGGGATAATAAAATGATGATCACATTTGAAGATGTTTCAAAAATGTGAGTAGGACCTTTAACCTGTGCAAATGCAGACCAGATGAGTTGGTGGTCCAGCAGATAACACGACCAGATGAGTCGGTGGTCCAGCAGATAACACAATCAGATGAGTGGGTGGTCCAGCAGATAACACGATCAGATGAGTCGCTGGTCCAGCAGATAACACGACCAGATGAGTCAGTGGTCCAGCAGATTACACGACCAGATGAGTGGGTGGTCCAGCAGATAACACGATCAGATGAGTCGCTGGTCCAGCAGATAACACGACCAGATGAGTTGGTGGTCCAGCAGATAACACGACCAGATGAGTAGGTGGTCCAGCAGATAACACGACCAGATGCGTTGGTGGTCCAGCAGATAACACGACCAGATGAGTCGGTGGTCCAGCAGATAACACGACCAGATTAGTCGGTGGTCCAGCAGATAACACGACCAGATGAGTTGCTAGTCCAGCAGATAACACGACCAGATAAGTGGGTGGTCCAGCAGATAACACGATCAGATGAGTCGCTGGTCCAGCAGATAACACGACCAGATGAGTCAGTGGTCCAGCAGATAACACGACCAGATGAGTGGGTGGTCCAGCAGATAACACGATCAGATGAGTCGCTGGTCCAGCAGATAACACGACCAGATGAGTGGGTGGTCCAGCAGATAACACGATCAGATGAGTCGCTGGTCCAGCAGATAACACGACCAGATGAGTTGGTGGTCCAGCAGATAACACGACCAGATGAGTTGGTGGTCCAGCAGATAACACGACCAGATGAGTTGGTGGTCCAGCAGATAACACGACCAGATGAGTTGGTGGTCCAGCAGATAACACGACCAGATGAGTCGGTGGTCCAGCAGATAACACGACCAGATGAGTCGGTGGTCCAGCAGATAACACGACCAGATGAGTCGGTGGTCCAGCAGATAACACGACCAGATGAGTTGGTGGTCCAGCAGATAACACGACCAGATGAGTTGGTGGTCCAGCAGATAACACGACCAGATGAGTTGGTGGTCCAGCAGATAACACGACCAGATGAGTTGGTGGTCCAGCAGATAACACGACCAGATGAGTTGGTGGTCCAGCAGATAACACGACCAGATGAGTTGGTGGTCCAGCAGATAACATGACCAGATGAGTCGCTGGTCCAGCAGATAACACGACCAGATGAGTCGGTGGTCCAGCAGATAACATGACCAGATGAGTCGGTGGTCCAGCAGATAACACGACCAGATGAGTTGGTGGTCCAGCAGATAACACGACCAGATGAGTTGGTGGTCCAGCAGATAACACGACCAGATGAGTTGGTGGTCCAGCAGATAACACGACCAGATGAGTCGCTGGTCCAGCAGATAACACGACCAGATGAGTCGCTGGTCCAGCAGATAACACGACCAGATGAGTCAGTGGTCCAGCAGATAACAGACCAGATAGTGTGGTCCAGCAGATAACATGACCAGATGAGTTGGTGGTCCAGGAAATAACACAACACATTCGGCTGTAAATCCAGGAATCACATTTTTCCGTAACAGACATTTATTGTACAAAAGAAAAGTCGGAAAATATGGCCACAAATGTTTTTACCATTTGTATATTACCTCCCTTTATTGGTATTTTTTTAACAAAATCACCAATACCGTAACTCTCTGTAAATGGTGGTCTACTAAATTCAACACTAGCATAAATTTGCATATGAATAATAGTATTACACACTACCTGTGCAAGAGCTAGCTTAGCCTCGTTCTGTAACTGTTCCTGTCGGGACTGGAAGTCTTTTTCACTGTCCTCGGCTGCCTTTAATCTCGGTGGACTGGTACTCTGTATTGAAGTGGTGGGTAGGGAAGGATTATTTAAATCAGTTACACAACTCAAGTTATTCTGAAAACAGAAATGGATAAGAATTTATAAATATCTAAATCAGCAACAGTACAATAGAGGTTATTCTGAGAAACAATTAATATATATTGTCACAATATCCGGTCTGTTCCCATAACACTTCCCTGCTTGTTTGTTCTGGGATTTACCGTCGCACCAAAGGCTTAGGTCATATGGCGACTCTCCCAGCTATTATTGGTGGAGGAGGGCCCTGGTTGCCCCTTGGTGTAGTATTTCAGGCACACAGGTAGAACCACTGACCTACTGCAAGCCAGCTGGATAGCTTGCTCACTCGAACAAATTTGACACCCCCGGTGGATTCGAACCACCAAGCGGTCAACGACAATCAATAACCACTCGGCTACGATAAAGACTTCCTTGATGGAAAGCAATCCAGAATGTGGCTATGGAGCTTCTTAACATTTTTCCTGTTTTGCTACACTGCAAGGAATCAAATTACACTGTTAGGACATAACATTACACTGCAAGCACGGAATCAAAGTACACTACATAACATTACTCTGCAAGCACAGAATCAAAGTACACTACATAACATTACACTGTAAGCACAGAATCAAAGTACACTACATAACATTACTCTGTAAGCACATAATCAAAGTACACTACATAACATTACTCTGTAAGCACAGAATCAAAGTACACTACATAACATTACACTGCAAGCAGGGAATCAAAGTACACTACATAACATTACTCTGTAAGCACAGAATCAAAGTACACTACATAACATTACTCTGCAAGCACAGAATCAAAGTACACTACATAACATTACTCTGCAAGCACATAATCAAAGTACACTACATAACATTACTCTGTAAGCACGGAATCAAAGTACACTACATAACATTACTCTGTAAGCACGGAATCAAAGTACACTACATAACATTACTCTGTAAGCACGGACTCAAAATACACTACATACCATTTCACTGTAAGCACAGAATCAAAGTACACTACATAACATTACTCTGTAAGCACGGAATCAAAGTACACTACATAACATTACACTGTAAGTACAGAATCAAAGTACACTACATAACATTACACTGTAAGCACAGAATCAAAGTACACTACATAACATTACTCTGTAAGCACGGAATCAAAGTACACTACATAACATTACACTGTAAGCACGGAATCAAAGTACACTACATAACATTACTCTGTAAGCACAGAATCAAAGTACACTACATAACATTACACTGCAAGCACGGAATCAAAGTACACTACATAACATTACTCTGTAAGCACGGAATCAAAGTACACTACATAACATTACTCTGTAAGCACGGAATCAAAGTACACTACATAACAGTACTATGTAAGCACGGAATCAAAGTACACTACATAACATTACTCTGTAAGCACGGAATCAAAGTACACTACATAACAGTACTCTGTAAGCACAGAATCAAAGTACACTACATAGCATTACTCTGTAAGCACAGAATCAAAGTACACTACATAACATTACTCTGCAAGCACAGAATCAAAGTACACTACATAACATTACACTGCAAGCAGGGAATCAAAGTACACTACATAACATTACTCTGCAAGCACAGAATCAACGTACACTACATAACATTACTCTGCAAGCACAGAATCAAAGTACATTACATAACATTACACTGCAAGCACGGAATCAAAGTACACTACATAACATTACTCTGTAAGCACAGAATCAACGTACACTACATAACATTACTCTGCAAGCACAGAATCAAAGTACATTACATAACATTACACTGTAAGCACGGAATCAAAGTACACTACATAACATTACTCTGTAAGCACGGAATCAAAGTACACTACATAACAGTACTCTGTAAGCACAAAATCAAAGTACACTACATAACATTATAGCCTGATTTTATAGATTATAGATTTCGACTACCGGGTGGATATTCCAGGTCCATCCTTCCTTTCCTGCGTGTCACAGCAATCCATTTATGTTCCATATCTTCCAATTCAGTTCAACACCAATAAGTGCACACATGATGACAAAACACATGTTACAAATTGCCCCACTAATAACAAGTACCCATGCAAACACCCAGGATCACTCGGGGCTAAAGAACTTAAAACAATGCCCGCCATGTCTCACTAACCAGTAATCCAGGGATCGCAGGTTTGATCCCCCGTCTGACCCTAATAAAATTAGATTAGTCTTTCAGATGGGACGTAAAACCGAGGTCTCATGTCGGTGCTTTACACCGTGCACGTAAAAGAACCAGAGGAGACTCTGGAATGGGTCTTTATCTGTATCATTGCACTATCCTCCAAAAATCTAAAATGACTAATCTCTTCAGGAGGCGTCGCTCATATGGGCAACCGGTAGCGACGATAAATAAACGTAAAACACACACTCTCACTAACCGCTATCAATGCTAACAACTTTATATTGTAAAGGAATTTTCATAAGCTCTCAGCTTGTAGCAAGTTTGATTTTTCATACATATGAATGAGCTAGCATGAGAAATACTGATTTAGCATTCATGTATTTGCTTTCAAATGATCCTTTTCAAAGTTCATACATACACGCTTCTCCGAAACTACTCCATTATAAACCATGTTTTCACAATACATGTATTTTATCTGTATAATTATGCTATAAGCATCAGCTGATGTCTTAATGCAATAAATGTTGTTGTTTTCCAATCCATTTCAAATATCCCGTATAGTGTGTACTGTATACTGTATATATATATTGAATGAACTGAATAAAATATGTTTAAACTAAGGGTTAATCCATGCACTTTTATAATGGAGAATATCTGCTAAACAAGTTAAGGCATCGTCTTAGGTTCTAAACTATGTCAGATTGTGATCCTTGCGATATCTGTGAATATATGTACAAACTGTATATAAAACTGTTGTTAAAACGTTACAAAAAAGGTCAACACTAGGGAAGGCAACGAATATTCGCTTGAACGCCCGAATATCCGAATACTATTCCAGTATTCGAATATGGGGGGGGGGGGTAGTATATTTTCCTCAAATATGCCACCCGCTCATTCACACGTTTGGAAATGCTTGAATCGCTCTGGAGAATATCTGCTGGGTGTATTCTATGCAAATTGGATTTAACATATTCGGGTACAATATCAATCTGAATAATCATTTGAAGAAGATGCCGTTTAAGCGTAAAACATAAATTAGGTTAGTTTGGCAATTTTTATAAGATTTTGAGTGATTTTGAGTTTTTAATAGAATTCTATCGATTGTTCGAATATCTTCCTGACAGAATGTTCGAATACCCTCCCGACCGAATATTCGAATAGCTTCCCGACCGAATATTCGAATACCCTCCCGACCGAATATTCGAATAGCTTCCCGACCGACTCTTCGAATAGTATAATCGCTATTCGTTGCCATCCCTAGTCAAAACTGATTATGTTGTTTATTATTAATACTAACTAAAGTCTGTATAGCCAATTTTTTGTTCATATAATTTCAAATGATATCACAACCAGAATAATTGTTTTAGAGGGCCGGCTATGTATTTCTGATTTCTCATTTCGAAGTTAAAACAATTAATATACAATTATGTTATTAAAAATAAAAAATTTCCATAAAAAATGATTAGCTGTAGGCCTAATGTAAAATGACACAACGTCAAATCACCAATATTATTTCTCCATTGGAACGTAGCAAAAACAAAATAGCGTCTGACCCGTATGTATTTATAGCAGCCTATAAGAAATATAATATGAACAAATAACTCCCAAATGAGATGAATCGAAAAATAAATAGTTGTTCTGTTTTATGATGGTATAATATTAAATAAAATGTGGAAGTCGTGATAGCGCAGTGGATGCGCGTTCGCTTCATGTGCGAAAGGCCCGGAGTTCGAGCCTCCGCTGGAGCCGTTACGATTGTGCCCTAGGGCATAGCATTTAAATTCCACAGGCAACAGCATCTCTGCTTCCAAGTTCTTAGACCGAACAACTCCCATCTGTATGCTGGAAACGTCGTAGAGCCCGTTGTAGAAGTGCACATGGCATACAAACTTATTCAAACATCTCACCCACCCCCACGGCTGGAAGTGGTAGTCAAGTGTAAACAAAACATAAAAACTGATCCAAACATCTGCCCTCCTCTGGGAGTGAAGTCAAGTTAAGACTTTTGCGCTACCAAAACTTATATGTATAGGATATAAGCCGAAAATGATCCAATATGTAAAATATTGGACTGTGTGAGGCGCGTTGCGCCGAAGACAGTACCAATATTTTACATATTGGATCCGTTAGAGGCTTACATCTTACTTAAAGCACACACGTATATAACACAATCCTACTAATTAAAATGTGTTAATATCGCACATGTAACATAGTATTTAAAGCAGCATTACATCGTATGAAATAAAAGATATTTGAAATTGTGCACGTATGGGTAGCAATACTGCTACACATTCTAATATTATACTTTGTATGCTTATGTTTATTTGGTAAACGGTGTTTTTTGCGATAAAACAAACTCGAAACCGAAAGTAGGACTTTCCGAGTCGATCGGTCACGCACTTGTCTACAACCGGAACGCATCATCCGCACTTGTTTACATTCGGAATGCATCGTTCCCATTTGTCCCACGTTGTCTTTTTAATTAAATTGCTTGATATGTTGATTCATACCTCTGTTTAATAGCAAAGTATTTTAGGGACATTTCTACACCCCCGCGAGGGGTTCGACATTAGAGGAAGATAGATAGTCTTTCATGTTCAAAATATATACGTTGTTTTCTACATCTTCTGTTGTTTCACGCATGCGCGCTGTGCGTGTTTACGTTTCGTGTGTTGATAAACAAATTTGCGTATACGACGGTTTAAATTTATTGGAATTTTATCGTTTCTGAGCGACTATTTCAATTTTTGTAAACACACACACACATTAGTATTTATATTTGACCCAAAACATCTTTTATTATAATGTAATGCTGCTTTAATATAATAATCTGGCCTTTTGACAGGCATGACGTCACGGCAGTGTTTTAAATCCGTTTACTGATTTGTCTAATCCTTCTCCGGTAATATTAAATGAAATAAATATATCCATGGTTGTTTTCTATGGTAAGTCTAAACAAATTAAACGAAATATATTAAAACATAGTTATGAAGAAGGTGGTTTAAAAGTTACTGATATTCAAACCTTTTTTACGTTTATTTATCGTCGCTACCGGTTGCCCATATGAGCGCCTACTCCTGAAGAGATTATTCATTTTAGATTTTTGAAGGATAGTGCAATGATACAGACAGAGACCCATTCCAGAATCTCCTCTGGTTCTTGTACGCTCACGGTGTAAAGCAGCTACACGAGACCTCGGTTTAGCGTCCCATCTAAAAGACTGTTAATTGTATTAGGGACAGACGGGGGGTCGAACCTGCGATCCCTGGATTCCTAATCCATCGTGTTAACCACTGAACTACACACTCTTAGATAGGCATTAATGCATGCGTGTCCAACACATGTAATATACGTTACTATTGCTCATTACGTTACCATTACTATAAAAAATACTACATGAATTTCATATTCAGTTGCACAAGATATCATTTTAATTGCAACTACACACATTAACAATATAGAATGTATATAAAGCAATGCAATTATTCTCCGCATCCGTGGTCGAGTGGTTAAGGTCGCTTACTTGTATACCACTGTAACCTATCATCTCTGATGGTCACGGGTTCGAGCCCCGCTCAGACCGTGTCTCATTTACTATGAAAAAGTTGGCAGTTTCTTACGGAGGTTGGTGCACCAAGTACTGGTTAACCGTTGGAGTCTGCCCAGGAAAAGGTGGTGTTAGGTAAACTGCCCGTCGCTCAAATGGGAAACCGGTAGCGACGTTAAATAAACTTAAATTTAAAAACATAAAAACTTATGAACATATACTGTAGTAACTGGTAGAGGAACAAATAAATGTAAGGTTTTGATGGAATAAGAACCAAACATTGGCATTAAGGATCGCCAAACACCAGCCTCTATTTTACATTTTAAAATGCAGCAGTTTTTGTACATGTCTTACAAACTGAAAATGAAATGTATTCCTTACATAGGTATGCAATACATATGAATTAAAACATGTAATTTACGTTACTACTGCTTGTATTTATGATTTTTATAATTTATATCATTAAAGTATTATTCTCATGAGAATACACGCTTTGCGCACATATAGAATTTTCGGAATGTGTACATGCACAAGATGAAGCAATAACTATTTTGTTTATTCAACATTAACTCCATATATTGTCTATTCAATCTTGGTGTGGTACGTTTGAAACTATATTTGATATAGTAACACACATTCGCGTATTTCATATAGTAACACACACTTGTGTATTTGATATAGTAACATACACTTGTGTATTTCATATAGTAACATACATTCGTGTATTTCATATAGTAACATACATTCGTGTATTTCATATAGTAACATATATTCATGTATTTCATATAGTAACATACATTCGTGTATTTCATATAGTAACATACATTCGTGTATTTCATATAGTAACATACATTCGTGTATTTGATATAGTAACATACATTCGTGTATTTCATATAGTAACATATATTCATGTATTTCATATAGTAACATACATTCGTGTATTTGATATAATAACATACATTCGTGTATTTCATATAGTAACATACATTCGTGTATTTCATATAGTAACATACATTCGTGTATTTCATATAGTAACATACATTCGTGTATTTGATATAGTAACATACATTCGTGTATTTGATATAGTAACATATATTCGTGTATTTCATATAGTAACATACACTTGTGTATTTGATATAGTAACATACATTCGTGTATTTGATATAGTAACATACATTCGTGTATTTCATATAGTAACATACATTCGTGTATTTCATATAGTAACATGCATTCGTGTATTTCATATAGTAACATACATTCGTGTATTTGATATAGTAACATACACTTGTGTATTTCATATAGTAACATACATTCGTGTATTTCATATAGTAACATACATTCGTGTATTTCATATAGTAACATACATTCGTGTATTTCATATAGTAACATACATTCGTGTATTTGATATAGTAACATATATTCGTGTAGTTGATATAGTAACATACATTCGTGTATTTCATATAGTAACATACATTCGTGTATTTCATATAGTAACATACATTCGTGTATTTCATATAGTAACATACATTCGTGTATTTCATATAGTAACATACATTCGTGTATTTCATATAGTAACATACATTCGTGTATTTGATATAGTAACATACATTCTTGTATTTCATATAGTAACATATATTCGTGTATTTCATATAGTAACATACATTCGTGTATTTCATATAGTAACATACATTCGTGTATTTCATATAGTAACATACATTCGTGTATTTCATATAGTAACATACATTCGTGTATTTCATATAGTAACATACATTCGTGTATTTCATATAGTAACATACATTCGTGTATTTCATATAGTAACATACATTCGTGTATTTGATATAGTAACATACATTCGTGTATTTGATATAGTAACATACATTCGTGTATTTCATATAGTAACATACATTCGTGTATTTCATATAGTAACATACATTCATGTATTTCATATAGTAACATACATTCGTGTATTTGATATAGTAACATACATTCATGTATTTCATATAGTAACATACATTCGTGTATTTGATATAGTAACATACATTCGTGTATTTCATATAGTAACATACATTCGTGTATTTCATATAGTAACATACATTCGTGTATTTGATATAGTAACATACATTCGTGTATTTGATATAGTAACATACATTCGTGTATTTGATATAGTAACATACATTCGTGTATTTGATATAGTAACATATATTCGTGTATTTCATATACATTGTAGTAACATATATTCGTGTCAGTTACACCATAAATGAATACCCTTGATTCATTAATAATGTTACTTAGAAGAATGTATGCTTTAATTGTTACTGATGTTACAAACATGAATATATTGTACTTCACCACAATACGTTTCAAACATAAAATGAAAAACATACCGGCACATGTATGCATGATCAGAGTTGAAATAACACTATTCAGTCAACTGAGTTCTTCATGTATGAATGTTTCAAGTTACACTGCAAAATGGAATGTCACACTGAACCATTCTAATCACTATGCCAACACAAGGACTGATGACTAGGATGCACTCATACAGACAATGTAGTCATATGATCTGACTTCAAACAGGGTGTCCATCATATTTGTCAGCTCTATGTCGTCACTGTCAGTCTCATCATTCATTTCAAGATCTGCATCAGTTTCACTTTCAGCAGATGAACATATTATCTCTGCTAATTCATGAGATACAATGGCACTGATGGCCCAGTTACTCTCAATATCTCCAACTTCATTTATGTTCCAACCACTCTGCTCTATGTACACTTGGTGAAGCTGATAATTAACAAGTTGTATGTGCATTTGTGACGAAAAGCCCTGCATGTTGGTAGCAATCTCAAATCAACACCATTTGATGAAATGTCTACATGAAGCTGGAATTTTGAAAAGATGTCGAACCTAAGCTTATTTATAATTAATATTGCTATATGCTCCGTAGCCATACATGGCATACACATTGCTCAATCGAACCATTGGAATATTCATGGTTATCACGTAGCATTGTAAACGTATAACTGTATGCACGGTACTTTTCTACATGCTTAAATGGGCTACAGTCAACCATGTCTTAAGCAGCTAGCCAAGTGAAGCATATAAAGTGGCTGTTTAGCACAGGTGGCTGCTTAATAGATGTCAAATGTATAATAAAACAACGCAGGTTGGCTGCATAATGGAGGTAACCACTAACACGGTTTGACTAATTTTACCGTTTCTCACATATGCATTTGACATGTCACAGTCTGTAAAACACGTGCGTTTTACGTTTATTTATCGTCGCTACCGGTTGCCCATATGAGCGACGCCTCCTGAAGAGATTAGTCATTTTAGAGTTTTGGAGGCTGTAAAACACAATGCCCTGCAGCTAATACAGACACTATATTCCCTCCTTTGTTTTCATATATCTTATTAATGCTCAAAAGCGATGCACGCTTGTGATGAATAACGTATCGCATTCGATATCATTCACACATCTAGTAAGTATTACTAACACATCTATGTGTGCTGGTCTCACAACTCAACTGTCTTGTTGGATGTTGGTTCAGAGCTTCGAACAGACGGATATATAGTCCAGTGGTAACACGCTGGACTGATAATCCAGGGATCGCATGTTCGATCCCCCGTCTGACCCTAATAAAATTAACAGTATTTCAGATGGGACATTAAACCGAGGTCTCGTGTCGGTGCTTTACACTGTACACGTAAAAGAACCAGAGGAGATTCTGGAATGGGTCTCTGTCTGTATCATTGCACTATCCTCCAAAATCTAAAATGACTAATCTCTTCAGGAGGCGTCCCTCATATGGGCAACCGGTAGCGACGATAAATAAACGTAAAAACACACACTCAGAGCTTCGACCACGCAGACAATGGAGCACTCCTCCTGGGACGTGCACAAGAGCCCCTCAGGGATGTATTGCTACTGTCGAGATTGCATCTTCAGCCAGGAGGCGAAAACACGTGTCACCAAGTGTATAATAATTATCACGCCTTTGAAGTCTATCAGCATACTTATCAGACATGAATTTGTTGAAGAAGAGACTGAGCAACCGAATTGTGTTAGTGTCATTCGACTCAAATCCTGTCCAGTCCTACATAGTCTTATTTTGTGAATCGGCTACAAGACAGGTTAAGTGTCGTACTGCGCCTTTGCCGTTTAATCTCCACCAAAGCCTTAGTAAGTTTTCGTGAACTTTTTTTTATCAATTAATTAACATGAATTGATAAAATCACAATTATCATAACGCAACATCCTGTTAGGGAACAACTGTAGCACAAAGGATTCCAACTGAAAGGAACGCTATGCATTTCGGGATAATTCAGACTTTATATGGTAAGGGAGATAATAGAAAAGTCAGCGAGGTCCCTCATTAATCTCCCGCAAAGCCTTCGTAAGTTTTCGTGAACTACGGCTAAGACATACGTTAGGTTTTTACCGTTAATATTTGAATCAAGTAAATAAGTGTACCATAATCTAAAGCTAATATTTTACGTCGGAAATGATTATTAACGAAGTAAGTTCACGGAATATGCACATTAAATGTCTCAGTTTAATGTTGCCAAACAATATATAGGCACAACATAGATATATTTACTATTGGTTGCGAGTATCTAGAACCGGTTTATATATTAAAGTAGATTTGCTATATTTAGTAACACTACTGTTTAGCGGTAAATATACACGGGCTAAGCAGTGGGATTATTTTGATAATTCGAGGTTCAACGGGTAGATAAGTAACATCTCAGTGTGTAACGATGGAAAACAGCCATGTTGGGTGCGGAAATTCGCAACATAGGTTGAGCTACACTGAACTGGAAGAGCTAGACCATTTACGGTACGTCGTGGCAGACAAGGCAGGACAGGATTCGTCTTCACAGATGGAAGGAGAAAATGTAAACGTACCTATTCAGAAATGTGACGGTAAGTCCTCTGGGGGGGGGTGATTCTAGTTCAGTTGTTGAAGCCGTTCGACTCTTAAAACCATTCCAAGAAAGACCTACATTTATCTCATACGAGTATCAAAGTTAATGATATCAAATTTAAAAATGAGTCCAATAGAGGCAAGTTAAGTCCAACTCTGATATATTGAGAAATCTGAAAGTGGATGCTGGAATTTCACATTCCACGGTGTTTGGCGAAATTGTGAAACCGGTGTTTGGCAAAATCAAGCACAGAAATAAGTTGCACGTTGCAGACAATTCACCCGGCCCATGAGGCTGGTTGACACTCTACGATAAACCCATTATCGGCACCAATAGTGAAGGCGAAAAAGTTTAGTTTATACAAATTTATTTTAGCTCGATTGCGAAACAAGTTCTTACAACTTATATTAATCACTCTCGAGACCTCATTCCTGATGGAATCCATCGCCACGAGGGAGAGAGCAGAGGCAACGTGGAATCTAAATGCCTTGTCTAACGACACAATCGTAACAGCTCCAGCGGGGCTCGAACTCCGGATCTTTCGCACCTGAAGCGAACGCGCTATCACTGCGCTATCACGACATCCACAATTATTTAATATTATACCATCATAAAACAAAACAACTATTTCCCAACTATTTATTTTTCGATTCATCTCATTTGGGAGTTATTTTTTCATGTTATTTGTTCATGTTATTTTTCTTATAGGCTGCCATAAATACAAACGGACCCACAGGGATTCGGCACGTTTGGGGGTACTAGTATATATTTGTTACTTAAATATATATACTAGTACCCCCAAACGTGCCGAATCCCTGTGAACGGGTCAGACGCTATTTTGTTTTTATCACGTTCCAATGAAGAAATGAAATTGGTGATTTTGACGTTGTGTCATTTTACACAGGCGCGTCGGAAGGTAATTGTCATTGGGGCCGCGAGCGCGAAGCGCGAGCCGCATGGTATGGCGAGGGTTTGAGGGTCCTCCCCCAAGACAAATTTGGAAAACCAGAACGTCTCAGACGCGATTTCCCGGTACACAGGTCGCTATTTCGCATGCCGCAAGTTGCACAAGTAACCAGTTCAAATGATGTTTTGCAGTAACATTTCATGATTTGGAGAACATTTCATGATTTGGAGAACATTTAGCCTATATTTGAAGGCTAATTAGATCTACTGTTGAAAAAACAAAACTAGGCTTTGGGTGGGTTGCTTCCATAGTCCCATGCTTAGTGTGTGTATGAGCGTATAGGGCAATATCCAAGTACTTGTGCTTACGCAGTGCTTAAGTAGGACAAACATAAACAGTTGGGTGAACCGCTCGGCACTGGATGTCACTGCGTCATATTATAAACAAAGTTCCCTTGATCACGTCTGCTGTACATGTATGTCTACAGTGGCGTAGCTAGTAGCCTACACATAATTTTGAAAAATGAACAAAAAGTTAAAATAACAAGAGCGCCGATGGTCGTAAAATACGCTCACTCAAGTGTGGCCAATAAACTAGACAAGGAATGAGTTGATTTCACAAACTTGGTAAGTAAAAAAGTGCCAAACAGTTTCTTATGGCGTATTTTTTTGGCATCAAATAGGGGGCGGTGCACATCTTCATGATGTGGGGAATGCATCTGCAAAATTGCAGATTGATTGCTAGAAAAGTCTGGAAGGAGTTGATTTCACAAACTTTGTATGTGTACATAAAAAGTGCCGAAAAATGACTTCAATAAGTTCAATAAGCCGTAACTTTGTTAAAAATATTTTTTTTGGCATCAAAAGGGGAGGTGCACAGACGGACAGACATACAGACGGACAGACAGACATACAGACGAACAGCGCCATACCATAATACGTCCCGTTTTTCAAACGGGCGTATAAAAAGGCAAAATAAAACTCAGTCGAAGGGCGAGGTGGGCGGTTGTCGGACGGCGAAATACATTTGTGTGGCACAAATCAAGTGTAAGGATTAATCTCCGCACAATCTCCCTGCGCACTTGCGACGCCTCTGTTAAATACATGACAGCCAATAGCGAAAAAGGGATGTTAAAACGATTATGGGGCTATGTCATCTTCAATGTGCTAGATATTGATCCAAAACAAATACTTTGAATTTCCAAATAAACAAAAACAAGATGCACTGTCAAAATATGCTTCCTTTTATTAAATTAAATATTGGCCCAACTATGATGTCTACAAATATAAAGTTAAGTTTGAAAATGTATGGTTAATTAATGAATTTCTAGAACAATATATTATTTAGTGGGCGTCGTATCGTCCATAAGGAATGAACAGTTTATGTTAATATTCTACAGAGGTATGCAATTCGTGTTAATATTCTACAGAGGTATGCAATTCGTGTATCATCATTTTTTGTTTGTATGCAACTGTATTGAATCGGGTATACTCGGCAATCTACGTCGGAGACGAAATGTCGATGTTTCCAGGGTCAATTATTTCGTGCAAGTGTTTTTTTATCTCGTGAACACATGTCAATGTCTTGTTCCGTGTCCAATCGTTTTGTTTGTTGTAATTGTATGAATGAAAGATTGTATGAACGTTAATGAACGGTCTGCATCCATTGGACTAATAAATCGTCTTTGCACAATACTACTTCCGCCCTTGGTCAGAACCCAGAGAAACTCTTACGAGTGAAGTCATAAACTGTATAGAGAATATTCACTTTAGTGTGTGTTACGTTTATTTATCGTCGCTACCGGTTGCCCATATGAGCGACGCCTCCTGAAGAGATTAGTCATTTTAGAGTTTGGAGGATAGTGCATGATACAGACAGAGACCCACTCCAGAGTCTCATCTGGTTCTTTTACGTGCACGGTGTAAAGCAGTGTATGTCGTGATAGCGCAGTGGATGTCGTGATATCGCAGTGGATGTCGTGATAGCGCAGTGGATGCGCGTTCGCTTCAGGCGCGAACGGTTCGGAGTTCGAGCCCCGTTGGAGTCGTTACGAGTGTGCCCTTAGGCAAGGCATTTAAATTCCACGTTGCCTCTTCTCTCTCCCTTGTGGCGATGGATTCCATCAGGAATGAGGTCTCGAGAGTGATTAATATAATATAAGTTGTAAGAACTTGTTTTGCAATCGAGCTAAAATAAATTTGTATAAACTAAAATAATTCTATCTTAGTACTACCATACTGTATAACATGGGCACACGGTTGTAAATCCACTTTATACATTGTCCCTGCAAGGTTTCCCTATCTACCAACTGTATAAATGGGCACACGGTTGTAATCCACTTTATACATTGTCATGCAAGTTTCCCTATCTACCAACTGTATAACATGGGCACACGGTTGTAAATCCACTTTATACATTGTCCCTGCAAGGTTTCCCTATCTACCAGACTGTATAACATGGGCACACGGTTGTAAATCCACTTTATACATTGTTCATGCAAGGTTTCCCTATCTACCAGACTGTATAACATGGGCACACGGTTGTAAATCCACTTTATACATTGTTCATGCAAGGTTTCCCTATCTACCATACTGTATAACATGGGCACACGGTTGTAAATCCACTTTATACATTGTCCCTGCAAGGTTTCCCTATCTACCATACTGTATAACATGGGCACACGTTTGTAAATCCACTTTATACATTGTTCATGCAAGGTTTCCCTATCTACCATACTGTATAACATGGGCACACGGTTGTAAATCCACTTTATACATTGTCCCTGCAAGGTTTCCCTATCTACCATACTGTATAACATGGGCACACGGTTGTAAATCCACTTTATACATTGTTCATGCACGGTTTCCCTATCTACCAGACTGTATAACATGGACACACGGTTGTAAATCCACTTTATACATTGTCCCTGCAAGGTTTCCCTATCTACCAGACTGTATAACATGGGCACACGGTTGTAAATCCACTTTATACATTGTCCATGCAAGGTTTCCCTATCTACCAGACTGTATAACATGGGCACACGGTTGTAAATCCACTTTATACATTGTCCATGCAAGGTTTCCCTATCTACCATACTGTATAACATGGGCACACGGTTGTAAATCCACTTTATACATTGTCCCTGCAAGGTTTCCCTATCTACCAGACTGTATAACATGGGCACACGGTTGTAAATCCACTTTATACATTGTCCCTGCAAGGTTTCCCTATCTACCAGACTGTATAACATGGGCACACGGTTGTAAATCCACTTTATACATTGTCCCTGCAAGGTTTCCCTATCTACCATACTGTATAACATGGGCACACGGTTGTAAATCCACTTTATACATTGTCCCTGCAAGGTTTCCCTATCTACCAGACTGTATAACATGGGCACACGGTTGTAAATCCACTTTATACATTGTCCCTGCAAGGTTTCCCTATCTACCAGACTGTATAACATGGGCACACGGTTGTAAATCCACTTTATACATTGTCCATGCAAGGTTTCCCTATCTACCATACTGTATAACATGGGCACACGGTTGTAAATCCACTTTATACATTGTCCCTGCAAGGTTTCCCTATCTACCATACTGTATAACATGGGCACACGGTTGTAAATCCACTTTATACATTGTCCCTGCAAGGTTTCCCTATCTACTCTGACTTCTCTAAATGTGGAACTTCTACTAGATTTTCAAACTCAGACCAAATACTGTGAAACACACTATCCCCACAATTAAAGTATATAGGAGCCCGTCTCTACATTAGATGCGTCTCAAATTACAATACTCTGAGTACGAATATATTTAGAAAGTGGTCTTTGTAGAGCTTATCTAAACGACTGCTCCAAAAGTCGATTTATGAAACACACCCATTGTCTATAAATATTTTATATACGGAATCGCGCGAACTCGTGTTTTATATTTAAATATCTACTCATTCATCTAGCAATATTTCCAAAAACTGGTGAAAGAGCCATTATTGTATCTACACTTTGTGCGACACTGGTAAGCCTTGTTAATCAACCACTCAATTGTACTCATCGACTGGTTGAGAAAAAGATTGTACGACACGTTGTGCCAAATGTCTAGCTGATCCAAAAGATAGCTTGTTCAATACTATATATCTATCTTCCTCTAATGTCGAACCCATCGCGGGGATTTAGACATGTTGCGCGTCAAAAACCTCAAAGAAGTTAAAAGTATGAGTAGTTAAAAACATAATTATAAGAAAGCAATGAACAATAAGTTGTAGTAAAGACTAAAAGCAGCTGCGCAGAACAACTAGGGACTGGCATGATCAATATGGCAAACTGCCGTATTGAATTGCTCTATGGTAGGAAGATGGACAATGTCAGGATGGAGATGGTTCCAATGGTAGATTGTTCTTGGAATAAAGGAAAACGTGTCGTAGTCTGTAGTTGCTGTAATTAACCTATAGCTTAAGGAATGGCAATGGCGAGCAGGACGGCAGAGGGGAACTAGGTAATTTTCAATGGGAATAGCAACACGAGCATTATGAATTTTATACATAATGGATAACCTATTGTCAATACGCCGTTGATGTAGTCTGCGTAGAATTAGGGAATGTAGCATGTCTGTAACACTAGAGGTACGATAGAAGTCAGCCTTTATCCAACGTGCTGCTCTTCGCTGGACACCAATTTGGTCTATCAATGTTTGGGTATGGGTCGACCAGATCTCGGAGCCATATTCCAGCTGGGGTCTCACTGGTGTCTGGTAAGCCATGGATTTAAGGGGTTCGGATTTCACCTGGGGGGTTTCTACGTCGAAATCCTAATGTTTGGTTAGTTTTCTTAGTTGACCTTTTTATGCGAGTGTCCCACGACAGGTTATTTGAGATATCCACGTATGTGGCTGTGGTGACCGACTCAAATAGGAGTTTATATTGACTGGGAATATGATGTTTCCTTCTGGTGACGTGGATAACTTGACATTTGTAGGGGTTAAATTACATGTCCCACTCTTCTAATCTCTTACGATCGTTTTGAAGTGTGACCGATTCATTTGCAGATGTCAGTGATATACTTTGGAACTGATGCTTTGTGGGAGGTCGTTTATATAGGCTGGATATCGGACCCCTGTGGGACTTCAGAGAACACCGGAATTGCCTCTGAACTAATACCATTAGGACAACTGACTGGAGTCTATTATCTAGAAAACTCTTAATCTACCTTAATGTTATAGTTATAGTCATGCATATTTAGTAGTGCTTTTTCGTGATTGACCTTGTCGAAAGCCTTACTAAAGTCCAATAGGATGAGATCTACCTGATGCTTATTGTAGACAGAGGTAACCAAGTCATTGACTAGCATTACTAATTGGATCACGCATGACCGTTTTTCTCTAAAACCATGTTGCAAATAGTACCGAATACTGTAGTTTAGTGAAGTGTTTTACTATCGAGGAGGAAACATCTAGAACACATGTCAGTGAGATAGGCCTATACTATAGTTGGCAAGGTTTTGACTTGTCCCCTTTTTGTAAATGGGAGCAACATTTGCTGACGTCCACTGGGCCGGCAGTGATCCTTCGTTGAGGGATTTTTGGAATAAGATTTCAAGGATAGGTGAGAGTTCTTTAGACAGGGTTTTAAGTATGATTGGCTTAATTTGGTCAGGACCACTAGATTTATGGGGGTTCCGGTCGGTCACTAGAAATACCGAAAGACACCGAATCACCGAAAAATACCGAAAGACACCGAAAACCAGTATATAACAGCAATATAAGTAAGAAGTAACGTGTTATATCTATTTATTAAGCATATTACATCTTATTGACTTAATATCTGCCCATTATAATGATTAATTATAATGTTATGAGAGTATTTCGGCGATTTCATTTTCAAGGGAGACTAATCCTACTCTACCGTATTCCGAATATAATAAGCATATAAAGAAACTTACCTTGAAAGAGTAGCTCTTGAATTGTATTCCCCACCAATGAATGTACAACTTTTACACAAGTATTTAAGATATTTTAAAGACCAGGATTTTAAGTCTACTGAACTTAAGTTTGCACAGCGAGCATGAATCCAGTTTTGACAACTTGAACATTGAATAGTGCCATCCTCGCACTCTTTTGCACAAATAAGGATATGCAGCCTTTATACAGATTCCAAAACTCAATAAATGTAAACGCAACGGTAAAGTTTCAATGAGGGGTGATTTGTAATGTGTGTTTTACGTTTATTTATCGTCGCTACCGGTTGCCCATATGAGCGACGCCTCCTGAAGATATTAGTCATTTCAGAGTTTGGAGGATAGTGCAATGATACAGAGAGCCTCGGAGACCCATTCCAGAATCTCCTCTGGTTCTTTTACGTGCACGGTGTAAAGCACCGACACGAGACCTCGGTTTAACGTCCCATCTGAAAGACTGTTAATTTTATTAGGGTCAGACGGGGGATCGAATCTGCGATCCCTGGATTACGAGTCCAGCGTGTTACCACTGGGCTATATATCCGACACATAATTTCATAATTGTCATGATTTGTTTGATCTCTGGATCTAATAATCAGTAGCAATTTAGTTAAATGTCATGCTATGTTTTATGAGTGAATTAGTTATGTTCAGTGATCAGCCTTTATTAAAATGAAAACAACGAAATACACTCGTAACATTAATTGTTTTATACATATCTGCAGTGTCTTTCGGTATACGGTAGAGTAGGATTAGTCTCCCTTGAACATGAAATCACCGAAATACTCTCATAACATTAAAATAAATCACTATGAAGGGCAGATATTAAATCAATACGCAAGTATATGGTATATTAAATTTAATAAATAGCTATAACTACGCTAATTCATTATTTTCATTGTTTTTTATGCAGAACGTAAGTGTCTATCGGCATAGGACTGGAGGCGATATTGTGTAATATATACAGAAATGCAGAACTTAAGTGTCTTTCGGTAGAGTATGATTAGTCTCCCTTGAAAATGAAATCGCCGAAATACTCTCAGCACATTAAAATAAATAGAGAATATTAGGTTACTGTCTTATAAATTTTAATTTATTAGGCGAGTCGGAGAAAAAATACAAGGCGAGGCTCTGCCGAGCCTTGTATTTTATCGGAGAGCCTCGCCTTGTATTTTATCGGAGACGAGCCTAATAAATTAAAATTTATAAGACAGTAACCTAATATTCTATTTATCCTACATTCTGAGTGTGCACCCGCCACAAAAACAAACTAGCCATGGCAGCTTATAAACTCGCTACGCACTTGGTAATATATTGCGCATTGATATTTATATATAAATGATAAATGACATTTCTCTGACAACAGTAGTTTCCAGAGGGGTCTCATCGAGTGCTGATAATACATCCCAAACAACCTGAAAGTTTGCCTGTACACGACTTTCTTCTTGGGACATTTTCCAAACTCAGCAGACAACACAATGTGACCACAGACGCTTTGTTTATTTACAAACCGTAATCTGGGTCATAAAAGCTTTATTAGGCACCGACTAATAAAGCAAAAATTATTAGCCAGGCCGTTTTTGTACGTTATTTCGCATGAAGGTAGGATAAATCACTATACAGGACAGATATTAAGTCAATTCACAGTTATTAGGTATATTAATAAATAGCTATTACTACGTTAATTCATTATTTTTATTGTTTTGTATGCAGAACGTAAGTGTCTTTCGGTAGAGTATGATTAGTCTCCCTTGAAATTAAATGAAATCACCGAAATACTCTCAGAACATTAAAATAAATCACTATACAGGACAGAGATTAAGTCGATTCACAGTTATTAGGTATATGAAAGTTAATAAATAGCTAATTCATTATTTTTATTGTTTTGTATGTAAAACGTAAGTGTCTTTCGGTATACGGTAGAGTAGGATTAGTCTCCCTTGAAAATGAATTCGCCGAAATACTCGGTACATTAAAATAAATCACTATAAAGGGCAGATATTAAGTCGATTCACAGTTATTAGGTATATTAACCCTTTCAACACCACATACCTCTAAATAGGCTTACAAAAAGTGTAGATCCAGATGAGCCGGCTCATGACGAGCCGTCTCATCAGGATCTGAACTTTTTGCCAGTTATATGACTATTTTTAGACATAATTAGCCATTTTGATAAATGAACTTGTCCAAATGTGATTTTCTGATTCATTTATTGGTTTATGAATATCATGGACCAGTCCATGTGAGTTACTTGGTGTTGAATGGGTTAAACATAATAAATAGCTATTACTACGCTAATTCATTATTTTTATTGTTTTGTATGCAGAACGTAAGTGTCTTTCGGTATACGGTAGTGTAGGATTAGTCTCCCTTGAAAATGAAAGTGTTTTTCGGTATTGAACTGGCGGCGATATTGTGTAATATCTCTAAGCGACATATATGCCATTTGAACTTACTGTGATCTCGTTCATGTTTGGCGTGGATTGACCATTCAGGTTTCCATATGTGTCCTGAATTTTCATTTTACAAATGGAGGTAAGTCTTAGTGGGGATTTGGAGCTGAAAACAGACTGGAACTGTTTGTTCAGTGATGTGGCTTTAACAGCTTCTTCATGATGAAATTTGTTTTCATGCTTTAGGGGTGACATTGATTGGAATGCTTAAAGTGACATTACATCGCAAAAAGCCCCAACAATGCTTTTTACGTATATGATAAATAGCATTGATACTATTCTATATTCTTCAGAAATAATTCGAACACTAACTTTCTATACATAAACAGTGTTTTTGTGGTATACAGACTCTCAAAAGTGAAAGTAGGATTTCAAATAACGGTCAGCTACTCCTCTGAATTGATGTGTATTTATTATTGGAGTCTATACGCGTGCTACTGTCGCTTAGAGATATTTTAAATCATATTAATCTAAAAAATAAATATGCACATGAACAAAGTGTGAGATATAACGGTAAATCTGTATCATACATCGTGTTATTCAGGATACACATATTGCATTACGCATGGGTGTTGACCCTATTTACATTATTTTGCTATGTCAACAAACGTCGTATACGACGGTTTTTATTAGTTGAAATACCCAGCCTTTGAGGTAAATATTCGGAAAACAATGTATACAGTATATATACTGTATAATAGAGAAATACATTCTGTATAAAGTTGCGTTTTCACCGATGTAGTGTCGCTTTAAGGAGGGAATAATGTTTCTTGGTGTTTGGTCTGTAAGGATGGGAGGCATCAGCACTGTTTAGATTTAGGATGTTTTCAAGATAGTGGTGATAAGCCTCGTTGACCTTTTTCCACACTAAATGTTTGAGATCCAGGAATTTGTTGCGATTTGAAGGCGTACTTGACTTCCTAGTATTTTAAAGGCCTTATTTCGCCTTCTGATCATTCGCTTATATTATACACTCGGCTTTTAACTATAGCTTGGTAGATTCTTTTATATTTTTAACTTGCGCACATAACATCTTAGATTAACTTGCTGTTCTAGACCACAAGGATTCGGCACGTTTGGGGTACTAGTATATATATTTAAGTATAGGGATTCTACTCTGTGGGATGTCGGATTTAGCATTGATCAGTAAAATGGCCCTTTCTGAAACAATGTTGTACAAATCTGTCCAAATATAACGCCTATCCCGACTTTATATTGTTCTTCAAATAAAACACAACTTTAAGCTGCGTGCATGTATACTTTGCAAACAATTGCCACAGACAGTGGCCATAGCAGGTCACATTTCCATACTAGGACACGGGTTCTGTCAGCAACACAAAAAAATCTTCGACGGGAGAGTTTTAACAGTGAATAACATTATCAATAAAATGTGTTTCCACTAACGTGTAGGTTTATTCTGGCAAAAATGTACGTCAAAAAGAGATTTCGGAGAATTTTTCAATTTGTTTTGAGAAACGAGAATCTGATTGGATTATGATTCTTCTTCATATAAAAAACAAACATCTAGTTACATTCTAATAATCCAATCAGAACGCTCGTTTCAACGTTATATTTGGACAGATTTGTACAAAATTGTTTCACATTTTACTGATCGATGCGAAATCTGACATCCCACAGAGTAGAATCCCTGTACTTAAATATATATACTAGTACCCCCAAACGTGCCGAATCCCTGTGTTCTAGACTGCCCTGCCAATCACAATCGTTACTGATTGTTCGGCAGTATCAAATCTGTGATGAAGAAAATTGATACTCTGTTTCGATATCTGCGAATACATATATTTAAGTCACAGCCTTACTACATGGTATGAATTGTTTCTTTGTTCAACTAATTTTAATAATATTCATAAATTAAATCTTTTACTAATTATCATATGGCGTCCGTGGTCCAATGGTAAAGCGCCAGCTATGGAATCGAGCGGTCACGGGTTCGATACACGGTCAGGCCCACGTATGTAGTGTCATTGACATTGCTTAGTACTGGTTAACCACTTAGGTCGGCTAAGCCTGCCCAGGAAAACATGTCTAGGTCCCCGCAAGGGTTTTGACATTAATGGAATATACTGAGCTGTCAAGGGTGCATCGTGTGAGATATGGGGTTCGAAGGGGCGGCTGCCCCCCAGGGGGTCTGGGGGAAGCTGGATACACTCTATGGCTCATTTTCGTCATATTTGGTGTCAAATGGCTTACATGAAATGCTACTTTGGCATCTAATGAAGGACACTTTTCACCAAGAAAACCTGATCAAGCAATAGCATGTTATGGTAAAGAAAGCAAACCTGTCTTGGTTGTCAATTTATAATAAAACTCCGATGTAATTTGCAAGCATTTGTCACCAGCTTGAGCAAAGTCAGCGTGGTCTAGTGGTTACCACATCAGGCTGATTACAATTTCGGCACAAATTCAAACCCGGGTATGACTTGCCAATTTTTCATTGAGCAAGACCATTTATCCACATTGCTAAGAACAAACCGTACAGTAAACGTTATTTGCCGAGCTTTGAGAAGCTGGATAATTAAGTGTCCACTTAGAATCAAATCTAGATTTGTATATAGCGGCACCGGCTAGTTTCTTCGTCTTTTTTTGACAGGACTGTGATTCTGAAGCCATGGTTAACAAAAAGAGCGTCTACACCGTTAACAAATGTAAACATTGTATTCGGCCTTCGTTAGTTTTCGGGAGTCAATCATAAGTGATTATTAACGCACGGAGAGTTCCGACATCGGTTCCGAGTAGTTACGATTGTACAGTGCGACGATCAGTTTCAAATATAGCCTTGAGACATTCTAAAAATAGCAATTTGGGAAACCTAATGTGTTGTGATTTTAAAATAGCACGGATATTAGTGTAGGTAGCAACATTCAATGATTTTATTAATTAACAGCTATAATACATGTAAAACTATACATTTTCTGGTAGATCTCATCAAACCATTTGCAAAAATGTATAGTTTAACTTTGTTACACCACAAATTTTGAAATTAATGGACTTGTAAATGATGAAAAATTGCAGTCGGAAAAGGTTTGATTTTCAATTTCTTAAAAAAGTTGACCCCAGCTTATTACTTGATCATGAAACGGTATTCTACATAGTAGTCAGTGTTATTTTCTTCTATAAACATTTCTCACCTGTTCTGTAACAATTTTATGCACACAGTACTTACAACACACTTATAAATTAATATAGTTTAATATACCGAGTACGAATGAACTGTGTACGGTAACCGAGTACGAATGAACGGTGTACGAACAGCCATTTTGATTTTAGAAAATTGCAAATACAAGCTAATTAATCTTCATTCAGCGCAAATGCATATTTGCATTTATTCCAAACCACAATACCGTATCTATTTATACCTCAATCGAGCTTGAGAGAAGGACACACTGCAATATTTTAATGTTTTTTTTACTCTGCATGAATTACGATTCGGGACGGCGGTAGTGGAATATTGCTAATGGTTAAGTTTGATTACTTCCTTGTCCGGTGAGACTTGTCATGTCACTCGGATGCGCGCCAAATAAACAGGATATACGTCAAATTACATTCTTGGAAGTGCCCAGAATGAAAAGAATACTGATATATCTATCATAAAATACCAATTTCATTAGCGTATATGGCCGTTTTGGACAAATTTATGATATTTGAAATTTTCACTTTCGGTTTTGAACTGTAAATATATACGGCGTAACAGCCAAATGGGCATATACGCCATGTTGTTCTTGTTGTTGTTGTCGTAAGGATCCGTCGTTTATTTTTCGACGCACCGTCTAGATGGACGTAATTTAATTATTCTTATTATTATTATTGTTGTTCGGTTAGTTCTTATTATTTACAAGTCACCAGTGGTTGCACTGAAAATAGCTGGAAAAGTTGCTCAGCCACAATCTCCGAAGCCCTGTTGCCTTTCAACCTCACTTAGGAGTCTAATGCGTTTGTGGTGCAGGTTATGTATCAGTACACGGCTCTGGAGTTCAATGTTTGCTATATCATCAGGGTTGTTCACTAACCACGTCGGGTCTAGGATTAGCATAACAAGTGTCACAGGGTTTCTAGTGTCTATATTTAGATCATGTGTGATTGTAGAAATCTGCTGTAGGAATCTGACCCTTTCTGGTACAAGGGCATCGCATTCGGCTAGGAAGTGTTGTCTCGTTTCGGGTTGTCCGCAGCAGAGTTTACAGGTGGGGTCGATTCTGTACTGGTTGAACACCGCTCTGTTGCTCTGTAGGTTGTACGTTCCCATCAGGATCCTACACTTCAGCTGGGCCCGTCTGCTGTCGTGGACGTTGTCCCGCACTGTTCCCCAGATCGGATGAGGGATTCCCACGCGTAGTGAAGTTGGGTTGATGTATTTCAACGACTATTTCACAGATACATCTTCACACCATCCTTCACACACTTCGCCATAGAGAGCACTATTTACTGATTTTTTCCACTCCAGTTTTGACGGCGAATTTGTTAATAACTGGTATGCGGATGGAAGATTATACTTCAGGAGTAACGCTTTAATACTATTGAACCAACTATGTTCTGATATTGACTTCATTGCAAGCTGCCGCACTGCTATCTCATATTCAACACTACCCTGATTTCTGATTATCTTTCCGAATAATGTTAACTGTGTTTTGTGAATTATTATTTCAACCGGTGCAATACCTAGCAATGCGAGCACAGATGAGTTAGGGGCCTTATCAGGAAGTCCTTGTATTTGTTTTAAACATTTTCTTTGAAAGGCTTCGAGTTTACACATTTGGTTTTGTTTTACATCTAAAGTTTCTAGACCATATGTCATTCTTGGCACAATTTCAGAAGACCATAATTTTGCACAGATGGATTGTTTCAGACCATTACCGCTATGTAACCCAGCTCCAAAGAGGGAGTATGCAGCTTTCCTGCCTAATGCTATTTTCTCATCGACGTTAACATATCCAGCTACTGTCCTTTTAATTCCGAGATGAACGGTTTGTTTATCATTCGAGAGTTCGTCACCAGACATATATTATTGTTGCTCTGTCCCTGATGTTCGCGTGCCATTTTTATAGGTAAGAACACTGCTTTTAGTTGGATTAATGCAGTATCGTTCCCTTATGGCGAAATCCTCAACGCTGCTTATCATCAGTTGCATTTCAGAGGGAGAATGTGTGATTAACGCCAGGTCATCCGCACATGTCACTTGCGGAATACTGATATGTCCAATGGTAGAACCAGTGAATTTATTTTCAAGTTGAAGAAGTAATGGATTATTAAAGCGTTTGTAATGAGTTGTCGAGAGCACACCCCCCTGACGAACTCCTTGGCGAATTGTAATCGGGCTGGAGCGTGTATTTTCCCATTTGACAGCGGATGTTAAATCTGTGTACATGTCCTTGAGTAGGAGCCAGTCGTCTCCCTGTATCCCGTCCAAGTTGAGTTTTCTCAGAAGTGAATTGTGATGCACAACGTCAAACGCCTTTTGGGCATCCAGGGTAGTTAATATTAATGGTTGCTTCTTATTGTTCGCTTCAGCTATACATTCAGTAGAATAAGAGCTGCATCTCATATAAATTTTGGTCATATCTCCTCCCACTTATGCAAATATTTCAATCGGAAAGCCTTTGCTCTGTTCATACAAGACCGTAATACACAGGACATATTTTGGGGTCAGTTTTTTATCGGAACACCGATTGCGCAATAATGCGCAGTAAAGATGCGTGGTGGTTGCTACTTGTGTTCTTTTACCAATTGCGTTATAAAATTGTTCACTTGTAATTGAGCTGCAGTACAGACGGGTCTGTAGTACAGTGGTAACACACTGGACTGGTAATCCAGGGATCGCAGGTTCGATCCCTCCGTCTGACCCTAATAAAATTAACAGACTTTCAGATGGGACGTTAAGCCGAGGTCTCGTGTCTGTGCTTTACACCGTGCACGTAAAAGAACCATAGTAGATTCTGGAATGGGTCTCTGTATCATTGCACTATCCTCCAAAACTCATATGGGCATTTAAAATCCTTCTGCTATCAACACGATAATTCTTATTTGGCAGGTTATTAATGTTACAAATCCTGCCCTTCGATGTAAAATGGTTAGAAGGTGTGCAAATGATCGCTATGTTTACGAACGTTACTTATTGTGTCCAAATTCGTAAATATGTACTTGTTGTGACATCATAGTAAGGTACTTGTGACATCATAGTAAGGTACTTGTGACATCATAGTAAGGTACTTGTTGTGACATCATAGTAAGGTACTTGTTGTGACATCATAGTAAGGTACTTGTTGTAACGTCATAGTAAGGTACTTGTTGTGACGTCATAGTAAGGTACTTGTTGTGACGTCATAGTAAGGTACTTGTGACATCATAGTAAGGTACTTGTTGTGACGACATAGTAAGGTACTTGTGATGACATAGTAATCTTGATACTTGTTGTGACATCATAGTAAGGTACTTGTTGTGACGTCATAGTAAGGTACTTGTTGTGACGTCATAGTAAGGTACTTGTTGTGACGTCATAGTAAGGTACTTGTTGTGACATCATAGTAAGGTACTTGTTGTGACATCATAGTAAGGTACTTGTTGTAACGTCATAGTAAGGTACTTGTGACGTCATAGTAAGGTACTTGTTGTGACGTCATAGTAAGGTACTTGTGACGTCATAGTAAGGTACTTGTTGTACCGTCATAGTAAGGTACTTGTTGTGACGTCATAGTAAGGTACTTGGTGTGACGTCATAGTAAGGTACTTGTGACATCATAGTAAGGTACTTGTTGTGACGACATAGTAAGGTACTTGTGATGACATAGTAATCTTGATACTTGTTGTGACATCATAGTAAGGTACTTGTTGTGACATCATAGTAAGGTACTTGTTGTGACGTCATAGTAAGGTACTTGTTGTGACGTCATAGTAAGGTACTTGTTGTGACGTCATAGTAAGGTACTTGTTGTGACATCATAGTAAGGTACTTGTTGTGACATCATAGTAAGGTACTTGTTGTAACGTCATAGTAAGGTACTTGTGACGTCATAGTAAGGTACTTTTGACGTCATAGTAAGGTACTTGTTGTGATGTCATAGTAAGGTACTTGTTGTTATGTCATAGTAAGGTACTTGTTGTGACGTCATAGTAAGATTTTTGTTGTGATGTCATAGTACGGTACTTGTTGTGATGTCATAGTAAGGTACTTGTTGTGACAACATAGTAAAGTACTTGTTGTGACGTCATAGTAAGGTACTTGTTGTGACGACATAGTAAGGTACTTGTTGTGATGACATAGTAAGGTACTTGTTGTGACAACATAGTAAGGTACTTGTTGTGATGACATAGTACGGTACTTGTTGTGACATCATAGTAAGGTACTTGTTGTGACATCATAGTAAGGTACTTGTTGTGACATCATAGTAAGATACTTGTTGTGATGTCATAGTAAGATACTTGTTGTGATGTCATAGTAAGGTACTTGTTGTGACAACATAGTAAGGTACTTGTGACGTCATAGTAAGGTACTTGTTGTGACAACATAGTAAGATATTTGTTGTGACATCATAGTAAGATACTTGTTGTGATGTCATAGTAAAGTACTTGTTGTGACGTCATAGTAAGGTACTTGTTGTGACGACATAGTAAGGTACTTGTTGTGACATCATAGTAAGGTACTTGTTGTGACAACATAGTAAGGTACTTGTTGTGACAACATAGTACGGTACTTGTTGTGATGTCATAGTAAGATACTTGTTGTGATGTCATAGTAAGGTACTTGTTGTGACAACATAGTAAGGTACTTTTGACGTCATAGTAAGGTACTTGTTGTGACGACATAGTAAGATACTTGTTGTGACATCATAGTAAGATACTTGTTGTGATGTCATAGTAAAGTACTTGTTGTGACGTCATAGTAAGGTACTTGTTGTGACGACATAGTAAGGTACTTGTTGTGATGACATAGTAAGGTACTTGTTGTGACAACATAGTAAGGTACTTGTGACGTCATAGTAAGGTACTTGTTGTGATGTCATAGTAAGGTACTTGTTGTGACATCATAGTAAGGTACTTGTTGTGACAACATAGTAAGGTACTTGTTGTGACAACATAGTAAGGTACTTGTGACGTCATAGTAAGGTACTTGTTGTGATGTCATAGTAAGGTACTTGTTGTGACGACATAGTAAGATACTTGTTGTGATGTCATAGTAAGGTACTTGTTGTGATGTCATAGTAAGGTACTTGTTGTGACATCATAGTAAGATACTTGTTGTGATGTCATAGTAAGGTACTTGTTGTGATGTCATAGTAAGGTACTTGCTGTGACGTCATAGTAAGGTACTTGCTGTGACGTCATAGTAAGGTACTTGTGACGTCATAGTAAGGTACTTGTTGTGACGTCATAGTAAGGTACTTGTTGTGACGTCATAGTAAGGTACTTGTTGTGACGTCATAGTAAGGTACTTGTTGTGACATCATAGTAAGATACTTGTTGTGACATCATAGTAAGGTACTTGTTGTGACGTCATAGTAAGGTACTTGCTGTGACGTCATAGTAAGGTACTTGTTGTGACGTCATAGTGAGGTACTTGTTGTGACGTCATAGTAAGGTACTTGTTGTGACATCATAGTAAGATACTTGTTGTGACATCATAGTAAGGTACTTGTGACGTCATAGTAAGGTACTTGTTGTGACGTCATAGTAAGGTACTTGTTGTGACATCATAGTAAGGTACTTGTTGTGACGTCATAGTAAGGTACTTGTTGTGATGTCATAGTAAGGTACTTGCTGTGACATCATAGTAAGGTACTTGTGACGTCATAGTAAGGTACTTGTTGTGACATCATAGTAAGATACTTGTTGTGACATCATAGTAAGGTACTTGTGACGTCATAGTAAGGTACTTGTTGTGACGTCATAGTAAGGTACTTGTTGTGACATCATAGTAAGGTACTTGTTGTGACGTCATAGTAAGGTACTTGTTGTGATGTCATAGTAAGGTACTTGCTGTGACATCATAGTAAGGTACTTGTGACGTCATAGTAAGGTACTTGTTGTGACATCATAGTAAGGTACTTGTTGTGACATCATAGTAAGATACTTGTTGTGACATCATAGTAAGGTACTTGTTGTGACGTCATAGTAAGGTACTTGTTGTGACATCATAGTAAGATACTTGTTGTGACATCATAGTAAGGTACTTGTGACGTCATAGTAAGGTACTTGTTGTGACGTCATAGTAAGGTACTTGTTGTGACATCATAGTAAGGTACTTGTTGTGACGTCATAGTAAGGTACTTGTTGTGATGTCATAGTAAGGTACTTGCTGTGACATCATAGTAAGGTACTTGTGACGTCATAGTAAGGTACTTGTTGTGACATCATAGTAAGGTACTTGTTGTGACATCATAGTAAGATACTTGTTGTGACATCATAGTAAGGTACTTGTTGTGACATCATAGTAAGGTACTTGTTGTGACATCATAGTATGATACTTATTGTGACATCATAGTAAGGTACTTGCTGTGACATCATAGTAAGGTACTTGTTGTGACATCATAGTAAGATACTTGTTGTGATGTCATAGTAAGGTACTTGTTGTGACATCATAGTAAGGTACTTGCTGTGACATCATAGTAAGGTACTTGTTGTGACATCATAGTAAGATACTTGTTGTGATGTCATAGTAAGGTACTTGTTGTGACAACATAGTAAGATACTTGTTGTGATGTCATAGTAAGGTACTTGTGACGTCATAGTAAGGTACTTGTTGTGACAACATAGTAAGGTACTTATTGTGACATCATGGTCCAATAGCATTCCGTGTATTGGTAGCCTGATGCAACTGTCACGTGACTCGTCCAGCAGACGAATAATATAAACAAACAAATCATTGGGAGAATATTTCCACCGAAACTGATACGGTGTTACCGTATGAGCAATTCAGACAGCTATCCGAATCTACAACTAACCAGAATAATAGTTTCTCTACTATTTCTGATTAAGACCAATAATTGTTTTTATTCAATGATGTACTATATCAAAATAAGATATTCAAGTTATTGTGGATAAATAAAAAATAACAAGTACACCGTGCATAGCTGCCCTGAAGTTTTGAGTTCCCTATATAAACGGGTGCCGACTCGACACCGTTGCGATAGCACTATTGAGCAGCAAGGTCACGTGATGATGCTAACTAAAACTGTCAACATGAGTTATTTCATTATTTATTTGGGCCTTAAAGGCATTCGCACACTGCATCATTCGCTCCGCTGAAGTAGTTTTCCAATATGCGAAGTGAGTAATTCTTCCTTTTACATTGTATAACTATTTCGCTCAAGTCGCCCTCAATGGCCACTATTTCGCCCAAGTCGCCCTCAATGGCCACTATTTCGCCCAAGTCGCCCTCAATGTCCACTATTTCGCCCAAGTCGTCCTCACTATTTCGCCCAAGTCGCCCTCAATGGCCACTATTTCGCCCAAGTCGCCCTCACTATTTCGCCCAAGTCGCCCTCAATGGCCACTATTTCGCCCAAGTCGCCCTAAACACCTTGAGAATGAGAACATTCCAGAGACAATATTTTTTTATCCAGAATTCATGAAGTGTGTGACTAAGTCTCCCATGAGTTTGATCTTGCACCCCATGAGGTTAATTAATATGCTAGGCCAATTCTTGAAAATAGTATTTTAACTCATCGGACCCTGGCGCCACTGTTCTGTGGCGCCCTTATCTTAATCTGCATGCCACAATATTGTTGCTAAAAGTTTGATCCTATTCCTGTATGCCAGGAATCTGTGGCTGTACAAAGCCAGTATTGAATACCATGCGCCACAATATATCGTTGCACTGCATTGGTCTTTTCAAATGGAAATCTTGGGAATTTCAGATAGTTATATATAATATTTTTAGTAAATACATGCTTAAATATCAAGTAATGTATAGGTAATTTAAACATGTCAAATATTTATCAACATATTCCCAGGGAATCGAGTGTCGATATATCAATGCAGTGTATAGGAGATTGCTTATCAGATACCTGCAGGGGCTGACTGGAGAGTGGGGCTGACTGGAGAGAGGGGGATTATTGATGTTTTTTATGTTTTGGTCTACAGCACAAAACATCATACTGAAATTACCCTTGTTTATACAAATTTATTTTAGTTCGATTGCGGAACAAGTTCTTACAACTTATATTAATCACTCTCGAGACCTCATTCCTGATGGAATCCATCGCCACGAGGGAGAGAGAAGAGACAACGTGGAATTTAAATGCCTTGCCTAAGGGCACAATCGTAATGGCTCCAGCACAAGGCTCGAACTCCGGACCTTTCACACCTGAAACGAACTCGCATCCACCCTTGTTTATTTTGATGCCTTCCAATGAAATTATGGAAATGTATCGGTGAAATAAAATATGTTATTCCATTTCTCACTTGTTTCCGCTTATAATCCCCATTCACCGCAGTTTGAAATATTGTCAACGTTAACGATTTTGGAATCTCTTAACGCCATTTTAGCACATTGTTGCATCGTTTTCTATCATAAAAACACTTTTCAGACTAAAATAAAATTATATATTTAGTTATGAACACGAGGTCCGCCTCCGTGGTCGAGTGGTTACGGTCGCTGACTTGTATACCACTGTAACCTATCATCACTGATGGTCACGGGTTCGAGCCCCGCTCAGGCCGTGTCTCATTTATATGAAAAAGTTGGCAGTTTCTTACGGAGGTTGGTGCACCCAAGTACTGGTTAACCGCTGGAGCCTTCCCAGGAAAGGTGTTGTTAGGTAAACTGCCCGCCGGCGATATAGCCCAAAATGGTGCTGATGCAGGTGTAAAACCCGAAATATAATATAAGTTATGAACACGAAAGCTGTTATTACATGTATCTCCACTCGTGGGAAAAATGCATTCAATGTTTATCCGGTGATCCGGTGAACTATCGGCGATCATTCACCGAAACAAAACAAATATCCTATGTATGTTTCCCAACAGGTACACCATGGGTGTTGACATGGCAACATACAGAGGGAGAATTGGTACATTCCGGGTTAGCTACGGTGTTAATGTCGTCTTGATCCTGTCAATCAACTTCACCAGATGTCTTAAATACGTCGGTACATTGGTGTTCATCGGCATGCTCCTGCTCATGGCTGGTGTTGAACCGAACCCCGGACCAATTGGTAACATCATTTTTTATCTTAACCCTTTCAACACCACAGGCCTCTCAATAGGCTTACAAAAAAGTGTAGATCCAGATGAGCCGGCTCGTAATAAGCCGTCTCATCAGGATCTGCACTTTTTGCCAGTAATATTACTATTTTTAGACAAAAATTACCCATTTTGATAAATGAACTGGTACAAATGTAATTTTCTTATTAATTTATTGGTTTGAAAATATCATGTACCAGTCCATGTCAGTTACTTGGTGTTGAATGGGTTAAACATATTTACTAACTGTATTGACCTATTGGATATGAAATAAAGTTTATCATATGATAACAAAAACATTGACTCTCAATGGGAAGGGAAATCTATACAATACTTTACTGCTTTAAATGAAACCCTTTATAACAAACTGCTTTAAATGAAACCCTTTATAACAAACTGCTTTAAATGAAACCCTTTATAGCAAACTGCTTTAAATGAAACCCTTTATAACAAACTGCTTTAAATGAAACCCTTCATAACAAACTGCTTTAAATGAAACCCTTTATAGCAAACTGCTTTAAATCTAACCCTTTATAACAAACTGTTTTAAATCAAACCCTTTATAACAAACTGCTTTAAATCAAACCCTTTATAACAAACTGCTTTAAATCAAACCCTTTATAACAAACTGCTTTAAATCAATACCCTTTATAACAAACTGAAATTTGGACCACAATTCTGTTGAAGCAGGAGCAGAAAATATACTTTGATAAAACTAGGTCACTAGGTCGTTGCTTGTAGCAACTCAAGCAACTATTGTTTTGAATAATTTTGTTACACATAATATTTTTATGAACCGTCGGCTTCTTTCGATGATAAGCCATTTTTCCCATCCAAAAGGTAGATCACTAGGTGCAATTAAAACGATTTTGTTGTCAACAAGGTACTGTATTTGTCACCCAAATTTGTCCACATGACTATGTGCAACTTTATCCGATATCTTCCACCATTTTAATGAAACATTGAAAATGGATGCTAAATGTGTACTAAAACATTACATCAAATCCATCATTAGTTTATATAAATTTATTTTAGCTCGATTGCGAAACAAGTTCTTACAACATATATTAATCACTCTCGAGACCTCATCGCCATGAGGGAGAGAGAAGAGGCATGTGGAATTTAAATGCCTTGCCGAAGGTAACAATTGCAACGACTCCAGCAGGGTGCAAACTCCGGGCCTTTTGCACCTGAAGCGAACGCGCTATGACGACTTAATCTTTTTGAAATGCTAAACAACCATCCCCAAAATGCACATACAAAATATTTCATTAATTTTAATACTATAGCCACTCATGGAAAGCAGAGCGAATACTGAACATCAGTTTGACTCCGTACCGGATTCAGGGTTCCCTCTGTCTGTTTGTCTGCGCCACTTCTGTCACCAATTGAAAAACACTGGAGCCAATTTAAAAAACTTCGAGCCATATAGTTCACAAATAAATATTTGAAGACATGTATTTGACAAAAGATGTGCCAAAAAATTTACTTTATTTTTAATTTTATTTTTAAAAAAGTTGCTCTAAAAATGTTCGCCGATCCACAAAATTTACCGCCAATATTTGTATTTTGTCGCAATTGGCGACCAATAGCGGGAACCCTGAGATTAAATATTTTTGTAACAAATATCTAGCTCAAAAGTATTGTATCGAAATCACTGTGTCTTGTCCATTTTGTACTATATATGCTCGAAATAGCCTACATGAATAATTCCATCAAGAATGAGGTCTCAAAAGCGAATAAATCCAATGTAAGAACATAGTTCGCAATAAAGCTACCGTATATTAAATTTGTATAAATTAATTACATACAGTCAAACCTGTAGTAAAAAACCAACAAAAAAACCTGTAGTAAGCAGCCAGGCAAGGGAATCACAGAAAGTGACTGCTTAGCACAGGTGGCTGCTTAATAAAAGTCAAATTTATAATGAAACAACATATTGGGAATATGTAATCAGGCTGCTTAATACAGGTGACCACTAACACAGGTTTAACTGTATTGGGAATCTGTAAAATGGATGCTTAATACAGGTGACCACTAACACAGGTTTAACTGTATTGGGAATCTGTAAAATGGCTGCTTAATACATGTTGGCTGCTTAATACAGGTGACCAATAACACAGGTTTAACTGTATTGGGAATCTGTAAAATGGCTGCTTAATACAGGTGACCACTAACACAGGTTTAACTGTATTGGGAATCTGTAAAATGGCTGCTTAATACATGTTGGCTGCTTAATACAGGTGACCACTAACACAGGTTTAACTGTATTGGGAAACTGTACAATGGCTGCTTAATACAGGTGGTGTTAATGGTGTAACCACTAACACAGGTTTAACTGTATTGGGAATCTGTAAAATGGCTGCTTAATACAGGTGACCACTAACACAGGTTTAACTGTATTGGGAATCTGTAAAATGGCTGCTTAATACAGGTGACCAATAACACAGATTTATCTGTATTGGGAACCTGTACAATGGCTGCTTAATACAGGTAGGTCGCTTAATGGCTGTAACCACTAACATATGTTTGACTGTATTGGGAATCTGTAAAATGGCTGCTTAATACAGGTTGGCTGCTTATTAGAGGTGACCATTAACACAGGTTTTCCTGTATACCACCATTATGTACCATTGGTGTATTCTTTAATTGCAGGCAAGTGTTGGATTGACACCTCAAAATATCCCATGTACAATCATTTGTCACAACAAGCAATGGAGTATGTACTGGAGGAAGGAAGTTTTTTGGTTTTTTATGGAGGAAGGTAAGTTATTCTTGGTATATTTTGTCCCTTCTTGGAATTATAAAACAATCACTCAGCGTTTAAAACGTTATTGCAGAAGAAAAGAGAAGGGACATATCATTGATTAAAACTATAATGTTCTGGGGTCCTCACGCCATCAAGAAGTCTGTGTCCCACCGTCTTCCTTGAAGGAGATCGCTCCCCTTGAAGGAGCCGGCTAAAAGAAAACCAGCTACCACTAAGTGTTGCTGTCTGGCCAAGTAGGGAAGTTAGTCGTATGGTACTATATGTGTAAATGTATAGAGTCATGCGATTCCGATGGCGCGGCTTCCGTCAACGAAGTCCTTGAACCATATTCCTGTTGTGAGCTGTGCCTAGGTCACGACGTGCACGTAGTGGAGGAGAGACCTGGTATGAATCTCCGACCCAAAATTGATCATTTATATACCGCATGCTGGTCGGACTACCAGAATATGGTCGACCCAACCCAAAATTAGTAGCGACCCAAAATTGGTGGAACATCCCAAAATCGCTAAGCGACGCCACACTAGCAATGGAACAAAATGGCAGCTACAAAAAAACTGACGTACAAGCAATATTAAATGGCCTACTATTAAACTTAATACGGTAATACATTTACTGGTTCAAAGGTTATCGGTCTCTTCATAGTTCAATGTTCTACAATGTGCATCAATAAATCTACCAGAATGCAATGTTAAATATGAGATTCATGGTTCCAAAACTTGTCAAAGATAAATGATCTTTTACGGATTTACAATGGGTTCTCAAGTGAATTAAACAATATCACTTGGCATAAATGTAGACAATGTGCTACATTTCACATATAAGCACAATATTCATCGTCGGATTACGATTCCTCGACGGTACAAGCTTAACCCATTCAACACCAAGTAACTGACATGGACTGGTCCATGATATTTTTAGACCAACAAATTAATAAGAAAATTACATTTGAACCAGTTCATTTATCAAAATGGGTAATTTTGTCTAAAAATAGTAATATCACTGGCAAAAAGTGCAGATCCTGATGAGACGGCTCGTCATGAGCCGGCTCATCTGGATCTACACTTTTTGTAAGCCTATTTAGAGGTCTGTGGTGTTGAAAGGGTTAAACATAGTCAAATAAACAGACATCGTGGAAACACGAGACATAAACGAGACAAGCGCAAGGAAAATTGGTTCAAATGGTGACAGAATAGATCGGATTAGAACGGGCAAGCATTATGTGTTTCATGTGTAAGCTGGCCTGCAAATATATAACCAGGTCGGCATACATATTTAACGTATGGCGACTTGTCTCATGCTTCACACAAAATTGCACGACTGCGGAAGTCTTGGATTATCGCACAACACGGTCTATACAAACATACCAAAGGTACACACTTGACCTCAATAACATATAAATGCAACCTCCTATATGCGGTGCATATCACTTTAATACAAACGGAAATAATACATGTATATATTATAAAGTTATAAGCTGAACGCAAGTGAGATATGAGATCTGGCTTTGTGCTTTGTCCATATGAACAACATCCCATTTCTCCATCATCTCTCTGTCTACATTTGCCTAGCTACCACTGTTGCTAACTATGTTTATGCTCTGAAGCTGTGTCCGCCTCCGTGGTCGAGTGGTTATGGTCGCTGACTTGTATACCACTATAACCTATCATCACTGATGGTCACGGGTTCGAGCCCCGCTCAGGCGCACCCAAGTACTGGTTAACCGCTGGAGCCTGCTCAGGAAAGGTGTTGTTAGGTAAACTGCCCGCCGGCGATATAGCCCGAAATGGTGCTGATGCAGGTGTAAAACCCGAAATTTAACATAACATAAGCTCTGAAGTCGTGTGACATTGACCCTCACTAATTGTATTGAAATTGGGTCATATACATTGAAAAGAAAATAGTATGTCAAAAAGACAATAGGTAAAATTAAAAATATCAACGTTTAGGCAGTCAACATGCAGTCAAACCAACTTCTCTGTAAATACCAGTCATAGCAATGACAACATGTTGTCTTTGTTGGCAGATTGGTGTTGGAGATGGGTGGTCTTTATCCGGATGTGGTCTATATTCAGAAGGGCCTCCGTGGCAGAGTGATCAAGGTTTTTCACTTCAAATTACTGGCCGCTGCAGGTTTGAATCCCACTGGGTGTGTCGAATTCTTTCAAGTGGGGAAGCTATCCAGATGGCTTACAGGAGGTCAGTGGTTTTACCTGGATGCCTGACGGTGCATTAAATACTGCTTGGATGGGCACCTGGTGTCTTCCTACACCAATAATAGCTGGATAGTCGCCGTGTGACCTAATCCATTGGTGCGACTTCATAAGCTCCAAAACCAAACATGCATTTGTATTTGGATGTGTTCTTTATACAGAGGCGTTCTTTATACAGAGGTGGAGTTGGTATTTATATAGAGGTGGTATTTATACAGATATAAATATAGAGGTGGTATTTATACAGATATACATACAGAGGTGGTATTTATACAGATATAAATACAGAGGTGGTATTTATACAGATATAAATACAGAGGTGGTCTTTATACATATATAAATACAGAGGTGTTGTTTATACAGAGGTGTTGTTTATACAGTGGTATTTATACAAAGGTGGTGTTTATACAGAGGTGGTATTTATACAGATATAAATACAGAGGTGGTATTTATACTGATATAAATATAGAGGTGGTATTTATACAGATATACATACAGAGGTGGTATTTATACAGATATAAATACAGAGGTGGTATTTATACAGATATAAATACAGAGGTGGTCTTTATACATATGACTTTGGGTACAAGATATATTTAACTGAAATAACATTAAGAAAGTTCCGATCCGCCTTTACACGATTAAGATTATCTGCTCATCGGCTCGCAATCGAAACAGGGAGATGGCACAAGCCCAATAAAATACCAAGAAATGACAGAAAATGTAATCATTGTAATACGTTAGAGGACGAGTTTCACTTCTTACTTGAATGCTCCCTGTATCATGAACTAAGGACAAAATACATCAAGAAATATTTCTGGTCAAGACCGAACATTTTAAAATTTGTAGAGTTGGTAACTACTGAAAACACAGTTATTTTGAAAAATCTTGGAATGTTTACATTCAAAGCATTCGAGCAAAGAAACATCTTCTTTTACTAGTCACTTTTCTCCGCAAAGAAACTCAAAATCTTTCACATATGCGTTATCCCATACAATTTGTTGTTAAATATCTTCGTATATTTTCAGTGTTTATATTAAATGTATGTGTGTATGTGTACGTATGATTACATAATATTATGTAGGTATGTACATGTGCGTGTATGTATATATATGTATTTTCTCTTTCAGGTTGCATATCGTTGCACTATATTATACAATTATTTGAATTCAATTTGATCATGTGTAACCACTATGTAGTTTAATTCGATATTATGCTTTCAAAATGTGCATGTACTGAATGTTGAATTTGTGATTGAACTATACACCATTGACCAAGTATTGTAATGCCAATGTTATAATGAACTCATGAGCATTTGCTTTTTGTTCAGAATAAACTATCTATCTATATAAATACAGAGGTGTTGTTTATACAGAGGTGTTGTTTATACAGTGGTATTTATACAAAGGTGGTGTTTATACAGATATAAATATAGAGGTGGTATTTATACAGATATAGCAGATATAAATACAGAGGTGTTGTTTATACAGATATAAATACAGAGGTGTTGTTTATACAGGGGTGTTGTTTATACAGGGGTGGTGTTTTTTATACAGATGTGTTGTTTTTTATACATATGTGGTGTTCTTTATATCGAGGTGGTGTTTTTTATATAGAAATGGTGTTGTTTTATACAGAGGTGGTGTTTTTTATACAGAGGTGGTGTTTTTTATACAGAGGTGGTGTTTTTTCATACAGAGGTGGTGTTTTTTATACAGAGGTGGTGTTCTTTATACAGAGTTGGTGTTCTTTATACAGAGGTGTTGAGGTGGTGTTCGTTATACAGAGGTGGTGTTCGTTATACAGAGGTGGTGATTTTTATACAGAGGTGGTGTTTTTTATACAGAGGTGGTGTTCTTTATACAGAAGTTGTTTGCCATACAGGTTTGACTGTAAATTAATGTCTAAAACTAAATGTGAGAACTGTGTGGTGTTGGGTCTGTGTGGCATCGATGTTATCAACTACTTTCAATGTAATATGTGATCAAACTTTGAGGCATATAAAATATGTTCTTGTTTGACAGTAAATATAGTATAATATCTGATGAACATAGCTTACAGGAGGATATCAGTTTACATATCAATGTCATGGCTTAAAGGAGGAATTTCAGTGGTTTAAAGGCGGCATATCCATGACTTAAAGGTGGCATATCCATGGCTTAAAGGTGGCATATCCATGGCTTAAAGGTGGCATATCCATGGTTTAAAGGCGGCATATCCATGGCTTAAAGGTGGCATATCCATGACTTAAAGGTGGCATATCCATGGTTTAAAGGCGGCATATCCATGACTTAAAGGTGGCATATCCATGACTTAAAGGCGGCATATCCATGGTTTAAAGGTGGCATATCCATGGCTTAAAGGTGGCATATCCATGACTTAAAGGTGGCATATCCATGACTTAAAGGCGGCATATCCATGGTTTAAAGGTGCATATCCATGGCTAAGGTGGATATAGTGGTTTAAAGGCGGCATATCCATGACTTAAAGGTGGCATATCCATGACTTAAAGGTGGCATATCAGTGGTTTAAAGGCGGCATATCCATGGCTTAAAGGTGGCATATCCATGACTTAAAGGCGGCATATCCATGGTTTAAAGGTGGCATATCCATGGCTTAAAGGTGGCATATCCATGGCTTAAAGGTGGCATATCAGTGGTTTAAAGGTGGCATATCCATGGTTTAAAGGCGGCATATCCATGGCTTAAATGTGGCATATCCATGGCTTAAAGGTGGCATATCCATGGCTTAAAGGTGGCATATCCATGGCTTAAAGGCGGAATATCCATGGCTTAAAGGTGGCATATCCATGGCTTAAAGGTGGCATATCCATGGCTCAAAGGCAGCATATCCACGACTTAAAGGCGGCATATCCATGACTTAAAGGTGGCATATCAGTGGTTTAAAGGCGGCATATCCATGGCTTAAAGGTGGCATATCCATGACTTAAAGGCGGCATATCCATGGCTTAAAGGTAGCATATCCATGACTTAAAGGTGGCATATCTATGACTTAAAGGCGGCATATCCATGACTTAAAGGTGGCATATATCAGTGGCTTAAAGGCGGCATATCCATGGCTTAAAGGTGGCATATCCATGACTTAAAGGCGGCATATCAGTGGTTTACAGGTGGATATCCATGGCTTAAAGGTGGCATATCCATGACTTAAAGGTGGCATATCAGTGGTTTAAAGGCGGCATATCCATGACTTAAAGGTGGCATATCCATGACTTAAAGGCGGCATATCCATGACTTAAAGGTGGCATATCCAGACTTAAGGCGGCATATCAGTGGTTTAAAGGTGGCATATCCATGGCTTAAAGGCGGCATATCAGTGGTTTAAAGGGGGGGCATATCAGTGGGGCATATCCATGGCTCAAAGGAGGCATATCCATGACTTAAAGGGGGGCATATCCATGGCTCAAAGAGGGGCATATCAATGCAATCCATACAAATTGATTTTCATATTAAGAGGATAACACGGACCCCAGGTGGTATTTGACTCGTTAAGATTGTGTACAAAAATAGTCCGATTTCAGTAACTATTTATGCGTCAAAAATTAACATTTCTCAAAATCCGCCAAACACATACGAGGACTAATTCTCTACATCTACAGTTAGTCCTCCCACCCCCACAATGACATTGAACTTTATATATTCAGATTTCCGAAATTATTTATGCGTAAAAAAAAACAAGCATTTATATTTAAATAACAGTTATGGCTACACATCCTACCACTGACCTTGAACTTTGGCAATTCATTGTGTGTGTGTTTTACGTTTATTTATCTTCGCCCATATGAGCGACGCCTCCTGAAGAGATTCGTCATTTTAGATTTTTGGAGGATAGTGCAATGATACAGACAGTCTCCTCTGGATCTTTTACGGGCACGGTGTAAAGCACCGACACGAGACCTCGGTTTAATGTCCCATCTGAAAGACTGTTGATTTTATTAGGGTCAGACGGGGGATCGAACCTGCGATCCTTGGATTACCAGCAATTCATTGGAAAATTTAGCTGGACCAACACTTATACTCGTTGCAGGACACCCTTTGTTAATTTAATTTTTTGAACAGGCTGTATGAAATGTTTGTATGTCTAGAAATGTAATTTTCTCAACATTAAATTATTATTTAAATTTGGTCCACCTCCGTGGTCGAGTGGTTAAGGTCGCTGACTTGTATACCACTGTAACCTATCATCAATCGAGCTAAAATAAATTTTAAGCTAAGCTAATGGTCTAGGGTTAGGTCTTATGTCACTATATGCCTTTTTTCCATGCACACTCTCTTTGCATGCTGGGTAAAATAAAGGCTCTTAGTAGTTTAAATAATTGTAGCAGCCGACAATTCATACTTCTTATTTGTAACTGAAACTCTGGAGTCTGCCTCCGTGGTCGAGTGGTTAGGGTCGCTGACTTGTATACCACTGTAACCTATCATCACTGATGGTCACGGCTTCATTTATATGAAAAAGTTGGCAGTTTCTTACGGAGGTTGGTGCACCCAAGTACTGGTTAACCCGCTGGAGCCTGCCCAGGAAAGGTGTTGTTAGGTAAACTGCCCGCCGACGATATAGCCCAAAATGGTGCTGATGCAAGTGTAAAATATAACATAATACTATTTAAATTTGAAACTGTATTCCAGAACACTTTACTACAAAATAAATATAAAGATTTAGTCAAGTTGGGTTATCAAACGCGAGTTCCCTCCGTTAACAGGTCACCTCCAGTAAGTAACCAAAACTGGCCGTTTGCCTTACTGGCTGCTTAAGGGAGGTTTACTGGCTGCTTAAGGGAGGTTTACTGTATACTAGTAGTTAGGCTGATGTTGAAATGCTAGTTGCATGTTTCTTCAGGATAAATTAATGTCTTATTACATAAAATTTAATTCATTTTAGCCACTTATTATAGCACAGTACACAATTTTTAATTATTTTTTTTGACCTGGCAGTGTGAAAGGTTTGTATATTTTTATTGTAAATTATTATTTAAATTTGAAACTGTATTTCAGAAAAAACTAGGATTGACATGAGCGATTCTGCAACATCTGTATGTCTATCGAAGGTCATGGACGACATAGGCTTGAAGTTGAATCAAATAATGGAACGGAGGAAAGTCGTCTTAGAAATGGAGTGTGTGAGGAACTTGATTAGTTTTATGTCATTGGCAGAATTATGTTTATTTCACGTTGGTAGTCGGTCGGAATGTACAACTACTGTAGGACTTGATTCTGATTTAGACACTGCTAATTGTTTCATGCAGTTTGTTATGCTAACACTGTTAGAATGTGAGGATCAGCATACCTGTCTCCTGATGGTGCAAGATGAGAGAACACCCCCTGGGCATTGTCGTCTGCAGGTTGTTAATAATAAAGACTTGCCTTTCCCAGAGAAAAATAGCCTGTTTAACGAGAACAACTTGGAAAACTGTGATGGAAATGTGTTCCTAAAGAATAAAGTACTGCAGGAAGCATTGAATGAGCGTGCAGGATTAGATTTTTCAGGGCATGGACCTGCAGTGCTCAGCAATAAAGTGATAGACGTTGTTTGCATGTTACCTTGCAAGTCATGGCCACCAGAAGGGAAGGTTTGGCTGCGCAACAAGTCAAGGCCCAATAATTGGCCAACACCTGATATGCTGAAAACAATAGAAGAGAGTGGGTTCGTCCTTGCACCTGTGGGATATCCAGACAGCAAGTCTATCGGTTTAGAATGGAGACTGTCCTACTCATTGATAGAAAATATATTAATGTTCAGTTTGAATGTAACCCAACTTCAGTGCTATGTGTTGTTAAAGATGATAAAGGCAACTTTCATCAAAGACATTGTTGGAGATGCATTTTCAAGTTACCATTGCAAAACATCTCTACTTTACAATGTTGAAAACAATGCCGATATTGTTTGGGATGCGCGCAACTTGCTTTCATGTGTGTCCAGTTGTTTGAAGACATTGTGTACGTGGTTAGAAGCTGGACATTGTCCACATTTCATTAACCCTAGACATAACCTCTTTGTGGGAAAACTTGACCGATCACAGCAAACTAGTGTCAAAGAAAAGATTGAACAACTCCTGAAAGGGAATCTGAAATGTATATTTGATATTTCTATTGATGGAGTTGGATACAGGTTGGTGTGTAGCATTAGCTCTATATTTAGATTTAAATTTAGTGAAGACTATTTGAAACAAATCCAGGAACACAATAAACTTAATACAGTACGTTTAATACTTATTTCCTACTATGTTGACTGTCTTGATATGCGCCTGTCTACAGAAGATGCTGCAAGTGTTATGTATATCAAACTGCTCAATCTATTTTCGTGGGAGCGACATGTACTAAGTACAAGTACGGCATTAGGTTGATGGAGTTGAGGGGATCTCTCGGTGAAATGGAACCGGCTAGGAGTAGAATCCTCTCTGTAATGTGTGCTACGCTGGCGTCGCTAGAAGCATCGCTGAGTATTAAGCGGGGTCAGCCAATATCTACCGGTACACTGAGACTGTATTACCAAGGTCTACAGCATGATGAAATTTCAACCAAGTTGAAGCTTGCTTCTGCTTACTACAGTAGTGGTGATCTGGAAAATGCTATTCTTTGGCTACGTAATGTCGAAGAAAGGTTGCCTTACTATGCAACGACGTTCTGTTCAGTTGGGGATAGGACCAAATATACGAGAACACCTTGTACTTTGTGTGTGAAATTCTTGAAACAGGAACAACATAACTGCCCATATGAACTAAGATTTGAAATGTACCGAAGACTAGCAGGGGACGAGACATACATGAAACTAACTGAACAAGTGTGGATGGACGGTGCAGAGGTGAGTCCCCTGCCCTTCATGTACTATTTAAAGTATATGACATACAGCCGTCTGCATCAACCACAGATGGCGTTGGAGGCAAGAGATGCATTGAATAAACTGTTGGACAATGAATTAGATAAATTTCAGCGCAGTGAAGAAGTATCGGATTTATTGCCTTTTCCCAAGACGATTCCTCATTTAGAAACCGGATTTAATCTGCTGGGCCAAATATATGAACAAGAGAAGAATATAAACCTTTCATTCATGGCGTACATCAATTCTCTGCGTATTAGACCACGGAATAATGCAGCAAAATGGCTAATTGCCAAGCTTGTTTATTCTCTAGTGAACAGTGATCGAGGAGATGAAAGAAAAAGAAAAAAAAGAAAATTATGTTAATGCCTAGTGGTTATTTACTTCAAAACGCTTTACCCTCATTGATGTAGGTTAAGATTTCCACTGTGGTTGTCGAATATTTCTGTGAGAGACTGGCTTATGGAAGGTCGGCGATTCTTCCCTGGTACATGTCCATGCTTGAACTATTGCTGGGATGGGCACACAGGGTCTCGGTGCTATCCAAGTTGGTACGTAATGAAGGTCGCGGGTTCATACTGATCACCAAATTCCCCCCACTGATTTTTGATCGCCGCCCCCCCCCACTGATTTCTGATCACCCCCCCACCCCACTGATTTCTGATCACCCCCCCCCCACACTGATTTCTGATTGCCCACCCCCAATTCCCACTGATTTCTGATCGCCCCCCAATAAATAATTAAATATAAGTCATGGAACATGATTTGATTTGGTTAAAGTAATGAGAAACATTGATGCAAGTTGTACATAATTTTACAATATATAGAAATCAAATCTTTTATGTAGAGATGCACCAGTGGTTTTTGGTCACGTAGGCATGTTGAATGTCGCGTGATTGCAATGGATTTCAGATGCCAACGGAAACATTATATTTGCACCTGCATAAATTCTCCCAAAATAAAACATGGTGGAATAATCATCGTCGTCACATGGGTAAGATAGTTTGAAAACATTCTAGGGTCAGAAACTGGATTTTTGGTAATTATTGTTACTCACCATTTTAGCTGTTTTTTTCAAGTTGTACAGAACGTATATATGTTTTTAGACTAGGAAAAGTAGCAGATTTTAATAAAATTTATTTATATGGAACCTCACTAGATCCATCCTAAACAGCTCATGATCGACGTGCATCAAGGAATGAAAGTTGTCAATAATTATGATAAGATAACCAGTCTCTATGGAAGAGTCCATTATCTAGACATGTGCTATCTCGCAGGATGTTTTCCTTTGACACTATTCGTCTTGTTCCCTTTATTTCCTCCTGTTCGATTTGCACGCTCGGCCAACTCTTCTGCTCTTCTAAAATTATGAAACATAACTGTATAATAATGGGAAATCCAGCAAAAACAAAATGGACCTCGAGCAAACGACATTAAATATACAACGTCAGAAAGTGTGCGTCCTTATATGGTTAAAATGGACCAGTAAATACAACATTTGAATAGGATTGTGGATATATATTTTTAGGGATAAGTGACAGTGTGGGGAAACACTATACTGTCAGAAGAGTGGTTGGCTTTAGATAGTACGTACCTTGTCGGATCTTCTATATCCACTAGATAGTACGTACCTTGTCAGATCTTCTATATCCACTAGATAGTACGTACCTGGTCAGATCTTCTATATCCACTAGATAGTACGTACCTTGTCAGATCTTCTATATCCACTAGATAGTACGTACCTTGTCAGATCTTCTATATCCACTAGATAGTACGTACCTTGTCAGATCTTCTATATCCACTAGATAGTACGTACCTTGTCAGATCTTCTATATCCACTAGATAGTACGTACCTTGTCGGATCTTCTATATCCACTAGATAGTACGTACCTTGTCAGATCTTCTATATCCACTAGATAGTACGTACCTTGTCAGATCTTCTATATCCACTAGATAGTACGATCTTCTATATCCACTAGATAGTACGTACCTTGTCAGATCTTCTATATCCACTAGATAGTACGTACCTTGTCAGATCTTCTATATCCACTAGATAGTACGTACCTTGTCAGATCTTCTATATCCACTAGATAGTACGTACCTTGTCAGATCTTCTATATCCACTAGATAGTACGTACCTTGTCAGATCTTCTATATCCACTAGATAGTACGTACCTTGTCAGATCTTCTATATCCACTAGATAGTACGTACCTTGTCAGATCTTCTATATCCACTAGATAGTACGTACCTTGTCAGATCTTCTATATCCACTAGATAGTACGTACCTTGTCAGATCTTCTATATCCACTAGATAGTACGTACCTTGTCAGATCTTCTATATCCACTAGATAGTACGTACCTTGTCAGATCTTCTATATCCACTAGATAGTACGTACCTTGTCAGATCTTCTATATCCACTAGATAGTACGTACCTTGTCAGATCTTCTATATCCACTAGATAGTACGTACCTTGTCAGATCTTCTATATCCACTAGATAGTACGTACCTTGTCAGATCTTCTATATCCACTAGATAGTACGTACCTTGTCAGATCTTCTATATCCACTAGATAGTACGTACCTTGTCAGATCTTCTATATCCACTAGATAGTACGTACCTTGTCGGATCTTCTATATCCACTAGATAGTACGTACCTTGTCAGATCTTCTATATCCACTAGATAGTACGTACCTTGTCAGATCTTCTATACCCACTAGATAGTACGTACCTTGTCAGATCTTCTATATCCACTAGATAGTACGTACCTTGTCAGATCTTCTATATCCACTAGATAGTACGTACCTTGTCAGATCTTCTATATCCACTAGATAGTACGTACCTTGTCAGATCTTCTATATCCACTAGATAGTACGTACCTTGTCAGATCTTCTATATCCACTAGATAGTACGTACCTTGTCAGATCTTCTATATCCACTAGATAGTACGTACCTTGTCAGATCTTCTATATCCACTAGATAGTACGTACCTTGTCAGATCTTCTATATCCACTAGATAGTACGTACCTTGTCAGATCTTCTATATCCACTAGATAGTACGTACCTTGTCAGATCTTCTATATCCACTAGATAGTACGTACCTTGTCAGATCTTCTATATCCACTAGATAGTACGTACCTTGTCAGATCTTCTATATCCACTAGATAGTACGTACCTTGTCAGATCTTCTATATCCACTAGATAGTACGTACCTTGTCAGATCTTCTATATCCACTAGATAGTACGTACCTTGTCAGATCTTCTATATCCACTAGATAGTACGTACCTTGTCAGATCTTCTATATCCACTAGATAGTACGTACCTTGTCAGATCTTCTATATCCACTAGATAGTACGTACCTTGTCAGATCTTCTATATCCACTAGATAGTACGTACCTTGTCAGATCTTCTATATCCACTAGATAGTACGTACCTTGTCAGATCTTCTATATCCACTAGATAGTACACCTTGTGTCTTCTGTAGTACACCTTGTCAGTCTTCTATTCCACTAGATAGTCTTGTCAGATCTTCTATATGAATATGTACCTTGTCAGATCTTCTATATCCACTAGATAGTACAGATCTTCTATATCCACTAGATAGTACGTACGTTGTCATATCTTCTATATCCACTAGATAGTACGTACCTTGTCAGATCTTCTATATCCACTAGATAGTACGTACCTTGTCATATCTTCTATATCCACTAGATAGATCGAAGAAAGATTGAATTGCGATAAAGTATGAGGGCCGGGAAATTAAACGCAACATCACATCATTAAATCAGGGATCAGTTTAGAGGGCGATGTGGGCGAAATTGTCGCCTAGGGACCCTGACTTCGCCCTCTGGGGGCCCCACTTCTCCCAAATAGATAATATATTTTTTGGTTTTTACGATTATCAAACAAAATTTTGTCTTGTAAGATACACTGGCCCATTATAAAGCACTCCTTCTATTCAAATGTTGTATTTAATGGTTGTACTGTGCATTTTAACCCTATTTTGCAGAAGTATATTAAAGAACACCATTCAAGGAAGCGATCACACGCTTTCTCACTTCTCCCAAAAAATTCTGACCTAGAATGAACCCTGATAAAACAGAACATACATGTAAAACTGTTCGAAATATTTCGATGAAATATTAATTGCGGTTATTTGCTTATAACTTGTGTACTAATTGAGACATCTTGTTCAAATTTGCACCTTTTATTCCCGGACAAACACAATCAGTTATTACATTTCTTCACAGTCGTCGAATATATATCTTAATTAATAATAAAACAGAAACTTCATATCTCTCATCTTGTGAATTTTATATACAATTTGTATCTCAATAGTTATTTTAATGCGTTTGTCCCAATTTTGACAGGCATATGGATAGTCTCATTATTATGTGTCCAGGAGTGATTAATCCCAGCTCATTCTAGAGGGCAATATGGGCGAAATAGTCGCCCTATGTACCTTGGGTTCGCCACCTGAGGGCCCCACGTCTGCCTAAAAAACAATTAAAATCTTTTTCTTTTTTTGCAATTTTCATACAAACTTTTATCCTGTAAGATACACTGGCCCATGATAAAGCACTATTCAAGTATTATATGAAATGGTCATACTGTGCATTTTAACCATATTTTGTTGACATTTATTAAATAACACAATTTAAGGACTCAATCACGTGCTTTCCCACTTCTCCCAAAAATAATTCTGACCTAGAATGAACCATGAATGCAACTGTGTGATATTAATACATCAAGAATACAGACGTACACTAGCATAATGTGTTAGTTTATATACGAATTTATTTTTGCTCGATTGCGAAACAAGTTCTTTCAACTTATATTAATCACTCTCGAGACCTCATTCCTGATGGAATCCATCGCCACGAGGGAGAGAAGAGGCAACGTGGAATTTAAATGCCTTGCCTAAGGACACATTCGTAATGGCTCCAGCGGGGCTCGAACTCCGGACCTGAAGCGAACACATCCACTGCGCTATCACGACTCACTAATGTGTTGAACTCGTCAAAGTCAACATTTCAGATTATTTGATCCAACTCAATCGAGAGGTGAAATATGTAATAAAACAACATATTGGGAATCTAGAAACTGGCTGCTTAATACCGATTGACTTCTTAATAGAGGTGACAGCTAGCACAGGTTTGACTGTAGTTGTTTTAGTTAGCCTAAATGTAGGTAATTTATTATTTGTTGACAGTAATATATACATGTAGCTGAAAAATTATAAACTCTACACCAAAGATTATGAAACACTCAAACAATTACTATAGTATCTCTACTATATATATTTTTTTTCATAGTGTTAGAATGTCTACATATGTCAACATTACTGAACACAGTGCTACCAACTGCGAGATGTTTTCACTTCAAATAATTCAGATTGAGCACGAACAGGGCTGTCCGAATAGCGCAGTGGTTAGCTCGCTCGCTAATCACCAATGCAACCCGGGTTCGATCCTCGGACCGGGAAGTATGTGAGATGGTACGGTGGTCGCCAGATCGGACAGAATGATCACATACATGCTTTCATCTGTGCCAACGAGAGTGATTAATATTAGTTGTTAGAACTTGCTTCGCAATCGTTTATAGATATAAATAAAGTTTAAACTAAGCAAGGGGAATCTACTCACTCTGGTATGAAACTGTATATCCGACAAGCAGTTATCTCACTTGTTGTAAAGAGAATTATCCAGACGGCCAGCTACAGTATACATTGATTCGCAATCGTTTAAACTAAACAAGGGGAAGCTACTCACTCTGGTATGAAACTGTATATCCGACAAGCAGTTATCTTACTTGTATGGCCACACGGCCAGCTACAGTATACATAGTTTATAAGTGCAACATAAGCATTGACTCATTACTTTTTAAAATCCAACAGAAGGTAGGTTGCAAAATCACAATTTAAACAATATACATGACATGATATACCGAAGTTAACCCTTTCAACACAAGAGACCTCTATATAGGCTTACAAAAAGTGTAGATCCAGATGAGACGGCTCGTGACGAGCCGTCTCATCAGGATCTGCACTTTTTGCAAGTAGTATTACTAATTTTAGACAAAATTACACATCTTGATAAATGAACTGGTCCGAATGTAATTTTCTTATTCATTTATTGGTCTAAGAATATCATGGACCAGTCCATGTCAGTTACTTGGTGTTGAAAGAGTTAAGGTGTTAGTGGTTAAGGTCGTTGACTTCAAATCACTGCTGAAGGTTCAAATCCCACTGGGGGTGTCAAATTCTTTCATGTTAGGAAACTATCCAGCTGGCTTGCAGCTGGGCGATGTTTCTACCAGGTGCCCGTCCGTGCCTGAAATACTGCTTGGAGGGGCACCCAGGGTCTTCCTTCACCAATAATGCAATGTGGATGGAGAGTCGTTATATGATCTAAACTCTAGGTGTGACTTTAGTTTATACAAATTTATTTTAGCTCGATTGCGAAACAAGTTCTTATAACTTATATTAATCACTCTCGAGACCTCGTTACTGTTGGAATCCATCGCCACTAGGGAGAGAGAAGAGAATGCCTTGCCTAAGGGCACAATCGTAGCGGCTCCAGTGGGGCTCGCACTCCAGGCCTTTCGCACCTGAAGTGAACGCGCAACCGTTGGGCTATCACGACTTCCACGTGGTGTGACTTTAAACCAGCAAGCAAACAAAATATACGTAACGGTCAATACATGTAGCTGTCGAGCAAGGCAAATCACCAAATAACCCTTTCCCTTATAGAATCACCTCTTGACGCCATTACCAATACGACATACCTTAACCATTTCCCTCATAGAATCACCTCTTGACGCCATTACCAATACGACATACATTAACCATTTCCCTCATAGAAACACCTCTTGACGCCATTACCAATACGACATACCTTAACCATTTCCCTCATAGAATCACCTCTTGACGCCATTACCAATACGACATACATTAACCCTTTCCCTTATAGAATCACCTCTTGACGCCATTACCAATATGACATACATTAACCCTTTCCCTAATAGAATCACCTCTTGACGCCATTACCAATACGACATACATGTAGCTGTAGAGCAAGGCAAATCACCAAATAACCTTTACCTCATAGAATCACCTCTTGACGCCATTACCAATACGACATACATTAACCCTTTCCCTCATAGAATCACCTCTTGACGCCATCACTAATACGACATACGTGTAGCTGTAGAGCAAGGCAAATCACCAAATAACCTTTACCTCATAGAATCACCTCTTTGACGCCATTACCAATACGATGTACATTGACACTGTAGTAGCTAAACCAATCTTCATAAACCCTTTCCCCCATAGAAGCACCTATTGACGTCATTACCAATACGACATCCATGTACATTGACAATGTAGTAGCTAAATCAATGTTCATAATAAAGCGAGAATCTCATGTAGTCCCAGTAATATCTATGGAGGTGAGATAGATATGGCGACTACTTATCCACTGCATGATAGCTAAATGGCTGCCGTTTATATGGAGATATAATAGTATATTAACCTAAATCTCCATGAAGGAAAGGGATAATATATAATGGCTTGCTTAGAAATATGTTTTTGTTTAGCTCATCATTTCAATATATGGTAGGGTTTATTCTAGATTTGAAAAAGGGGCAGGGTGATAATACTTATATATATATGATAAATACTTTTTTTACTGACGACACAAGCATATATGTCATAGTCGACGATCCAATATCCTCAGCAACACTCCTACATAGAGATCTGGCACGTATACACTCCTGGTCCGAATCATTGTTAGTTACATTAAACCCAAACAAAACAGAGTCAGTTCTGTTCTCTAGAAAGCGTCGCAAACTTCCTCACACAATCCTATCTATGGATCAAAATCCTATAAAACAAGTGAAAAGTCACAGGCACCTTGGCCTTACTTTCTCTGACGACTGAACGTGGTCATTCCACATTACCTCATGGTTAAACAAGGCATGGCAACGAATTGGAATCCTACGATCCCTCAAATACATTCTCTCTCGCCCGAGTCTCCCGTGTATGTACATCTCTTTGATCAGAACTATCCTAGAATAGTCTGTGACAACTGCTCCAACACCGTAAGAAACGACATTGAGGCAGTTCAAAACGAAGCAGCCCGCATAGTCAGTTGTGCTACTACGCTTTGTAACCTCAATCGTCTCCGGAACGATCTCAACTGGGAAACCCTTGCATCGAGACGTAAAGACCATAGATGTATTATCTTCTTTAAAAGTGAGGAACAATCTAACAACATGTACCACATATCGTTCTGACATCATACGACCACAGCCCATTCAAACCTATTCCCTACGTTCAGTGTCTGACGTCCCTTTAATACACACTAAAACGCAAGCGTGTGCTAATTCATTTCTTCCAGCAACCATCCGCGATTGGAACTATCTCCCGTAATGCCATAAATGCTAAAGATGCTTGGTACTCTTGAGGAAGAGAAGAAAGCTGATTGGAAATCTCACGTTGGTCCCCTTGTGCATGCATATAACGTTACATCTCGCCCAAGTACAGGTTTTTCATCGTATTATTTAATGTTCGGCAGACACCCCAAGTTAGCAGTCGACGCTCTTCTTGGGTTGAACACTGATGATATCAGTGCGAAATCCAAGAATGAGTACGCCAGGAAGCTCCGGGAAAGATTGACAACCGCATATCGGAAAGCGAAAGACACAGCCCTAAAGACAGCAGATGTCAACAAACGGTACTATGATACCAAGGCGAGAGCTGCAACCATTCAACCCAGTGATTTGGTTCTTGTTCGGAACGTGTCCATCCGCGGAAAGAAGAAGATTGCAGACAGGTGGGAGCAAGAACCATATATCGTCGTTAATCAACCATTCCCAGACCAACCTGTATTTGACGTGAAAAAGAATGTGCCCAACGCCAGGAGAATACGACGTCTCCATAGGAACTTGCTACTTCCGTTAGCAGTTGCTTCAGAACCAGCACCAGATACAGAGGCGGTACAACGATACGTTATTCCACACCGCAGACGGGACTCTCACATAACAACCAGTGCAACAGACGACGATTCCGGCGATGACACGGGTGTACAGGTACCTAGGAGATCACGTAGAGAAATCAAAATTCCTAGATGGCAACAGTCTGAAAACTGGAGATTATAAGTGCAACATAGTTATAGCACAGACGTATGAGCTTACATTGTATATATATGTTTTTACACATTTATTAGGTATCACTAATGTAATGTAACATAAGTGTTATATTCGGGTAATTCAAGTATACGTCAACTACGTCTATTAGCCATGAGTGTTGTCGTCACATATTGTGTTGTCAGTTAGTGACATGTGTAATTAAATAGAGCAGTTATTGACACACGTATTCATTTGTCATTGTCACTTTTGGACAAATGCTCATCCATATGTATGTGTTGTCATATTAATATTGTTTTGTATACATTTCAGGTATATGGAACTTCCTATCTACATGTATTTTTAAACAAACTTGAAATGATATTGTGTTGGCATACTTCTAATTTCAGGTATATGTAATTTTGTGTTACATGTAAATACTTGAAGAAATGTTTATATGTATTAATACTTAATAATTTCGTTTTCAGGTATTGAAATATTTGAAAATGTCGAGACGACATTTTTTCAACTGGGGGGAATATGTCATAGGGTGCAATTGTTGTTAATAAATACAAACTCTTTGAACACATATATTCGCTTGTCATTTTTGCAGAATACGCGGTCAATTGATGGAACAGCTTATTGTTATCGATCACGACACCTGTCAATCAAACTATAATGGATAATCCAATCAGCTATCGATATTTCACACATCCTCAAGTAAGCTTGTGTATCCCAATACTGTAGTTTTAAGTTGATTGTAAGATTAGCCAGCTAATTTAAATGCCACTATGAAATCGATTATGGATTAATAATCTAGATTTTATCATACAATATGACTGCCGTTGTCATTACCGAAACTGTATTAGTTAGGCCACAACTACTAAGTAGAAATAGTGTGTTGTCGTAATATTTGTATGAAAGTCTGGAGTCTTATGACCTAAGCTGTTGATGCGACACCCCTACATGTTCTATTACAATGTGAATATATTAATAATTCTACCAACGGACATAACATTATTGGGCAAAATCGTATCTGTATATTGTTTATGACCCTTTTGACTGTCATAAATAATTTAAAGTTAGATAAATCAAGATAGATTTGTGTAGTTTAGTTTATACAAATTTAACTTAACTAGATGGCAGAACAAGTGTTTACTACATTATATTAATCGTCCTCGAGGCCTCATTTCTGGTAGAATCCATCTCGATAAAGGAGAGAAGAAGCAATTTAAGTCCCTTGCTAAGGGACACAATCATAACAGCTACAGCTGGGCGCGAACTCGGGTCCTTTCGTACCTGAAGCGAATGCGCTAGAACTGCACTATCACGACTTCCACAATGTCAATGCCACAAGATCAATATTTTAAATATAAAAGATAAACAAGGCCACTAGAAACTCGCTTTTACAGACGGATATGTAGTCTAGCGGTTAACACGCTGGACTGGTAATCCAGGGATCGCAAGTTCGATCCCCCGTCTGACACTAATAAAATTAACCGTCTTTCAGATGGGACTTTAAACCGTGCACGTAAAAGAACCAGAAGAGACTCTGGAATGGGTCTCTGTCTGTATCATTGCACTATCCTCCAAAAATCTATAATGACTAATCTCTTCAGGAGGCGTCGCTCATATGGGCAACCGGTAACGACGATATATAAACGTACACCCCCCCACCCGACTCGCTTTAAGTTTGAATAATTATCTTATATAAAGATAAGATTGTGTGTGTGCCTGCCTGTGGGTGTGGTTTTGTGCATGACTGTGTACATAAATACATACTGACTAGGTACTCGACACACGGACGGCTTGTCCCACGATTGCACGGTATAGAGGCCAGACAGGAATATGAATAAAATCCGAGCTCCTGCCCAAGCTACCATGCTAGAGAGTGTAGCGGGTCCAGTGTCTTTCGCTATGTTATATGTTTATAAATACTAACATGCATTACTTTTTGTAATCGTCGCTACTCAGGTTGCATAAGTGAGCGACACCTGAAGAGTCATTTTAGATTTTGGAGGATGACAACAAAATTCATTCAAGTGGCGCGAAATCTCGTGCACGAAAGTATAAGGGTGCAAGGAACCAATGAAAACAGTCATCTCTAAATATTATCCAATGACTGAATGACACCAATATGACTGTTGCCTGACTGTAAATATTAAGGTGCTAACGACTTAACATGAGCAGCGCTTCAGTCTTAATTAAATATTTTAATGGAACTAAAATCTACCT